>JAOUZG010003912.1:1807333-1856922 GCA_026289955.1 Argiope argentata
TAATTATATATAAGTATTAAAAATAATTTGTATTATCTTATAATACTTAATTTGAAAATAACATTGAATCAAAACTGCTATGCCATATAGAGGCCCATATGCGGTAAAGGGTTACAATGAATTGATTTTTTTAAAAAAATTTCACTTTTAGCTATAACAAATGAAGCTGATTTATCCACTCTTTTTCGGGATTAAAATAATTTTATGTATTTTATTTTTAACATTGAAATTATTTTTATATAGTATAATATTGTTATAGAGAAAGTAGTTTTCGGGACTTTTGTATTGCAAAGGGTTAATAAAAAAAATTAGTGATAGTTTAACTAAGGTTTGCCTGCCTTAACTTAAACTTAAAGACTTAGACTTGCCTTAACGTAGACTTGCCAAGTAAAGGCATACATCAAAATTTCTTACTTCAAAATAATTTGCTTTAAATTTAAAAAAAATTCATAAAAATTTAAAGAAAAATTACAGAAAAATATAATTGACTAATAAACTATTTTCTCATAGTATGAAGCAACTACTACCGTCAAACGTTTGCTTTATTTATTGGTAAGGGGTTTATTTTGATTGCCTCCATTTATGTGAATTGATTTGTTTGCTTTTAGGTATTGTTAAATCATTTGTTAAAAACAAATATAAATTTGATAAAAAGGCACGCTTTTAAAATTGAAATGAACTTTTAAAAAATAATTGCAGAGTAAGTTAACTTTAAACATTAATTCCAACGCGTCTTAATTAAGAAGAAAAAAAAGCAGTTGAAAAATATATTGTGCCAAAATGTAATAGAGAGCATTGAAATGGGGATTTACAATTTTAAGATGGCAATAAAAAATTTTTAAAAATATTTTCGCTGGAATTTCTGCAAAGAAGGGGCAAAGTTTCAGTAACTTCAAATTAATTGAATCTTTAATTTTTGTTCTTTACAAAGTTAATAGCATTCTTAATTATGTTTTAAAAATTAATGCATTAAGTAAGGTTGAAATCGGTCCAATTGATTTAAAAAGAGATGTGGAATATATACTTAGCCACAAAGACTTTGTATTGATTAGACTTTGTGACCGTAAAGAACCATTATCAGATTTGAAGGTTCTACTGTTTGTATCGAAATCAAAAGAATTTCCAACCAAGTTTTTTAGAATGATTAAAGATATCAACTGTACGTTCAAGCCTATTCAACTGGTTATTTGTTTACTTGTATTAGCCTAAAGTTTGCTAATTTCAGTATCTGTATGTGGTGAAATATATCTTGGATGTCTCGATTATAGTCATCATGTGTTAGTTTAGAATTATTTCAGCTCCAATACATTATTTCCGAAATAGCAATGCATTAGAGCTGTAATGGTGCTTCATTCTATGAATTTTTTTAAAACGTCTCCTCCCCCTCCCCCTCGCCCTTTTGCTTTAAAACTTTTCGGTTACTTTGCCGAATTAAGAGTTCAATGTATATTGAAAATAATATAAAAACAATAAGAAAACTAAGAATAATATTTAAATCTGCTATTTAATTAAAATCTGCGAATTTTAAATTACCATACGCACACTATTTTAAAGTCAGTTTTTTAAAATTAATTTTAAGTCATTAACCCAATTTAAACTGGTTTGAAACAATCAAGTGACTAAAAGTACTACGCATGCTTCGGTATTCAGAAAATCGTTTTTTTTCCCATCTCAAAATCATTTGAGCCCCAAAACTTTTTTTAACCTGCAAAAAAAAAAAAAAAAAAAAAAAAAAGACAATTTATATAAAAAAATTACATTATTTATATCTTCCGATATCTCCACTCACTGTTTCGCGTTTATTCCTATTTTGTTTTTGACAATTCTTCTGGCGATTATTTGATTTCATTGCCCAGCATTTACAGTTTTTTAGAGAGTTTTGCACTCCATTATCTTTCTTGTTTGATAAGATACCTCATGTCGAACTCTCTGCATTTTTAAAGTCCATTAAGTTTTAGATGAATGGCAACAATTGTTTATTTGGTACAGCAAGATCAACATTATGGCTCTTGTGCCAGAAAACCAAACCAAATAAAATCAAATTATGCGATAACTTCTTGCTACCCATGAACATTCTCTTTTTGACAATTTGGCCTATTAGCACGTTGTCTGGGTTTCCTATCAGCTTTTTTCTTTCTTTGTTTATAAAACTGAAGGAATTAAAATGAGCGTTAATATGACAATTGAATATCGCTAAGTTTTTCCTGATTGTTGCCAAACAAATACTTTTATTTTCTAAATATTGATATTTTCAAGCCATTTTTTTAAAATCACAGTTGAATATTCCTGATATAAACTAATTTAAATTTCCAAGGTGAGAGCAATTCTAGAAGGAGAATTTTCATTTTTGATTGGTATTATACAAACAAATACCTAATTAATAAATCTTTAGACGCCCCTTTTTGAACCATTATTTTAGTATTGTTCTGGAAATTTTGCAATTAGAATGAACTAACATTCAAATAAACAACAACGTACCATGCACGAACGAATTTTTAAAAAATTCGTTTTGGTTTTGGAAGGAGCAAGTTTTATCAAGGTAATAAAGACTTTATTTTAAAACTTTTAGTAATATTTCCTGGTCTTTTTTAAAAAAACATTTTATTAGGTAGTTATCTTATTTCACCCTTTTAATGTTATTTCTTAATAAATTGTCTGAAATTTAATTCCTGAATTTTTATCTTGCCAGTAAGTAGATGAAACAGAAATTAAGGTACTTCAGGAATATTTTATCATTAATATTGATTACACAGATATTAATGAAGCCTTTTGAAGTAATCAAATTGTATATCTCTCTATAAACATCTTTAGGTAAAGGTTTTGCTCTTTTCATTGTAAAACGAATTAATAGAGTACTATGCGATAGCCACACTTAGCCAGAGGCCATGCCGAAAACTAGAGAAAACACATACTGGTACAGAAAAATATAGAAAAAAAATACATTATGCATTACAGGTTAACATTGTAATACATTAAAAATGCATATAAAGATTAAAATGAAATCTGCAATGCATATTTCAATGTATCATGTCTGAACATCATTTCTTGAACGGCCAAGCACCACGGGCTCGTGAGAGTTAAATTATATTTTTATTCATTTTGATCGTTTCATTGAACCAGTCACTTTAGTACTGCAGGTGATCATAAAAAACTTTGTCTCGCATTTACAGTCTAAAAAAAATGTCACATTTCCTATTTATTTCATTTCATCTAATCACGTGCTCAAAATGACACTTTTCTAGGTTTTATTTGCAGTAGACATTACTTTATTTTTTTTTAATCACAGCTTTTGTAAATTGGATGGTATCACGTTATTAAAAGCTGATTTTTTGAGATGCTCGTGCAGATAATAACAATTTCAATTTTTCGCCAACGAATATTTTTTCCCTGTGGATTTTTGTTGACTCCAAAAACCTCAACTCAAAACCAATATTATGCTCTGACATGATAAAAAAAACATTAAATGAGTTTTATCACTTTACATTAGGAGAGAGCTAATTTTGTAGAATGTTGCAGTGATTAAAAAAATTAGTTTGCTTGTTATCTAGCACTTAAATGCATGTTGCCTTATTCTAAGTTGTGATTTCGTGAAATTCAGTTGAACCTTTCACATGCAAGATTAACATGAATCTATTCCGTTTGTTATAATCTGTTGTTCTAAAATAAATAATATCTGCAATTTGCACTTGAAAACTCTTTACAGAACATTTTTTTAAAAAAAATTCTTAGAAAAAATGTCGGTATTCAAAAATATTTCTTTTCCGAAATAATCAAAAATCATTTGCTTACAATTTAGAGATGAAGAACTAGAGACAATTAAATTTTTTCGTAAATATTCATGGATATTTTAACTTTCAAAATATTGAAATAGTAAATGAACGTCTATATATAAATCTCCACATTTTAATATATATTTAAAGTAATTTCAATTAAAAAGTCCTACAATCATTAAAATATTTACAATTAAAAACTGAAACGTGGATAAAAAAAATATGGAATTTTCCAGCAGAAAAAACCAGAAGAATTTCAGAAAAAACCAGAAAGAATAACAGCAAACGATTTTTATAAAATGAAAAGAAAATAGAAATCAAATAAAGTCAAAATAAAATAAATATTTATTATTTTAAGTCTTTTTTAATCATCATCATCAATATTTGTTACTTTATAACAGAATGAATTGTGTTTATAAGTTTGAGTTAATGGTCTGAAAAATGACAACTAAAATCTTCTCGATTTATCTTCCGGTAACAATAAAACAAACATGTATCTAAGTATGGTTTAAGATGCAAGTGAAAAGATTGAGGTAACTAATATTTCGATGCAGAAGTCAAACATGCAAAAATTAATTTTGAAATTTTTAATGGAAACAAACCTGTACAAAAAAAAACCATTCATATATTATACAATAAGCATGAAAAACAATAACTTGCACATATTTAGAGGAAAATTTTAAAAATGCATTACATTTCTATTTACATTTTATAAACACTTTGAGTAATTGAAATCTACGCATGCACACATATATTATTAGTTTAAAATAGATAAAACTTATTAATTTTATATTTTTATGATAGTTTAATGTAATATTTTTGATGAATTGCAAAATTTTTTGTTCCCTCTTTAAAATTGTATTCATTAAATATATCTGCCTTTTCTAAATTTCAAGAAAATAAGAAAGTTGCTTTCCTTTGCCTTTTATGTTAGTCATTTTGGTAAATTTTTAATAAAAGTTCAATTTTGAATTGTTTTTAAAAATAAATTTCTTATCATTAGTCATTAATTTCTTACTGTGCGCCTTAATATAGACTTATTCAAGGTTACTTTGCTTGACTGCGAAATAATCTGTTTGAAATGGCAGATTACGTCACGACACTATGAATTATTTATAGCTAAATAAAGGATTACAAGAAGCAAATGAAGCAATAAATTTTGGTTATCGTTTTAGAATATATGAATAGGTTATAAATAGTGTGCTATGGCTTAATACATAATCCTCACTGAAATAAGGCTTATTTGAAATCTACGAATCATTCATTAAATAAACGAAATTAAAGAATGCATAAATAGTTCTTGAAAAAAAATGTAAATTTAAATTATGAATAATAAATCATTTTATTTGATTTGTTAATTTGATAAGAATTAAAAAAGAATTTGAAGTGAAATAAAACTTTAAAATAAAATCTTTTTTTCCCTCGCGCACACGAATTATTCTGATTGGTTCATTATTTTAATTATTGTTTTTGAATCATCTGTTACAGATCGTTTGGCTTTAATAACTGTTACGTCATTTTCTTTGTCATGGTTTAGTTAGATATAAAAAAAGAATTTAAAGTGAAATAAAAGTTAAGAATAAAATCTTTTTTTTCCTCGCGCACACGATTAATTCTAATTGGTACTTTATTTTAATTATTGTTTTTGAATCATCTGTTTGAGATCGTTTGGCTTTAATAGCTGTTCCGCCATTTTCTTTGTCATGTTTTAGTTTGCTGTTGTTTTTATGAATTTTTGGAATACGATTCGTTATATTTGAGAGCTGAATAAGAAAGCATGGAGGATGAGTAAGATGAACTTTTTATGTATTATACGTTTGTGGCGATTTCTTTTTAATTTCGTAAATTCGAATTAATTTCCTAGTTTAATTTGAAATTCATTAGTTAATTTTGTGTTTATTACTTTTGATTATCAACACTAAAATACTATTCAGCTTCTTTTTTCGTGAAATTTCCGTAATTTCTTTTACGTCTGTCTGATAATTTAACCATTCTGTTGAACCAGCAGTGAGAAATCATTTTATTGATTGTAATACCATTTCCATTGAAATAGAATTCGATCGCTTTCGTTATGAATATTTAGTTCTTTTTTTCGATTTTTGCGGTTTCTGTTATTTATTATATCCTGTTATTTATGTTACCATTAATTTATGCCTGTAATTTCCTCCTATATGTAAAAATTTAAAATGTGTTTAGAGATAAATTAAACCTTAATCGAACAAAAGCCTCGTCAAAATTTAGTTGTATAGTTCCATGTATATCTTCCTCGAATTTTTTTAGAATAGTTTTTTTTTCTTTCTTAAAATAAATTCTGATGATATTATAAAAGAAATTTTCATGCATATGATTCAACAGTAACACATTAATTTATTTTGTTTCAACACTAAAACATCGCTGAAGAATGTGCAAAAACAGAAAGCAGTGTTTTTATATTTGATGTTCTAAGAATTGAGGAACGACAAATATAACACATTAGTTATCTAATAATAAAATTGATAGATTTGAATTTCATTACAACCACAAAGTGTTTTAGCAAATTAACAATATTTTCGAGAATGCTCAGTATTGCTTATTGAAAGTCAAACGACAAATTAATATGAATCTACGAAAATACTTCTTTTTTTTTTCATTTTTAAAATGGCATATGTTTTTGCACTATATTGTTTCCGCAGTTATCACCAAGAATTAGCTTAATTTTTGTCACTAAAATTTTAATAAATTTCGAAAAACAAATAATTTTTCTAAAAGATCGTTTTTATTTTTGCAATTTTGTGTATGGTAAATATGTTATCGTAAGGTTACATTTACATTTTTATTTACATTTTATTTACATTATTATTATTATGACATAGAATTTTGAGTTGTTGAATTTATATTGTCTCATTTGTACAACATAATCAAGGAATACTTTTTAAATTTTTGGCAACCTTTTCTTCCATGTTTCGATGAAATGGAATTCTAAAGGTTTCTTTTAACATTTAAGTCTTAGTGACTAGGACGAAGCTGGTGGTTTCTAGGTTAGAATACTCATTTCAACAAGAAACTACTATATTAGTGAACCTGCTACAATGTGTCTGTCAGTCTGAATTCTTAAAATTTTAATTGAATTTTTTTTATTCTTGTGAGAGTGAAATTGTGCAATCAATTTTAAACTAACTTCTTGATGACAATTTGTACTGAAAGAAAGTTCATACCACATTATCATCTTCTCTATTATATTTGAAGATATAAGTCTCTAATGCACCTGTCTTAAAATCCATTGCGCAATTTTTATCGAACATGCAGACACCAAAGCGAGTTAATAAAAATGTGTTGAAATTTTATTTCAATGAAAAAACTTGTAGAACTACAGTAACTGTCAAAAATGGAAACTTAATACATCAAAATTGAATTTAGCACGAAGAAACAGTTACTGAAATGTTGTTAAAATTCAAAAGTGACGTATGAAAGCTTCTTTCATCTGATTAATTTCCATTCGAAACAGAATATTTATATTCTCTTGATAAGATAGTAGTATCGCTAACCGATCTGCTGAAGATGCAATTTTCGCAATTACTTTTCTCCTTTAACTTTTAGAAACAATGATTCAGTACATTTTTTAATGAGCTACTAAATTTTAAAATTTTAATGGATAAAACAAAAAAATATTGGCAATAGTTTCTAACTAATTTGTTTGATCTTAACTGTTTAATTGTTTACGCCCAATTTATTTTAGAAACCCTTTTTTTATAATTGAAAACTGATTTTAAATTTTATAACGGGGTATTTGATCTTTACGTTTTGTTTTTTTTATGTTTTAGGGAGAACTTTGTTCAGACATTTAACTTAAGTGGATATAGCATTTGATGTGCTGAAAAGTTTAATAGAAAGTTTCTACTACTTATGTTGTATTAAAATAATATTTATTGACTTGTTGACTAATAGTAAATTGAGTCCTTTGACCTTCACATTATAAAATGCATAGCTAAAATTATGAATTTGGTCAAGTGCCACTTTAGTTCATAAGATCAGTAGACTCATAGTTATCAATTTATTTCTTGAGATTTTGGTTTATATTAATTAAAAATAATTTTAATTTTCATTCAGTAACTTCAAAGGATATAAATATATAACTTTTACTGCACTTCACAAGAAAGGTTATTGATTTTTATGCTATTTTTATTGTAGAAAATTTTTTCATTTAATTTTAATAATTTCTTTAAAAATATTTTAAATGTTTTATTACAATACTTTCTTGGTTTTAGTTCCTGGATTTGGACTCTTTATCGATGATATTAAATTATTTTTATCATGTCAGAACATGTTATTTTTGGAAATAAGGTTTGTGGCTTTAATAAAAATCCGTAGGCGAAAAATAACAAATTTTATTATCTGCACCGGCCGGCATCTCAAAAAAATCAGCTTTTAATAACGCGTTGCCATTGCATTAATAAAAGCTCTGATTTGAAAAAAATGAGTAACTGACTACAGCAAATAAAACCTAGAAAAATGTCATTTTGAGCAAGCGATTATATGAAACGAAATAAATAGGAAATATATTTTTTTAAACAATCAATGCAAGACAAGGTTTTTTTTAATCGCTTGCATTATTAAAGTCATTTATTCAATGAAACCATTAAAACGAATAAAAATATAATTTATAACTCGCACGAGCGCGAGGTGCTTGACCGTTCAATAAATGATGTTCTGACATGATACATTCGAAATGTGCATAACAGATTTCATTTTAATCTTTTTTTTTGTATTCGTAATTTCACTGCTCTTGAAGTAAGAGTAAATTTAAGAAATGAAATGGGAATAGACAAATCAAATATGAATAATTTCCAAGAAGCTTCTTTTGTTTAAAAATTTAATCTATTTTTTTCATCGCCCATTTTTTCCTGTAAGTTGAAATTTTTTCATGCGTCTGTAAAATGCTTTCCATATTAAATATATTAATTGGCCATGCTAGCAAACTTTAACCCAATTTAATACATGAAAAAATTATAGGTGAATTAAGGAATGCGCTTTTTATGACGGCAAAATATGAATTAAATTATCTTTTCATTTTGATTTCTAACCAATACACTTACTGATATTTCTTTTGGATCTTCATAAAAAAATTATTTATATTTTGGAAATTTCATGAGAAATAACTTTAACATTATTAACTATTCCATAGTGATATATATTTTAAAAGGCTTGCTATGCTATTCTCGTGCCCATTTCTTCTATTGCTACCAATGAAGTATTTAAAAAAAACTATACTTTTTTTCTTAATATAATTAAAAATTTTATATTGCTTTGTCACCTACAGTATATTTTCTATCAAAAAAAGGTTCTTATTTCGGGCATTTTTAGCCTTTTAATAGAATAATATTGTTCTCCATCCGTCTGAGATTATGAATGGATGTTCAGTCTTCCTGTATATACATTTATTCAGCTTTAGAATATTTCTCACGATCACCCAACAGGTGTTGACACTAGTTTCGGGAAGAAGCATTGATTCGCAATGGTATACATATTTCTGTGTTTCAACCTTACCTCCTTATTGAAAGAGCGAATTTGAATATTAGCATTAAATATTAATGCGTCTCTTTTTATATAAAAATGATAATCAGTGATTGAATAACGTGTAAAAGCGTTGCAGCCTAGCATATATAGAATGAACGATCGGTAATGTAAAATATGTGAACCAAATAAACAAATTAAATGGCCTCGCGGAAAAATTTAAATAAATTTTATTTTATAACTGATTTTAAATCTGAAACTTATTAAATAAACTGTTTTAATCATAGGATTAAAGAAAAATCCTTGTTATATAGTAGCAAATCTAAAAAAAATTAAAATGAAATCTGCTATGCATATTTCAATGTATCATGTCAGAACATCATTTCTTGAACGGCCAAGTACCTCGCGCTCGTGCGAGTTAAATTATATTTTCATTCATTTTAATCGTTTCATTGAATGAGTCACTTTAGTATTGCAAACGATTCAAAAACACTTTGTCTCGCATTGATTGTTTAAAAAGAATATCACATTTCCTATTTATTTCATTTCATATAATCACGTGCTCAGAATGAAATTTTTTTCTGGGTTTTATTTGTGGTAGTCATTTACTTATTTTTTTTAAATCGGAGCTTTTGTAAATGCGATGGCAACGCGTTATTAAAAGCTGATTCTTTTAGATACTCGTGCAAAAAATAAAATTTTTATTTCCCCCCGAGAGATTAAAATGTTTATTTTGTGCCTACGAGTTTTCATTGAAGCCAGAAAACCTCATTCCCTAAAACAATATCATGTTCTGACATGATAAAAAAATGAAGAAATTTATTTAATAAATTAAATGGAAATTTACATTGTATAAAAACAAATGGAATAAAAATGAATTCGAAAATTTAAGAATTTATCGGACATTCAATAAAACATTTTATGTTTAGAATAATAAATAGAATTGGATAAACCATTAATCAGAATTGGAAATTGGGAAACTTTTTCTTGTTACTCAAAAAATGTCAAATTATTTCGTTGTTATTAAGAAGTTCAATTTTTATTTGGTTTATCTTTTGTTTTTAATAAGTTGAGCTTTCAATTTATCTTTTACTCGTCAAATTGGTTTACTTGGTTTTATAATCAATATAAATATGAAATCATTAATAATATTTTGTGGCCAGTCTTGAATAACTAAGGCAGGAATTTAATATTCAATTTTTCTGAAATACTGATTTAGTATGGATAGTTTACGTTTTAAATTCAAAAAACTTATCAGGAGTTACATTTGTGTTTAGAAATGAAATTTTATACATGAAATAAGTTACATTCTTAATGTACGTTTCAAATAATAAATGTAAAATTTTGATTTGCTTTAGAACACATTTAAATATTCGATTCAGAAATTTTCAGAAAGTGAGAATCGTTATGTAAAAAATTAATTTAGTATTTTAAAAGGACAACTATTTCACATGGGAAATTGGCAACCTAAATTTTTTTTCAATTCTTTCCTTTCTCAATTCTTCATTGTTTCAGATATTGAGATCAAGCAAACATTATTTAAATAAATGTCGAGAACACTGGTTTGCTATTATAATGCAACTGCCTTCAAAAACAGAATGAGGTGAATTAAGATTTTACGTTATTGTGCAATATCATTGTGCGTTTAGAGAAGTATTCCAGATGGTGAATGTTTGACACTAAAATCCTGATCTTCATTTTTATTTCAACAACAACGAAAAAAAGCCCACAATTTTAATAAGTTTTGTTAATCTTAAGAATTAATTATTCTTTCGTAAAAGAATCATCTCTGAGTTGATTTAAAATATTCAAAATGCAAAATAATTATAAGGATAATAATAACTGAGAACTTTACTTTTGAATGTGAATTATTAATAGTTTCATGCATTTTTTTTTCATAAAAAAAGTTTTTTTTTCCTCTTCGAAGTTGAAATGAAGATTCACTTAGAAACCATATCTGACACAAATGGTTTCAAAAATCTGCATTTTTTGTAAACATGTAGAAATTTTCTTTATTTCAGTAAACTCACTCAAAATTTTAAATAGCTTTCGAATTTACTCAATTACTCTTAATACTTTTTTCAATCAGGAGTAGTGGTCTCCTTAAAGATTTCTCGCTTATCTCTAATAAAGGGGCTATTCCATAGAATACCTTGCAGGGCGTTGGCGTAAAATAGTAACGGAATAAGCATTTGTACTCGATCTATTGTGTCCACCTATGTGAGTTTTTTTTCTGAATTAATTTCTTGCATACGGTTGATGGTATTCAAAAATTGAATTTGTTTTTGGTGCATTTTTACCAGTCGAATGAAGCAAACATTTGACGCAAAAATACACTTGTAGTCGTAAAATTCCATACCAAAGTTAATATATTTAAGTCAGACCGTTTTTAATAAGTTATTGAATTTACTTATTTCTAAAAAATGCCGAACACAGAGTCATTTGCTTGTTGGATTTGGCTCAAATTTCAATGCGTGTTTAGGTTATTGACGGTAAATACGTGCACTGAATTTTATTTTTTAGCTCTTTCCATTTTGTAGCCATCGTGTTAATCGACTTTTAAACACCCAGATTAACAGATTTCCTCTAAATGGAGTGGGCTCAAAATTTGGTATAAAGCCTGTATACCAAATTTCATGTACCTATCTCAGAGCGTTTTTGACTTATCTTTGTTACAGACAGGTGGACATTTTCCCAAAAAGTGTTTTTTGAATTCAGAGAAGTTTGAATAATAGAGTTTAATCAAAATCTCGAGTTTGAATTTTTTTGACGATTGCAATATTTTCTGGTATTTTTACTTTTGAGGTACACGCGAAAAAAAAAAGATTAATAGGAAATCTTATATGCATGTTTCAATGTATCAGGTCAGAACATCGTTTCTTGAACGGCCAAGCACCACGTGCTCGTGCAAGTTAAATGACATTTTTAATCAATTTAATCGTTTCATTGAATGAATCACTTTAGTATTGCAAACGATCCAACAAACTTTGTCTCGCATTTATCGTTAAAAAAATATCACATTTTCTATTGATTTCATTTCATGTAATCACGTGCTCAAAATGACATTTTTCTCGGTTTTATTTGCTGCAGTTGTCAACTTATTTTTTTTATCTGATCTTTTGTAAATGCAATGGCAACGCGTTATTAAAAGCTGATTTTTTGAGATACTCCTGTGGATAATACAGTGTTTATTTTTCGACTACGGATTTTTGTTGGCGCCAGTAAATCTCATTCTCAAAACAATATCATGTTTTGACTTGATTAAAAAAAAATATTGATTTTGGAGTACTTGTCCGTTAGCCGGGCGCAAGCCAAAAAATCGCCAACGAAATTTGGCAGAAATCTACATTATTTGGAATGGAAAAGTACTAATTTTGCACAATCGAGGGAAAAATGGAAAAAAGAAATGCAAAATATTAAAATTTAAATGCAAAATAATAAAATAAAACTAATGGAGCAAAATTTTTTTTTTGCTGCTAACAAGACTTTTGTTTGTTTGACATTTTCTTCTAAAAAATAAAATCTTTTCCATGAAAAGAACTAATAAAAGGTCTCTATTTTGGTATCCAAAAGCTAAGCCAAAGCTTAACTAAAATGAGGTCAAGAGTATTGTGAAAATACTCCTCTATCTTATTTATGAAATAGGATAAAGGGATATTTTCACAAACCCCATTATCCAATTTAACGTATTCTGAAAGCTAGGAGCTTTTACCTATTACTAACTAGGAAGAAATTCATTATTTTCATTGAAAAATTAATTGCAAATAATCTATTATAATAAAAATGGAGCTCGAAATGCGTTGCTAAGCGCAAAACTGGAGAACGGCTCGACCGATTCGGCTAATTTTTTGTTTATTAGTTTCGTTAAGACACGAGGATGGTTCTTATGGAGAAAAAAAATTAAAAAACTGCGAGGAAAATAGTTAAAACGACACTTTTCTAACTTTCCCGCCAAAAATCTGCATTTCCTCCCCCCACACCAACTGAGTGAGATAGCAGGAAGTAATAAATTATGATTTGTTTAGAAAGAAATGCGCGAAGTCAGTTGGTTTTCATTCATAGATAACGGGATGTTTAAAAAAGAAAGAAAATAGTTGCTTTTATTATTAGTCGGTATGAATATTTAATCTATGCCTGCTCAAAATAAAATTTCGGCACAGAAGAAAAAAAAAGAATAACAAAGTGAAAATAGGGTTTGTAGAAACAAAATTAGTGAAGAAAAAAAGGATAGAAAAAAAAAAGAAAAGAAAAGAAGGATGTGTGTGTATCAATATTATTTCCTCTGTGCGAGGCATTTTCCAAGCTGTTTTTAAACTTTTGCATCTCTTGAAAACCAACTGTGTCTTTATTTGTTTAGTGTGTTTACATTTATGAAAATTTGAATCTCATTATTCTATGAAAACTTAGAATTTTAGACCTTTCCCTCCACCATTTAAGTAAAATATCAATTGCGGGACAATCATTGCACGGATAGAAAGAGAAAGATGAGCAGTACAATGAACAGAACATCTGAAGAAAATGATACTCTAAATGAATTATATGATTATCAAAATTTGTTTGGTTTAAAAATAGTTTGGTGAAAAACCTGTTATGAGACACAGCTACATAAAATATTATAAGAAAATTTGAACGAGCATTAATACTGGCGAACCGACTGGTCGCCAAGGGCGGCTAGTAGTAAATAAAGTTTTAATTTATTTTAC
The DNA here is from genome assembly GCA_026289955.1 of Argiope argentata. NCBI lineage: Eukaryota > Metazoa > Arthropoda > Arachnida > Araneae > Araneidae > Argiope > Argiope argentata. Next base: position 1,821,297 of record JAOUZG010003912.1, read on the forward strand.
ACAAATTCCTCTCGGAGCTATTTCTGTCTGTCTCAGTAAAGGAAATTAATTGGAACACCCTATTTGTGCTCCCCATCTCAAGTAATGAATAAATTGCTCCTCATAAGCATAATCCATTATTAAAAAAATCGTCACATAAATCGAGATTTGTCTTACTCCCATTCAATAGAGTATTTATCATATTTAAACTAATAATGGACTTTGCCCGTTTGCATGTTCGGTTCAAAGTAAATAAAATCAAAAGTTCGAGGAAATGTTTTTTTCTGTTTACTTAAACTACCATTCCATTGTAAACGAAAAGGTATTTCAAAATGCGCAGCAAATGCGACGCCTTGGGAGAAAAACAAATTTTCCGGACAACACCCTGAAATGGAGGACTTGCTTTCCAAAGGACATAACCGCACGTAAAAGATAGTTATGCTTCTTTAGAAACAGGTCATTTCTCTCGCCAGTTTTTATTTATATGGAAGTGGCATTGTTACTTTGGGTTTCATCTCGTAAATTTAGAGCTTGGATTATGAAAAGCCCCATTGTCTGAAGAAAGTTTCAAAAGGTGTTGCGCAATTTAAAAAATCAGATGCAGCTGAATTGCATACTGAATCGACTATTTTATATGATCGTAGACAAATTTCACATTTTATTTGTTGTTGATCTAAAAAGATTAATAAGATAAAGATAAGATAAATTTCGTAAAAATAAAGTTTCAGATGCTTTAAAATGTTATTAATCTTAGATTTTAAATGCATTAAAGCAAAACTGTAAATTTGAGCAGCTGCGCTGATTTACAAAACAAAAAATTGTTTCCTCCCCTCTCCCAAAATTGGTTAAATTTTTAGTCTTATTTATTTATTTACTCCATATTTTATCTTATTTATCATTTAATAGCATGATGCTTATTTTTGAAAATAAAGTTTGTGATGTCGAAACAAATTGGTCGGATACAAATATTGAAAACCACGTACCATTGAAGTTTACTGTTTATGGGGATAAGCTTTATATCAGGACCGCAGAAAATGTGAAATGCAAGAAAACATTCGCGATTCAAAATGTTTGTTTAAATTCCGAATTATTACATTTACTTTTAACTCACGCAGGCGCTCTGGCACGGAGGTAGCACATCTTCCTTGTGATCTCGGCGTCACGGGTTCGAGTCCCGGTCAGGCATGGTTGTCCTTCTGTACTCTATCTGTGAGGTGTGTGAATGTGCCGCACTGTAAAAAAGGGCTCTGCAAGCGAATGTAATGAGTGTATGTCATCTTCATATGAACTAGAAATCAGACAGGGGTCCACACTCTTAGAAGCTACTGCACTCCTTCCTTCCGTTGTAAATAAGACACGTCATCATCATGTAGTGTCTAAAATATGGAGATTCGTCGAAATTTTGACTTCGAATTTTTTAGATGATCGTACTATTTACTTTGTATATTCTGTGTAGGAGGAAAACACATATTAATCAATTTTCTGCTTTATACTCAGTAATTTTTATGGGTTAATATCTTTACTATTTACCATTATTGTATTATGTCATTGTACACCAATACAGTTTTTCCTATATACAATTCTTTTTCTCAAAAAAATTATACATTTTATATATGTTTAGATATTTAAAAATTCTACATTTGGAGGATAAATAGATTCTGAAGACAATAACAGAGAAGGTGATTTGGTTTAAGTTTAGTTATATTAACATCACGTTGTAAATCAACATTAGAACTATTTTGGGGATGGGCCTCGTAATTTTTAACGGTGGTCAGATGACGAGGACGACACCTGAGTTGGCATTACCTCTGTCCACACCACACCACACCACACCAGCGAGAGGATGATTATTCATGTCAGCTTTAACGTGCAACAGACCCCCTTACACGACAATTCTTCGGTGAAATCGGGTCTCGAACTTGAAACCTTACTGCTCATGAGCCGAGACCTTACTATCAGGCCACTGCGGCCTGATTTGGTTTGAGTCATCCTAGTCGTTTGAACATTTATAAATTTGAGTGTATCAACGACAAATTTTAGTAATTTAAAACGGGAATTTAATTTGGGTATCAAATATGTAAATATTCGATAGCTGAATACATTAAGAATTAACATAAACTATTAAAATCTTTTATTTTAAACTATTCGCTGCCTATCACGAATATACTCGGGGGTTGGCAGGATGTTGCCCATTTCCAGCACGAATATACTCGTGAGACTTTCAAAATACTATAACGTACAACTTGTCAAACTTAAATTTTTATGGCCACAAACGTAAATATAAAAGTGTAAAAACTTGAAAAAAAGCTACAAATAAATTGTTTTTACAAAAATGCAACTTTATTTAACTCATTCGCTGCCAAGTCTGAATTGTATGAGATTATTCCCATTGCCAACCACGAGTATACTCGTGTTTGATTTTTATACATGTAAATGATTATTTATGACAAAATATGTGTATTTATTTTGAAATAATAAAACTTAGATTAACAATAACACTCAAAACAGAAATGGCAATGGGAATAACTTCATACAATTTAAGCCTGGCAGCGAACAGGTTAATAAGATAATAGCAATCACATGTTTCACACGTTACAGGTTTTCTAAATGCACGGTGTTGGTTTCCTATTACTCAGCGTATTTTAGTTGCTTTTACAACTAATCTGCAACTGTTTGTTTTATTTTTACCGTTAAACCGCAGAACTGTTATGAAGAAAGTTGTAAAGGCAGCTTTATTGCAAGATGCTATTTTTAGCTGCGGTTTTGCGAATTACGGTCAGGTGATAGCATCTGATGATAATCGGCAGTTACACGATAATACGGAAAGACCTAGTTTGTGTGTTCAGGGGGAAATTGGACGACTATCATTCTGAAACGAATTCTAATCTATGCTCGAATTTTACAGATTGTATATTTATGGAGTTTTATTTATTTGTTTAGGCCCAGTTCTTTTTATTTTTTTATGAAGATTTATATAATATTGGAGTTATAATTGCAATTTCTGAGTTAGTTTTTACACTTCCATTTTCGAGAATTACATTTTTTCTTCTGAAATCAAAATTTCGAAATAAAATAAGACTTCTGACATTAATCCATTCGCTGCCAACCACGAATATACTCGTGATTGGCAGGGTGTCACCCATTGCCAGCACGAATATACTCGTGATACTTTCAATATATTATAACATACAACTTTTCAAACTTGCAAACTTCTTATGGCCTCAAACATACAAGAGTAAAAACTTGAAAAAAAGCTACAAATTAATTGTTTTTACAAAAATTCTTCTTTATTCAACCCATTCGCTGCCAAGCCTAAATTGTATGAGGTTATTCCCATTTCCAACCACGAGTATACTCGTGTTTGATTTTTATACATGTAAATGATTATTTGACAAAATATGTGTATTTATTGTGAAATAATGAAACTTAGATTAACAATAACACTCAAAACAGAAATGGCAAGCTACAAATATTATTTTTCAAAAATTCTACTTTATTTAACAAGTATGAAATGGTATTTTTATTATTTAAATGGAACAGAAATCAACTTAGTACGTCTTTTCTTTGTTATCTGAAATGCAACTGAAAAAATTGATATATATGGACAAAATTTGTTGTTTGTTTATTAATTTATGTTTAAATCCCAGCTAATTATTTATTGATAGATACTTCTGACTCTACAAAAATACACTGCTTACTGATGAGAGATGTTACAGATAAACTCAAAGTTAAATTGTTCAATATTGCATGATCCCGTTATCTGCTGAGATGAAATAGAATCTAAGTAAGAGTCAGCAGTGAATAACCAACTTTTACAAATTAACAGAAAATTGTGTCCCGTTTTTTAGTATTTTTATACTTTTACCTATTTGTGTGATTCATGATTTTTTTTTTTTGCTTAAACGTGCGCAAATAAGAAATAGGATATCGAATTCTGCTCATTCCCATTGACAACCACGAGTATACTCGTGTTTGATTTTTATACATGTAAATGATTATTTATGACAAAATATGGATATTTATTTAGAAATAATAAAACTTAGATAAACAACAGCACTCAAAACAGAAATGGTGATGGGAATAATCTCATACAATTTAGGCTTGGCAGTGAATGGGTTAAATGTATAATATGTATCATATTTATTTTGGATAATGGGCTCAGTTAAAATATTTAAGATGTTCCAATAATATTACGATTATCTAATCACTGGAAAGACAGATTTCCAGTTTGGTTTTTTATAATGTGTCGAGACGTTATTTCACATTTGTCTGATAAATAATATGACAATAAATAATTTAACATCGCATATTTTGCTCAATAATTTCATTCTAACTTTTGTCATTTTAATTCCTGATATTCGATAAAAAAAGTGTTTAGATAATTGAAGAATGATCATTCATAACAAGTTCTAACTGAAAGTATAAATATTTTGATTTAATAACATTTTGTATATTTCTTTTTATCCCAAGCTGTGCATGCATTACTTAAAATCCGATTGATTACTAAAATGATTGTTAAAATGCATATTTAGTACCATGAATTTTTGCAATAAAATAAAGGATATAGTATTAATAAAAGATTAAAATGAAATCCGCCATGCATATCACAATGTATCATGTCAGAACATAATTTCTTGAACGGCCATGCACCACGTGATCGTGCAAGTTAAATTATGTTTTTATTCATTTTGATTGTTTCATTGAATGAGTCACTTTAGTATTGCAAACGATCCAACAAACTTTGTCTCGCATTTATCGTTAAAAAAATATCACATTTTCTATTGATTTCATTTCATGTAATCACGTGCTCAAAATGACATTTTTCTAGGCTTTATTGGCTGTAGTCATTAACTTATTTCTTTAAATCAGAGCTTTTGCTAACGTAACGGCAACGCGTTATTAAAAGCTGATTTTTTGAGATGCTCGTGCAGAAAAATTTTTTATTTTTCGCCTACGGATTTTTTTAAAAATTTTTTGTCTACGGGTTTTCGTTGACGCCAGAAAACCTCATTCCCAAAGCAATATCATGTTCTGACATGATAAAAAATCGAACGATACTTGCCGTGGAACCAAGAGTTGCAATGGAGATAAAGAACTTCAACTGTTGCGTTGAGACGCGTTTGGAGAGAAAAAGATAATGACGTAACAGATGAATTTCACAATTTTAGTCACGCTGAATATTTCGAATGACTTTCATAACAATCGCAGGGTAAAAAAAATGAAAGAATATTCTCTTCTGTTGTATAATTGTGCTTATATAGATATTTTTCTAGTACTTACAACTCGGGCATTGCTTTTTAATTGTAATCAACTGAAATTCTTATTCAATTATTATTTACTATATTACATGTAAATCACGAAAAATGTTTTGTTATTTACAAAAAATTTCGATGTTGAACTATTATGTTGTTTGGGCTTATATTTATAATAAGCCTGCTTAGATTCAGAAGGGGAATTAGTTTATTTGGTAAAGCTTAAACCATATCTGATCCAAATTAAATTACCCAGATTTTAAGAAGAATTTAATGGAGCGGAATTAAATAAACTCAATAATACCCTAGTTTTTGGCGCAGCATATCCTAGAAAAGGATATTGCGCCAGGAAATGGCCACATCCAATCCAATCAAATTACAAATTTTTGGTGATGACAGAAAATTAGGATAGCACAAAATAAAATGAACAGAATTTTAAGTCTCAAAAATAGTTTGAAATCAAAATTTAGATAAAGTACTTTGCTGATTTAGGTTTTACGAAAAAGTAATTAAAACAATTTATTGAAAGTTTTAGAAGCCATTAATCTTGGCACATCCATTCTTCCAAGAGTGTAGTATTCGATAAAAAAACAAAAAAATGCATTATTCATTTTCTTTTCCAGATTTTTAGATATATATACCATCAAATGAATTAATTTTCCTAGGAATTACATTCTGATTAAACATTCTAAGGAATTAAAAGTACAAATAACGGAAATGAAAATATTGAACTAAAATTTAATAAAGATAAAAAAATTTGTGGTTAAGAGATTTTTATCATGTCTGAACATATTGTTTTAGAAATGAGGTTTTGAGACGTCAACAAAAACTCGTAGGCGAAAAAAAAAAATCCGTAGGCGAAAAATAAAAATTTTATTATTTGCCCGAGCATTAAAAAAACCGGCTTTTAATAATCCGTTGCCATCGCATTTACTAAAGGTCTGGTTTAAAAAAAATAATTTAATGACTACGGCAGATAAATCCTAGAAAAATGTCATTTTGAGCACGTGATTGTATGAAATGAAATAAATAGGAAATGCGATATATTTTTCAAACAGTAAATGCGAGACAAAGTTTTTTGGTTCGTTTGCAATACTAAAGTGACTCATTCAATGAAACCATTAAAATGAATAAAAATATAATTTAAATTGCACGAGGACGTGGTGCTTGGCCGTTAAAAGAAATTATATTCTGACATGATATATTGAAATATGCATGGCAAATTTCATTTTAATCTTTTTTCATTGATTTTCCAATCTTATTTATGTATTAATTTTCTTTATTAATGAGAAATCTAGTATTTTGATCGTGATATTCTATGTTTTAGGTTATTTTTAGGAGTTTTTGTAGTCGTTTATTTTCTACTGATATATATAAAGAAATTTAGAGTCGGCTCCCTTTGTAGCCCAAAGACATTTCGCTTAACATGACTCAAGTCGATTGTGGACTTCCTGGGGCCCGAGTGGCATTTTCTCGCTGTAGCTGGAAGGGCTCTAAATTTAGATCTACTTAGTTATTTATATCATTAAAGGTGGATTAGATTCGACGTTCATGTTTCCGTCTGAACAGCATTCTATTATTCATGCTGTCGACACGCCCCTTGTCTATCAATGTTTTCCCATTAAATAAATATTGCAGCAGATATAATAATATCCTGACATAATCTTTAATTTACTATGCTTTCACTTTAAGATTCCAATTTTGAATTGATAAAAATAGTAATGAACAGTATTTAATGTCGGAAGATGTTAACTCTTGAAAGAGACTTTCTAGTTCTTAGAAAACGGTTTAAATCTTTAATAACCATAAAGAAAATTCCTTATTTGCCACTTTTAAAATGCATGAATTGGAATTGTGACAGAAGAAAGAGTTTCTATATTAGGCAAATTCTTTTATACTCCAAATAATGTGAATGTCTTTAGCCCTGAATATATCAATATTTCTCTCTGTACTGAAATAATCATTCGAATATTCATAAAATATTTAATGATAATGTTATAATGTGAAATTTGAAAAAAAAAATCAGCCAGAGTGGTCTCTCCAAAATTTTCTCGCATACACTCTAACCAAGATAATATACTAAAGAGCACCTTCCATAGCAATGATGTGTTACAGTTAAGGATTATTAACTTTTGATATGATTTTGGCATTTTTGCTGAATTTACCCTTGGTTAAATATTTTGTCATCCTTGGCTAGTTACTTTAGCGATTAATTCTTGGCATACGATTAATAGAATACGAAAATCGAATTTGCGCTTAAATCTCGTTTTTTTTCACAACCGATTGAAATAAAAGTTTGACACAAAAACTACAAATGGAGTCACAAAATTGCTTACAAAATTAAAGTATTTAAGTCATTGCAGCCTTGAGTTATCGGGTTTGAATGTTTCTAAATGAATAGACGGACAGACGGTTAATCCATTTTCGGATTTGGTTCAAAATTTGATAAGTTTCTAGATTATCTATGTTTATTCTATGTATCGAATTTTATCTATATAGCACTCTCCGTTTTGTAGTTAGCATGATAAATTATATTCAAACAGCCAGCCAGACGAACTTCCTCTGAGAGAATTTGATAAAAATCTGCAAATTTAGGATTAACCCTTTGCACTTGGAAAAGAAATTCGATGCATAATTATTCAATGTACAAGAGCTGGTTTATTGCTCCAAATATGTGTGTGCGTGCGTGTGTGTGTGTTTAAAATTGAATTTCTCCGTCTTTTTACCATTCTGTAGGTATTTTCACTAATCAAAATTGAAAAATAAATAAATAAAACTTCAAAATGATGCATCGTCTTGAATAGTGCCGAAGAGGCACCGTCGAGTGCAAAGGGTTAAAACCATATGCCAAATTTAAACTTTCCAATTCAAAGAGTTTTCCCACACACGAATGTCCGTCTGTCTCTATACGTGACAGACGGACATTTTTTGAAAAAAGTTTGGTGAAAACAGTGAGATATAAAACTTGGAAATTTGTCGATTTTGAATTGTAATATTTTGTCAGTCAGTATAAATTCTCTATATTACAAATACTAGAATTTAAAAATCAGTAATAATTTTGAGTGGTTAAGAATATCCAACTGGTACATCCAAACCTTAAGACCTGCCGAATCTTTTTACTTTCATAATTAAAGAAAAATAATAATTATACCGGGTGTCCAAAAAGTTCCCATACTCCAAATTTAAAAAATCATTGTCCATGATTTTTTTCAAGTATATTAAATTTTGCCATACGAGTAATGAAAACATGGACATGCTTGAAGCTTTTTTCGGCGACCGACTTATCTCAAAAGATCTTTGGCCACCTCGATCACCTGATCTGACCATCCCGGACTTTTTTCTGTGGGGGTATTTAAAGGACAAAATTTATGAAGGTGATCCTCAAACAATAGATGATTTGAAAATCGCAATTACCCAAAGGATACAAGAAATCACTCCTAGCATGTTAAAACGCGATTCGAAAAACATGCGCAAACGAGTTCAGCTTTGCCTCCAAGAAAGGGGTGGACATTTTGAACATTTATTATAAATGTAAGCTCAGTATTTTTTTCCTTAGTTATGTTTAAAGTGATTTTTATCATTGGCATAAAAATAATTCTTTTTAAACCTATTGTTTTTGTAAAATAAATTCACAAATCATCAGTACGGGAACTTTTTGGACACCCTGTATATTGAAGTTTCATTGTGATGTATTAAGAAATCAATGTACTTCAATAATGAATAATTTATCGTATCTATGCATTTTTTTTCGATATTGCTGTAGAATAATTCCCTGTCACTCTTAATTTTACTCCAATTAGAAGGAATGATTCAGTGCTCTTTTAAAAAAGTGGATGCGTTTTTTAGAGGAGGGAGAAAAAGTGAAAAAAAAGGGGTTGTCAACTTTGTAAGAAGTTTTGAAAAACTTCGTCATTTGCGTCATTACCTGAGTTTGAGCCAAGAATGTTGATTGTCGCTAAGGGGTTTATGCTTTAATTTCTTGAGTTCGTTGCCAGTATATCCGCTTGAATGATACAGCTGATCGTTGTCAAAAGAAAGTTGACAGACCTTTCGCAATGTAGCGTGGCATTTGCTGCTCTTTTATGACGTTTCTCTATGTGTTTGTTTAGGTAAGTATTTTCTCGAGAGTGCTTTTATTTTCATTTATTTGGTTTCTCAGGAGAAGGACATGTCCTCTCAACTCCTGCTGTGTTTGCGAAAGACAGATTGCCTATGAACTTAACAGCATTACGTCAAGCTTTTTGATGGTTTACAATGAGTCAATCCGTTTGATTTGCCATTATGTTTTCAGATAGATATTGTTATTGTATTTTGGGCAAAGGGAAACCGTAAACTGTCTTGTTTTTTTTTTTTTTAAATAAGCTTTTGAAATTCATAATTGTTCTCTGAAATGAATGTCAAAAAACAAAAATCAAGATCCCGACACATATGGGCATATTCGAAACAAATCTCTAAATCGCAGCTTCTCTCTGTTTATTAACCCCCTTGAACGACAATTTATTTTCGGTCAGACGATTTAATTTTCTTAGTTTTAAGAGGAGGGATTGATATAGAAATGTAAGGTTGTGTTGCACAAATAATTTATTATGAAACATATTTGTTGCACGCACACACACACACACACACACACACACACACACACACACACACACACACACACACACACACAATTAGTTTCGGTTAATTCTTCATTAATGCTTAGTAAAAATATTACAATTCTACATAGTATTTAAGCGAAAGTCAGTACGTGTTTCAACATTTATATAAATAGATTTATACAAATTACATTCTAATGGTAACTAGAAGCATGCACACAAGTATATCAAAGCCATAGACTCCATATGATTTACATTTACTTCTCTAAAAAGAAGCATCAAATCTCAATAATTTCTGGCGAGTTCAGCTGGTCATTGACAGTTTGTTTAGGAAAGTTTATGATGAGATCGACTCGTCATTTCTGTCGAAGGGGTTAACAACCTGAGAAGGTTAATTTGTTTAATCATTTCTTTCCTTTTTTTCTAAAGTCATTCTATTTCTTCACTTCTGAAATCATTGATTACCATACTACTCAACAATTGGAATGGTTAAATTTTTCAAAGGATTTAAATTTAAACATTCAGAAAATGTGGACTGAATTATACTATCTTTTGGAAGAACTAACCTTTGTACTATAGCGAAGTTTTGCTATTCAAAAATAAGGTATTTGACTTCTGAAGGAAGCGTCCAAATATGCCAAAAATTTTTGGAACCTCTACATTTAATAACGTATACTTTAGTGAAAGTTACTCTTTAAAAATGCAACAATTTACTTTACTACTTTATTTTTTTAATAATACGGTCCTGTGTACAAGTGTTTAAAAACAAATATGATATGAAAAGATTTCTTATAATTAAAATAAATTGAAAAAGGTATTTTTGAAAACAAATTTTTATCACTTCTTCCTAAAAATTATCATTTTTCTCTTAATCGAGCATTATCTGCAAATGAAATATTTTTGTTGATTGTCTAAGAATTTATTGCATTCGTTCTTTAACATTTATTTCATAAAATTGAGAAAATATTTCTTGATTTGCAGTTTGATTAAATTTTATAATGTGATTTTATGTCTGGTAAACAGTTTAATGCCGATAATAATAAAAAAAATCGTCTCTGTGAATACATTTTATACCCCCCTTTTTTTGCCCAAGTAAGAAAGTTTAATTTGTTCCGATTCAAAACTCTAGCTACCATAGCACAAATAGCTAATTACCTAAAAAAGTTTCTGAATAGAGGACCTAATTTCAAACGCAGCAGTAGAATGTAAAAAATCAACTCCTAAAGTGGAAATGAAAGTTTTCAAAAAATCACCTAAAAAGCAATAAAAAAAATTTATCATAATGAATCTTTCTTTTGGGTATTGGTATCTGTCTCTTGCCAACCTCTAATCGTATTATATAAAAGATGTCATTTTTGATGACTAGGAAATTTGGCTAGATGTTTTGGGCAAATTACTAACTGTCAGTATTTATCTTTTATCCATTTTTTCCGAAAATTTTAACCGTCTTTATATATTTCAGTGAATTATTCAAGATCGCATATATATGTTTCTTCGTCACACAATTTAACCTCTTCCGTGTAAAAGGGTTTATTCAAACATTTTCAACTGAAGTGTATACGCATCATATTTTCTACCAGATTATGCATGTCAAGGTAATAAATTATCTCTAGTCCCGTGTATTGGTGCCAAAAGCTAACAATTTAAATAACCACAACATTATATTATTATTCTGCAGATTATATCATATATTTGAATTGATATTCGGATTATTTTATTCTTGATTTGGAATGATTGTTGCCAACAGTATATAAATCTTTCATTTCAACATTTTTTTAAAGATTATACAAAAGATTTTTTTTTACTTTGAAATCAAAATGTAATTTTTTTTTCATTTTCACTATAAATATAATGTAATTCCTATATAAAAGATAAGATAATGTTGGATCGATATAGTCTGGTTGGTAGGGCATTGTATTTGCATCCCTTGAGCTGTGAGCTCGAACCCGCCACCCAAAGATTCTTCGTGTGTGTGGTGGCTGGCAAACGTTGAATCTGTCGTGGTCACAAAGTCTTTCATGTCGAGATAATACACTGGGGGAATCGGTCAGAGGCGATCGTCCTCTGTTCCAAATCTAAATTACGATCTGTGAATGAATAAATGAAATGCATGAGTGAAGTCCGCTTTGTAAAAAGGGTTTGTGACGTGTATGAGCTAGAAGTCAGACTTCTCCTTACGGATGCTTAGGAATCCATGCTTCAGAAGCCATTTTATTCTTTGTAAAGCAGAACACGACAACAACCAAAATAACAACAAAAGGTAATGTACTCAGATATAAATATTATTACATTAAAAAATTCCTGAATTTTTGCGCAGTTTTCCTACTGTAAACGAATTATTCTATTTTTTGCAGAACAAACTACGTCTTTCTTGTCAACCAATATAAATACTTATAATTCAATAGTAAGGAACTGCATGTAACATAGCACGTAATTAAAGGCATCACCGGAGCATACGCCGGAGTACACACCTTCTTTTCTTTTTCTTTACTGTTAGCTTAATTCCCTGATCCCATGTGAATTTTACCTTAGACGCAAAGAGTTAGAAGGATAACAGATTTTAAATTTCGGTGAAACGAAGCGACATTGGCAATGAAAAATTGGATTTGTCAATTTCTTTTGGATCTTTTTTTATTAGAAAGGATTGTGATGATAAAATACTTTCTAATAAATACATAATAATACATGCAATACATATATGGAATTTCAAATACCAATCGAGAGAGATAACAAACAAGTCTTAATTTATATTTATACCTCCGTAATAAAACTACTACTTGAAAAATTTTGTTCGTAGAAATATATCGAATTATCTGAAACGGAAATTATTATTTTTTACACGAAATCTAATCAAATCACAAAATACAAGTTTGAGCATAACTAATATCAAATATTTTCCAAATAAATAAGAATTTTATACATTTAGGAGCGAAAATTATTATTTGAGATTATATTCGTTTTTGTATATGATTTAGCTTTTCGTATTTAACCAATCACGACTGTTTCGAAATTTTCTAACATATGACTAATTTCCATAATTCTATTTGATTCGGGTCTTTCAATAGTTTACTTACCTAAATGGCACTCTAATCTTGTGACACTGATTCAACTCAAGCGCGAATCAAGAATTTACTTTATGAGAAAACGTATTTGACGCCAAATGTCATATATGTTTTGACGCCAAATGTATTGACGCCAAATATTTCAGATCTATCTAAGAAGGGTATATTTAAGTCAAGAAAAGAGTTAAACGAGATTCGACTACTTGAAGTGTTGTATGAAGCTCTTAATAATGTACAAGGCCACTTAAATTTTGAATTGCATGTAGTAAATGAGATTTTCGAGCCTGAAAAGAAACTTATGTTCTTATAGGTGTCTTCTTAATAGGTGCAGTAAGATCATTAAAAAACTTTTTGACTCTGCTTTCCTTAGAAAGGTTACTTCGCGGAATCTGAATAAAGTTGTGAAGTTTTCTTTTTGTTTTTCATTATCGTATACACTACTACACACAACAACTATAACCAACTGGTTATTTAAACAGGGTAATGAACATGAAGTGGAAGATACATTCAAATACCCTCCTGTTCTACCCATCCCTGTGGCTATTGTTCGACTTATATTGGTTAAAATTTGGTAAGGGATTGTAGCTTTGTCTTATTAAGCTAACTATTGTATAGAAACTGAAAACTTATGTTAATTCACATAAACAGACTTATAGTTTGTTGGTGATTACAAAATTCTGAAAGTATTATAAAAATAGAAAAGAAAAATTAGGGGTGAGGACAGTGATAATATTAAAAAAAAAGAATATCACAAAAAAATACAAAAGCTATGTACGAACATGTACACTATTGCAATAAGTTATATTTCATCAAATATCTATAGCCTGTGGAAGGGTCTTTCTGAAAACCTTTTCCCTTACTTTCTAATAAAGGTGCTATCACCCCCCCCCTCGCATAAAATTGTGGACTTTGGGTAAGCCCGAGAATACCTTGAATAGTATTAGTGGATAATAGTTAGGAAATTTTGATCTTTGACACAAATTAAGTGTTTTTACCTTGTGATGTTTTCTGTTCATTCTCTGGCTTTTATCAATATGTACTTGAAAATCAAACTTGTCTTAGACGCAGTTTTCAAACCGTTTGATACCAAAATTTGACACATGGCTGCAACTCCAGTCACGAAATTGTGTAACAAATTTCGTATATTATAGTCACTGCATTTTGGATTATCGTGTTTGCCTGCTCGTGAAAGAGACCGACCGTTAATCTCTTTATGAATTTAGCTCCAAATTCGATAGGTAGTTAGTCTTAAGATGCTAAATCTTTGTAATCAATTTTATCCATTTTAGCTCTTTTTGTTTTGGCTGCACAAATAACTACAAGTTAAAGAGAATCTGAAAAGACACGTTTTTTCAGAATAAAATTTGTTTTAAAATCTGATAGAAATTTGCACATTTTTAGTATAGCTACTACAATTTTTTTCTTAAAATCTGGTAAAGTAATCTATTGTGTTTTTATGGTTTACAGTTATTACAGAAATGAAACATATTTCAGTTCTTAGAAATACACGAAAAAGTAAATACATTGAAAATGTACCTTGATTTTTTTTTCCTTTCTGAAAATAAATAGAATTTAAAAATAGATAACAAATCTGCAAACAATAGATAAGATATGCAAAATATGTAGTTTATGAAATAAAAATTAAATTTTGTGAGATAGTCATTGGATTTTCATGTTAATTTGATTAAAAAGGAAATACTGGTATGATTTTTAAAAGCTTTAACTTCATTGGTTCAAATTCAGAACTGTTAAAAAGTATACATTTTTATGGTATATTGAGTAACTTAAATCGTCTTTTTAGTACACAAGGCCTTTTTTTCATAACTCTTTTTTATCATAATGTTATGCTCCGTTTTTTCTACATGAAATAGGGAAGAAAATGACTAAATTAAAATCCCGTTTTCTCTGCGCCAAGTTTATTTTTTATTTGTTTGAAGATACGGGTGCAAGAAACTAAACGATAGTAGACGATTGTTAATTGAAATGCCGCCTCTTGGAAGTTGACGTGGGGCTTTTAAGAGGTATCATCACCTGGCGTTTTCCAGCTAAAAATTCCTTCTCACACCCCGATTGAGTTATTTTTAGAAGAAGTAAGCACATTTTAAATGGTTGGAACTGTCATATTGGATGTAAATGTACTTTGTGACGTCGAGAAATGCTGATTGCAACACCATATACAACTCTTATTTCTGTTATTAAATTATGAAGCCGCTTTCGGCGACCAGCTGTTCGCTCATTATATTAATACCTCATCTAGTCATGGCGATGTACATTGATGAACCATATTAACACATAAAGTGTAAGTAAAGGTTTAAATTTTACTTGCACAATAAACATTACGAATTCTGATTGGTTAGCTATGCATTCAAAATAGGAAATGACTTACAGTAAAATTGCCAGTTGTCTAGACTGGGGTCGATGTTGTTGTCGACGTTGTTGTCAGTTGTCTAGACTGGGGTAGACTTTCGATGTCAAAATTAAAGAATGGAGAGGAGGAGCAATTATTAATGGTATATCTAGATGTCATGAGCTTTCAAATGAAATAAAAGTCGGCGAAATCGGATTAATGTTTGGAAATGGGGTGATTCTTTGGTTGAATAAATAAATGATTGATTACGGTGTATTTTATGATTAAAGTGATTTGAAATTTTCACTTTTGACTTTGTTTATGTTGGAGATGACAAAAAATTCAAAATTTTCTTCATGTTGAACAAGGGTAAGATATTTATGAACTTTAAGAACAATATTGTTCAATCTGTCGTATAGAATTAATAGAGCATTCGAACTTTTCTTTATATTTAATAACAGACATCAAGAACTTTGCTTTATTTTATAAAATATATACTTCTTTTATAAAAGAAATATCTTTTTTTGTTATAGTAGGGATGTGCAAGCTTCTTTAAGAGTTAGATATTGTTAAAAAGTATTTTAATATAATCTACATAAAGTTGAAAGGGCAGATTTTTTTATTACTGATTAAAGTTTAAAATACTCTTTGAAGCAAAGAAATATTTCGTAACAATTATTTTCTTTTGTTAAATGAGGAAAATTGTTTAGCGCCTATTAGCAATATGGTGGTGCATAAGATATGTTCATAGTGTTAATGACTTGAAACATAGAAGCCAAAAGATGGCAAAGAGCAATTTAAATGAGAATTGTTTATTTTTTTATTTATACATATAAAAAAAGACTTCTTAAATTTTTTGTGGGTTTACTGATTCTTAAAAATGTATTCCAAATTTGACTTATTGCTTTTTGATGATGGAAGGAAATTGAAATTTGTAGGTGGAAATGGCTTTTTCATATTCTATGCTGTGAACGCATATTTAAGTTACCACTCTCAAAGGTTATATAATTTTTGTATCGTTATTACAAAATTAAGAAGTGCCTTGCAGTTTATATTCTGAGATTATCTGTATTTTTTATATAAAATCCTTTACTGTAACCAATTTTATCATTGTAATTTAAAATAAAGTTGGAAAAGATATTGAGTTAGGATTTTGTCGATTCTAATATTAAATATATTTTTACTTTCTCATAAGACTTTCTCGTATAATATTTCTTGTATAATCGTTGATGCCAACGTAATTTTCAATAATTGTTTTAATATGTCAAGACTTGAATCGTTGCCATAAATACTTCTTTTGATATCAATACTTCAAATTTTGTTCATAAATACTAATGAGTAAATGATATTTTAATGACGTTATTGTGATTATTTAAATAATTTCATTCTTACCAACGCCGGATTTATTATCTGCTTTATTCTCTCAATAAGAATTCAAAAAATATTATTTAAAAAATTCCTTAATATTGAAGATATGAATGAAACTCATCGCATATTGAGGATGTTTTATAAATTCGTGTCCGAACTGGGACTGGTTGATTATTTTAAAATGAACGGCGAACCCGTCAAAGAGCATCTTAACCAGCTAGCTCATCTAGTTTGTGGGTTGTAGTTAACCCATTACTAGTTTATAGCAATTTAAATGTTTAATTCTCAAAAGAAATGGAAGTACCTGTAAAACTTATATATATATATATATATATATATATATAAGTTTGCAAGTTTTATTGTGATTCTATGCCTTTTAAGCCACTTTTATATCTTGCATCTAAGCATATTTACCTGTAGGTTCGCGCATTTATTCAAATCACAGAACAATGGCGCCGATGATACTCTTAAGTAATCAATGTGTCATGTTCATTGATTGGCTTAAAACAATGAAATTCAAAGCCTTGTCAAAGCCAATACTTGGTTGGATTTCATCGCCAAATTGTGAATTTATTTGTTTAACCTTTTATTAGTCATGTTCGTGAGTTTCACGAACTCCCTATTATCTTTTCTCAAGCTTATGAGCTAAAATCAATTGCTCTGTAATTGCTACCAAATCGTACATAATCCTCAAACATCAAGAGTATCCTATGGATTCTTCATTCAATCAGTAAGGCAGCACGTTTCTGAAACGGAATGTGTCGAGTAATAAGGTTATGGAAAAAAGTGCTTATCGGGCTAAGATATTTATGCATTAAAATAATTTACTAAATTTAGTTAATAGAACTAGGAGATTCCTTGATTTTTCTGACTAACAGTTTATTTTTCCCCCCAAATAGAAATGTATTAGCAGTACCAGTACGGCGTTGCCCCGTGGCCTAGCATTCAAGAAGAAAAATTTGCTTTAACCCCTTAACCGGTTTGCCCGTGCGCTGTGCGTGTATCGACTTATCTCATTTTTACTATTTCAAACAACAGTTAAGCTGTTCATAATTGTTATATTGCTATACAATTATACATAGAATGAATAAATATCTGAAGTGTTCTGTATAAATTCTTAAATGAATCGAAACGACAAGGCATTCCAAGATTGGAGAGTTCATCTAATTTCGTAGCAAAGGAAATAAACCAGTAAAAGGATTAAACTTAAATATGGCCTCCACCCTATATGACACGGGCATGTTACGCAACACGCACGCACACGCACACACACACACACACGAGATAAGCTATATATATATATATATATATATATATATATATATATATAATTAAATATAATATAATATAAATTACGTGTCACGCTGTTTGTCCGCGATGGACTCCTAAACTACTGAACCGATTTTAATAAAATTTACACACCACTTGCAGTTTGATACAACTTAAAAGATAGGATAGTTTATTTTTCGAAATATCAATTAGTTCGGGAGAAATTAATTAAAACCCCTTAATTTCTGTGAAATTAAAACCTGTAATGTTACTTTCTGAGTGAGACACGGCCTTCCGGAGCAGCGATCGCTGATGGAACCTTTTCGTCCCGTAAAACCGCGTTTTTAAAATTGCCATCGTTACGCGTCCGTTCAACTTATACTCAATATCGCTGTGGAATCGGATGGACTTTCTATCGTAGAACACGGAGGTATAATTTTTTTTACGAAGCATCGACGCAAAAATTAAATATCGATTTTTTAAAAAAAGGTCAATTTTGACGGGTCTATTTCTTGAACGGCCCTGTAAAATAGACGCTTAGCTGGAAAAATACAGAAAATAGGCTTCCTGAAAGACAATACGATGTAGTATTCTGCAATACAATTTAAAAAATCGAATTTTTAAAACTGAATTTTTGGCGAATTTTTTAACGAAGAGGTGAAATTTCGCTTTAATATTTAATTACGCCGAAACTTTTCAAGATAACTTAATCAAATTTTTTTTACATAAAATTCGATAAATTTTTCAAAATCTTGTGAAAGATTGTAAAAATCTGATAGAAAATTGCGCATCAAATTTTTTTTTGTCGTTTATTGGGTTTTCCTCTTCAACATTACAAATCTAATCCATTGATAAATAAAAACGAGACTAAATTTTTTTGTGTGTAATTTGGCATTACTTTGGCACACCCTGATCAATTTTGAAAACAATCCACCAAAAATTACGCGTCGTATTAATTCATTCCAGGTTTTCCACCTCACATACTTAACTTGAAAGTTGGGACACCAGTAATACTACTACGAAACCTTTGTCCACCAAAGTTATGCGATGGCACTAGACTACGAATTACAAGACATAATAAGTATATAATCGAAGCTCCGATAATTACTGGATGTGCTCGAGGAGTGTTGGTTTTTATACCCCGCAGTCCACTAATTCCGTCGGACTATCCTTTTGAATTTAGAAGAGTGCAGTTTCCTGTAAAAGTTTGCTTTGCAATAACCGATAATAAGTCACAAGGACAGAAATTAAAAGTAGCAGGGATCGATTTAAGCAGGGATCGATTTTTTCACACGGCCAATTTTATGTAGCTTTCTCCAGAGTCAGTTCATCTAGCAGCTTAATAATTTTAGCACCAGAAAAAATCCCCGAAAATGTTGTATACAAAGAAGTTCTTGCTTAAACATAGGAATAACAATAAAATGTGGATGGCTTGCGTTTATAAAGAAAATCAATACTTTAAAAGGATCGTTAAGGACCGGTTAAGGACAAGGGTATATATATAAGGAGTCCGAGGGCCCAGGGACCCTCCCAAAATTAGAAAAAAATTATAGGTGATAAGTAATTATTTTAGGGGATTTTCGTAACTAAGTGCACGGAGCACTTTATCCTCCGCTAATTCCATTACCCGAGCAATGCCGGGTGCGGGAATGCTAGTATATATATATATATATAATAGAGAGATTATTAAAGATAGCTACAAAACAATTTTTTATTGCACACATTCAGATGTTTTTAGTTTGATACGACTTAAATGCACTAAAGCCTTGCCCAAATTAATTCTCTACAAAATGGTATAAATATCTCAAATATGCGTTAACTATTTCTCGAGTTTTTTGTGGTTCAAACATAGAGATGCTTTATGGTGACCATTTTATACTATGTATTGATGCCTATAACTTGCTATATAATTTGTTGTACCTCGTTGTAGAGCGGGCACCTTGAATAATAATAAGCTTTAGAGAAAAAATTATTTTTATTTACTTTTTGATCTGTGCTTAGTTTGACTGGTTTTATTTTGTTTGGGAAATATGTTTTAGTAAAAGATTGCATGACCATGATACTATGAAAATATGCTCTTCTCAACTCTGCCAGATTCAGATCCGTCCTCAAATACCGGTTGTCCAAAAAGTTCCCGTATTCCAAATTTAAAAAATCATTTTCCATGATTTTTTTTCAAGTATATTAAATTTTGCCATTCGAGTAATGAAACCATGGACATGCTTGAAGCTTTTTCCGGCGATCGACTTATCTCAAAAAATCTTGGGCCACCTCGATCCCCTGATCTGACCATGCCGGACTTTTTCCTGTGGGGATATTTAAAGGACAAAATTTATGAAGGTGACCCTCAAACAATAGATGATTTGAAAATCACAATTACCCAAAGGATACAAGAAATCACTCCCAGCATGTTAAAACGCGTTTCCAAAAACATGCGCAAACGAGTTCAGCTTTGTCTCCAAGAAAGGGATGGACATTTTGAACATTTATTATAAAAATAAATTCAGTATATTTTTCCTTAGTTATGTTAAAAGTGCTTTTTATCATTGGCATAAAAATAATTCTTTTTAAACCTGTTGTTTTTGTAAAATAAATTCGCATATCTTCAGTACGGGAACTTTTTGGATACCCTGTATATAAATCGGAAATTTCGAATGTTTTTCCGCTCTTGCCTTCTATCTAATCTACCAATTCTGTTTCTGCACCTATTCCCAAACCCTTAGCATCCATCTTATCTGGTATGTATCGATTTATCGTATTGTGTTTGACTGATAGAAGGACAATGTATTAAAAAAAACGCAGAGGTACAAACTATCTGTGCGAGGGAGGTGCTTCGTTTCCAGCTGTCGCGAGGAGATTCCGTCTCAAGGTCATTGACTCTGAAAAATGCGCGCATTCTGCTTTGTCACATCGTTCATTCTGCAGTCGCAAATCGAGAGAAACGTCTCCAAGAATAAAGGTTTTTTTCCCGGTGTGGGCGCGTTGCGTCGACACACTGGTAGCAGCGGGTCGTTTTGACAGTGACTCAACCGTTCTATTTCTGCAAGTGCCTGCGTGAGAATGAATAAAAATCAGTCGCAAAGGGGAGAGAGAGAGAGAAGCGAGTGCAGAGAATGAGTCTTTTCCTCTCCTCTTGACGAATATACCTGCCCGGAGTGGCAATATTTTCGTTTCCGTTCGGGTGAGGATTGTGGGAATGTGGGCTGCGACTTGTTTTTGTCCACAGCTCGTCCAGGAAGTAGTAAAGATGATACGATATTATATATCAGCGTGTGACGCATGCGAGATTTGGTGAAGGTACAAACACCAAAGTAAACAAGTCAGAGGTGCTGAAAACAGTTTTCGTTTTTTAAATTAATTTCTTTCTGCCTAAAAAAAGTTAAAGATCGTCTTTGGATATTGTTTGACTTTAGACAAAGGTCGAACAACTTCAGTAATTTTGATGTTTTATGGAAGAGGCGGTAGTGTAGTGCTGATCTCGAAATCACTGATATGTAGTCAATTACGATAAACCGATGAAGTTTTGTCTTAATCGAATTTTTGGAAAAACAATTGCCTTTTTGCGACTTCGAAAAAAAAAATCTTCCTTTTTTACTAATGGAAAAAAAATGTTTTAGCTGTACTTAGTTTTTTTTTATTTGATATCTGTTTTGTTTCGATTGTTAAAACTAACGTAGGTTTTAAAAGAAAGTAAAAATAATTCTAAAAGAGTGGATAAAAGATGTATTACATAGGTTTTATTCAAAATCCGACTTTTTGAAAAACCGCTTTTCAAATTCATTATTCCAACAACAACAAAAAATTTATTCGGTTTTCGAATTTTTGTCAAAAAATATGGAAAATATTTTATCTAATTTATATAAAATAACAAAAAGCGAAATCAATCGATTCAATGTCAAAATATATGTAAAAAAATTAAAGATTACTTATACATATAATGGAAATTCAGCCTTTAGTGTCTGAATTTGCAAGTTATTCTTCAGAGTTGTGAAGAAACATGAATTGATTATTCCATGCCTTCTTTTTAAAAAAAACATTACTCTAATGAGTAGTTTCTTCGAATTTGCTCTTCATCAGAATCGGTGTCGACATAAGAATTAGGAAATATTCTAGACAATACTTTTCCAGATAATTAATAATTTCGATTTTTGAAGCTAAAGAAAGTACACTAGATTTTTTTTGCTGAATTGGAAGTGTTTTGTGGATTTTGCAATGACAGCAAAAGTGTTGCTTATTTTACTTGTCTTTCTTGAATGGCGCTCTTCTAAAGCGTATAATAATTCCAATCTTACTTCAGCGTCTAAATTTTTTAGTTCATTTAACAGAAATTCAAATATACCTTTACTTGTTAATTGGCTTCTCGTCACCCTAAGCCTTCAGCTGCTAAATGAATAGCTTCTAAATGGCAAAATTGAAAATATTTGGAGGTTTTTTTGAAGAGAAATATTTAGACGTTCTGGAAAACCGGTGTTCTAAATTTAAAAACCGGTTTTCAAATGTGACAAATTTACTTTAAAAACAGGTTCTTTTTAAACCGGCTTCGAACAACCGTCAAACATTAGTATGGTACCAAAATATATAAAAAGCAGAATTTTAAAATTTATTCTGGAGTATGAGTCTTAAATTTTAATGCTGTTGCTAATTCGTTTGAATTTCCACGTTTTAGAGCTTTACAAAACCGAAAAACACATTTTTGGAATTATATGTCTGTCCGTCGATAACTCAAAGCTAGGCGGATGAAATTTGTCGTACGAACTTCCACTAGATTTATAAATACCTATTAAAAAAGGAATCTTTCTGGTGTTTCTTTGTCCTGCTCTTCGAGTACAAGTGAGCTCAATAGCTACAAAATGTAAAGAATAGATAAATAAAATTTTATTCTTTAGTAGATAAAATCTAAATTTTTATAAAATTTTTAATTTTTTTGAAGGGTTGTTCACCTGTCAAACTATACTTTCTCATGTATGTGTATGCAATAACTCAAAAATGCCAATGTCTTATAAAGATGAAATTAAGTATGTGATGTTCTGATTACAACTGAAATTTTGTGTCAAGTTTTCAAATAATTTCTAAAAAGTTTCCAAAATACATATTTGATTTTGGGGTATTTGTGTATTAGCTGTGTGCAATAGATTAATCGTCAAATTGCTTTTCATTCAATAAAAATGCTGCATTCATGTCTAAAGGTCTATATTTAAAAAAACTATACGATCTTACGAATTACGAAAAGGTCTATATCTCGCCAATGACATTCATGATATTTGTGAACTTTTCCAAGATCCACAATATGATTTGGAAACTGAAGGAAATAAAACCCTTAGTAAAGAGTATGCGAGAAAAATTTAGAAAAACCACTACCATTCATTTTGGAAATGGTTCTCCTGTAATTTTCAAAAATTTTTAAGTACAAAAACGAATTGGAGTTTGAAAGAAGTATGACCAAATATTAAAATGAATAAAACAGGATCAGAGTATTGGATATCAAAAGAAATGGATGTCAAAATTCATTCGCTTCAATGAAATAATTTCTGAAAAATCTCAATTTCCTTGAAAATAATATATAAATAATAAAAGTTTCGAGAAATGATGTATCTAATAAAAGCATATCCCATTTGATGGCTACCTTATCAAAAATTATTGCGACTCTACGTTAATTCTTCATTTAATTCGTTGCTATTTTATCAAAATATAAAACCTCCAGAATTTTTTCATACTATTTACTTTATTTGATATTAAATTTTGAAACATTGTTAATTTTAGCTAAAATCCGGGACATAACAATTACACGAAAGAGTATATAGCATGATAATAAAGCTTCAACTCCAAGATTATACCGTATGAGGTATATGAAGAAAAATTTATGCTTTGTCTAAAATATTTCGGTATATTTATATTCTAAATTTATTTTTGATCACATATTTTAAGAAATAACA
Organism: Argiope argentata; assembly: GCA_026289955.1. Lineage (NCBI taxonomy): Eukaryota > Metazoa > Arthropoda > Arachnida > Araneae > Araneidae > Argiope > Argiope argentata. The sequence goes on from JAOUZG010003912.1 coordinate 1,845,102, forward strand.
TTTTGAAAAGTACATTTATATACCTCTAAGAAATTTATTTTATTATGAAAATTTGAAATGCAATAATTTGACCTCATCACTAATATTTTTTATCTGAGATTAAAAATTTTCTTCACAACGAGAACGTAAACGAATTTGTTCACAGAAATCAATTACAATACATGACTTAACGCATTTCGATTTTTTACAATAATATTTTGCATAAATAGCTAAATGAAATTTAAATTTTTAAATCAAAATATTCTTTTTTAATTTTAGACTCTCAATCGCTGTTTATCAAAATCCTTAATGTTTTAAATGCATAAAAGGGGCAAACGTCTGAAAAGTATCATCTTTTCCATCCGAGTGCAACACGGTACGCGAAGTTTCTTTAAATTAAACTGGGTGATGTTGCTATTTTAAAGAATCTATCTTGGATCTCATTGCGATAACGTCTAGTCATCTAACTAGTAGTCAGCTTAATAGTTTTTGAGAGGATGCGTAACGATTCAAAAATGGCTGCTAGCTAGTATTGACTTTCTCGTTATCAGCTGTCTGAATCATCAAGAAGATAAAAGAATGCAAGTAAAATTACACCTCCCCACAGAAATAGATTAGGCTGCTCAAGAGCTTTTCAGACTCATTTGCATACGTAGTTAATGGCTTAGTGCTATTACTTAGAGATTCGGATTTTTGCTATAGAAAAATTTAATTGCGTCATCCTTGTTAGGCAGATTCCAATGCCTGATTTATCTCAAAACAGCTGTAATAAACTGATTATGTTCTTTCCTTTAGAGAAACAATAATAATCTGTGCTTTTAATGAATTAAGTAGCATAATCGGAGACGAGTTGTTAAATTTAAAACTTCAGCTTTGATTATTAGAATTTACAAATATATTAACTTTATATAACTTTAAGGAAATATAACAAATATAATAGCGGAATACATAAGTTGAGTTTTGAGAAAGTGAGTCAGTATAACAATCGAATCATTTTACATTCTTTAAGCCACGAAATGTATTTTTATATAAAATCTATGAAGTTTTAAAAAATGTCACAGTAATTCTATACATTTCTTTTTGAATTTTTTTCTTTAATCTAGTTTATCGTTTCTTGGGTTAACAGCATTTTTCAAGGTGTAGAGATATAGTTCATATGGAAATAAACCATTTCTTGTAAAAACATACTTAAGTCACTTAGTTAGCTCGTTTTTTTATTTATTTTAATGCATTTTATTGCATCAATTCTATTTATTAATTTGAATTTCATGCATCATTTCTATCTTAATTTTAATATGGATTCAACATTTACTGCCCAGAATTGTCAAGAAATATTTTTAAACACAATTCACTTAACTAGATTTTGGTTTAACCGTAACTCTTTGAGATCGTAAAATTAATAAAGTACATAATTATATCTACATGACTGTGAGTATCCTTTTGTGCTTACAGATGGGTAGATTTGGGTATAGTTTTGTTATAATTCCTAAAAAGTAATGAGAGTTTTTGATGTTTTATAATGAGAATTTTTTAATGACGCTTTTACAAAATGTACAATGGTAAATATTTACTTCAGCACCCTTGTAACATATTTAAATTCAATTACAAAGTACTTATAATTTAGATGTAAGGTAATACTTTTATATCAGTTTTCAATGTCATTTCTACATTCTTATTCTGTAGGCTTTCTGGAACAGAGATAGCGCGTTTTCTACGTGTTCTGGGAGTCCCGGGTTCGAGTCCCCGTTCGGGCATAGTTGTTCTTCTGTGTACTATCTATAAGATGTGTGAATGCACCCCCTTTTAAAAAAAGGGGCTGTGACTGTGATGAGTGTGTAGCTAAAGTCGTACGCTTGGCCCTAGTTGGCGCTAATTGAAACAAGAGACGCTTACCTTCGGCTTAAAATCTGCTGATGTATCAGCGGGGCTTGTCCAGGGCAAGTGCCATAAGTAAGATTCTTATTCATAGGGTCACTATAAGATATGTTTTTACTTTGCACGTTTTCTTGTACAGTTTTGGCCACAGAATCGATGCAAATATGCAGATCATTCGGTCACATGATATACAATCTTTGAGTTCAGGCAGCATTTAGATGCAAAATGGTTTTTCTTCTTTCCTTTGATGTATACCTTTTTAAATGCTGGGCTCTCTTGAGATTGGTGTTTTCTTTCATTTTTTGGACATGTAACAGTTTTTCCGACTCGTGTTGTCTTTTAACTATCTTATGCCGGTTTAAACTCAGCCAATTATAAGGCTACCAGTAGCCAGTGCATGCATAGAAAGGTTGAAAAAAGCTGTTTGATCGATGGTAAGTAAATATCTCGACAGGACAGTAACATGCCGTAGTGCAATATTTTTTTCTTACAGCGCATGCATTTGTAGAATGTGGTGGTTTATTTGGCGTGAAAAATTTGATCACTTAACATAAATTAATTCCGACATTTTTTATTCTTAGTTCTTTCTGATACGAGTTTGTGTGTGTTTCAATTGCGATTTCTTTTCTATAATTTTCCAAATTTAGGTATGTTCGCCTTTTTTAAATTTTACCATGTTTCTTTGTGTATATATCCATCCACCAGAAAAATTCATGGACGTCTAAATTGCAATTTATAGTCAATCATGGAATACCTAAATCTGTATTATGAAATTGTGGCAAATCCGTTATTAAATATAATTCTGCGTTCCATTATTGTCTCTATAGTCAATAGACGTATTTTTACCATTTAAAGTTAAATCGTAAACCAAAAGATTAAAATGAAATCTGCTATTCATATTTCATGTATCATGTCAGAACATCATTTCTTGAACGTCCAAGCACCACGTGTTCGTGCGAGTTAAATTATATTTTTTATTCATTTTAATTGTTTCATCGAATGAGTTGCCAGTGATCCAAAAACCTTAGTCTCTCATTCATTGTTTAAAAAATATCCCTTTTTCTATTTATTTCATTTCATATAATCACCTGCTTAAAATGACATTTTTCTAAGTTTTATTTGCTGTAGTCATTCACTTATTTTTTTAAATCAGAGCTTTTGTAAATGAGATGGCAATGAGTTATTAAAAGCTGTTTTTTGAGATGATCGTAAAGTTAATAAAATTTTTATTTTTCACCTACGGTTTAAAATGTTTATTTTTCGCCTACAGATTTTTGTTAACGCCAGAAAATCTCATTCCCAAAACAATATCATGTTCTTCCATGATAAAAAAAAAAACCTGTCATGGTTTGAAATGACAAATCGCGCAAGTTTTATAAGCTAAATTACAATTTATTGATTTTATAAATATTTCAGCTTTTGTTTTCATCATTCACCATTCTGAATTATTCGTTGCATCGAATTAATATTCCTTAAATTGCTTAGAATACTTCAAATATTTTAAATATTTCTATATGGAATTGAAAGTTTAAATAGGATTTTAAATTTTGTTTTCATTGCATTCAATAGCAACTTCGTTTTATTTAACTTTCTTTGCAATATATTAAAAATATTTTTCATTCATTTTGTGGTGTGTCATGCCAAGAGGCGGGCGTGACTAAGTCAACATCTGTAACATCATCCTGACAGCAACAGATGGGCTGTTAACAGCGATGACTGTGATTTTTTTTTCGTTTATCATAATTAATAAGGATGTTTTTCTTCCCTCTCCGAATATAAAAATACCGTGCGAGTTTACAAATTTTTCAAAGAATTTTCATGAAACGATGTATAACTGAAATTTTAATAAGCTGCTTTCTTATTATGAATGGGACATTACTAAAAAAATCATTTAAATGCCAAAATGTAAAAAGAAAAATTAACAATAGTATTCTATTATATTGAATTTTAAAGTAAATTACCATAAGTGATAAATCTTAATTATTTTAAACGAATTATTTGCAAGTTGGTTAAAAAAAATATCTTTAAACTTCATCTGGTATGCTGATTATCTGGGTGTTTCATACAGCGTTTTGAATTAAATTCTTTATCACTGTTATTTATCAAACAGAATAAGGTCGAATTTTTTAAACTACTCTCTCGCCATCTTCTTTATAATTTAAATAAACGATTGTATCTCTTCTATTAAGTCATCAGTTGGAAATAATCTCTAAGTAATATATTAAATTTGTATCAAATTTCACATATTTTTTAAAGCAATTAGACTTTGCGTCGTGTAAATGAAACTCTTTATCATGAATGAATCGGGATTGTAAATAAATAATGTATACGATATATAATGCAGACGATATGTAAATGAGAAACGTCTAAACGATTTTTTACTTTATATAAATTGTCAGAATAATGTATAAATTTGTTTCAAAGCATCTCTTAGTGTTGTCGTTCTAATTTACTGGTTATTTTGCTTTCATTTTTGACATAATTAAAAAGCTGAAAAAAATTTTAAAAAAATTATTTAAATTTATTTTAGATCTTTTTATATTGAAAGAGCACTTTTCAATATCTATTTTGTTAATCTTTTTGGGTGGCAATCTCTGAAATAGATTAAATTTGGACAGATTGACAAAATATCGTAAATCTTTTTTCTGGTCACACTTCCAATTTTATCAATCACTTGGTTTTAAGTTGTTCTAAAACCGTGTTCTTGCTTGTGACATGCAAGACGTATAATCTACGTAGATCAGCTAGCAGCAATTGAATTGAAAAACTAATATCAGAGATTGTTGCAATAAATTATCTAGAAGAATAAACAGGTGTTTAAATTAATTCTGTTCATTGATTTTTTTTTCCTCTTAGAACTGGCGTAGTTTTTTAGATCCAGCGTTAACCTGATATTTTCTTTTTAAATCACAATAATATCTTGGAGTAAAATTGATTATTTTCATTAAAATTGTTATAAATATTCAAATTTTTAAAGTAGTGTGTAGCATATTAATAATCTATTAATTTTTTACATGATTTAGTGTTGATCAAGTTAGAGAAATCTGTCAATGATAAAAAAATCCCATATTAATAATTTATTCCAAAAATGTATTATTTTTTTTATTGATACCGTAGAGCAGTTAAAAGAAATTTGTTATAGAAGATGTTTAATCCAGTAATGATTCGCTTTTCTAATTAAAGCAATTAATGTTTGCATTATATAAATTTAAATTTAGAATTCTAAAAATGTATTTTGATTAAGTCAATGCATAGTTTCTTACAAATCGGCTTTCTTTCTGCAAAACTCTCATTTATGTAAGACATATAAAATATCCTAAAATTATTTCAGATATTGAAATAACTTTTTGTGAAAATCGTGTATATCTATCGCCTATGCTATGTCTATAAAAGAGCACATAAAAATTGTAAATTATATCTCTTTTGGAATTCAAAGAAAAAATGCTTTATATCAAAATATATTTATGTGGGAAGATGTAAAAAATATTTTTAATTAAATTTTTTTTTATGAATTATATTTTAAAAATTTGTCTGCCATTTTTTGTGCGTGATCGTTAGGTATTTAACTTAATGCGGTCATTTTGTATTCGGTCATATTTTCCGAATATTTATGAATTTGGAAATATAAAACTTTGGAATTTCGCTCACTTGTTTATTTATATTGTTCAGTCATAAGATTTTATAATCTTCTTCCCTGATTCCAAAATAATTGAACTTTTAAAACGTAATGGATAAATGATAAAATTTTAATTTCGAATTTTATTGAAAATGTTTTCGAATTCAGGAAGTTTTCACTTTCTAGATTCAGTTATTTTTATTTTCTTGATAAAAATTCTGTCATTGTCAGGGCTGACGTTATTTTTTCAGATATTCCCATATTTATTTGTCCAAATGCAAATGTGCGAAAATTGCTTAAAAGAAACAATTGTAGTACAATCTCCTATATTATTAAATATCTAAAATTTCTATTTTTCACAAGTAAAATAAAAAATATATATTATATTATATTGTGTTATCAAAATCCAGACAAATTAATTTCAACTTGTCTCTGTTCAATGTTTAGCTGTAGAATAAAAGAATAGATAAAACTTTGCATTTTTATGAACTCCACTGTTTATTTTTGTAACTAGAACATTCTGGTTCGGCTTTTCCAACTACACCAACTGCATACTCGTGTAATTATTAAAATTTCTTCCATCCTGTTTGTTTTTTAAAACATAAAGTCTAGTATGTTTATCACGATTAGCGATTGTGAAACTCAAAAACACTTATTTAAGATTGTTATCTGAAAATGCATAATTGTTGTATGCTTGGCAGGCAATTATAACCATTTTGTAATTTATTCTGGAGAAAATGTTGCTTTTCGTGAGTTCAATTATATGGAATTGTGGTTTAAATTCATTCTGTAATGACTATATATTCAGGGTAATGTTGAAAAGATTTTTCAACTTAAAAGAAAACAACGAAAGAATTATTTGCTTCCATGCGTTTGCATATTCTTGGAGTAAATTTCATAAATGAATTAGAATATAAATTCGAGACTTCGTATGAAAAATGTAATTCCATAAATAATATTTTTATTGGGCTAAACTGAAAGCATATCTATGACATTTATGACTTTTACAAATCATTTACATTGATTTTTCTACATTTTTTCATATTAATTAAATTCTTTATTAATTTCATTTTACAGTTACCTGACATCTACTTTCTATAAGGATTTTTTTAAATAATTGTTTGAAGTTCTTAAATATCAAAAAATTTAGTTGGAACTGAAATGTCAATACATATATGATGTCAATTTTCTATTACTACTTTGAAGTTAAAGTAAACACATTCACACACGTGGTAACTTTTCATTTATTTTTATTGAATTTTACTCAAGGAAACAATAGAAAAACTTTTGTATATTAAGTTTTGCTTTGACACACTAAAATACACAAACATTTATATATGCTAAGAAGAGCTATAATAACCCTCTTAGATGCTATTTCTCAAAGCACATTTTGAGGCTTTTTCCACTTTCCACACATTATATACTGGGTGTCCAAAATGTTCCCGTACTCCAAATTTAAAAAATCATTTTCCATGATTTTTTTCAAGTATATTAAATTTTGCCATACGAGTAATGAAACCATGGACATGCTTGAAGCTTTTTTCGGCGATCGACTTATCTCAAAAAATCTTTGGCCACCTCGATCCCCTGATCTGACCATCCTGGACTTTTTTCTGTGGGGATATTTAAAGGACAAAATTTATGAACGTGATCCTCAAACAATAGATGATTTGAAAATCGCAATTACCCAAAGGATACAAGAAATCACTCCTAGCATGTTAAAACGCGTTTCCAAAAACATGCGCAAACGAATTCAGCTTCGTCTCCAAGAAAGGGATAGACATTTTGAACATTTATTATAAATGTAAGTTCAGTATTTTTTCCTTAGTTATGTTAAAAGTGCTTTTTATCATTGGCATAAAAATAATTCTTTTTAAACCTGTTGCTTTTGTAAAATGAATTCACAAATCTTCAGTACGGGAACTTTTTGGACACCCTGTATTTTAAATTTTAATTTCTATATAAGCTGTTTTAAGCAGCAAATTGAAATGAAATATTTAATTCCGAATCTCTATAAAAAGAATTAATTTCAGCATATTGCTCATAATTTTATTAAAATCAAAATTGTCTAGTCTTTTTTAACAAAATGTTATAAAAATAATCAAAGAATTCTTAGCCCAATCTTTATAGATATTTAATCATACAATCGAATATTTTAATATTTTTTAATTAATAACTTTCATTTCATTTTTAGATTAACAAAACAATTTAAAATAAATTTTTAGAGGGTGATCAGGAATATTGTTCGAATTATTTAACATAATAATAAACTATAATTAATTTTATTTCAGTATGGTCGAATGTATGATCTTTGTAATTTAAATAAAAGCAAAAAAATTAAGTTACTCTAAAAACTCCAGAAATAGATATCGAAGCCTTGAACTTCCCTGGAGTCGCTGGATCCCTAGGCAATTGCCTACATTATTTATTTATTAAATCGGTCCAGACATGAAAGAAAGTTAAAAATTTATTTTGAGAAGAAAAGGTTTTGTTAACGAATCCACACACCTTCTCCCCTTATTGTTTCTTCGTGTCCCGCTGTATTTATCCGTCAGATTCCATTTCTAAATTTAAGCTGCATTTCTTCTTCCACGAATCCGGCGTGATTATTTAAAGAATCTCAGCATGCAGACCCTCTCCCCGATTGATACAAGCGGCTAAAAAGCCGATCGTGTGACAAGTCTGTGACCTCTCATTTCCAACACAATTGAATTTATACTGATATTTTTTCTCAACCCTCTCGACTGAGGAACGGTGGCAGATTCGGTCGCTTGGCAGACGACGCGTAGAATAATGGGAAATACGTTGGCAATGCCTTTGGAGATGTCAGTCACACTTGCCTGGCCCTCTGCCAGAAAAGGAAGTCTTGAGAACCCGCAATGTACGACAACCCAGCCACTCAAGCTGTGTCTATATTACGAAGGTATTTTCCATGCAGGAGATATTTATTCTAACTTTTATGACTGCCGCTCGTCATTTTTTCCCCTCCCCTCTTCCGCAAATCAGCCTTGATTCATCACATTTAGAAAAGAATGAAATTAACTTTGTGAAGACTTCTAAATGGCTCGTTATTTTTGACAATCATATACCGCCCCTGGAAAATGCTTAAGTGGTTTTTTTTTCCCACTTGTTATTTCCTTGAAGTTTTACATATGTTTAAGTTAAAATACTGCCATTTGGAGTTTTTTTAATGAAGATATATGACTTCATTAATATATTGATCTGATCAAAAGTTTAATAGACATTAATTTTTCATTCGCGTGTCGATTAAACACTTCACATGCAATGTGTCTGACACGCGCATCGAATTACTGAATTTTTATTTTCAATTTTGAATTTTTTCAATTCTGAATTTCTGAATTTTTTTCAATTCTGAATTTCTGAATTTTTTTCAATTCTGAATTTTTTTTGATTTTGAATTTCTGAATTTTTTTTCCAAATCTGAATTTCTGAATTTTTTTCAATTCTGAATTTTTTTCAAATCTGAATTTCAATTCATCATTTTCTGAATTTCATCATTTCAATTCTGAATTTTTATTTGCAATGAAACCACAGAATTAAGTATTTAAATATGAAAAAATCCTTATGAAACGATTTGGTATCCCAAATGCTTCATATATTATTTAAGAAAATCAAATTAACAGTAAATTACCAAAATAGAATGAGTTATCTAATTAGAAATTTAAAAAAAATTCGTTGTCAAATGGTTAATTAATTTTAACTTATTGTTGATTAACAAATGACTTATCAATCAGTCGCCATTCCAATGGCATTGAAACTAATCTGATGCTTTACATGACGAACTGAAATCTTATTTTAAAGTTCATTAAAATGGCTTTTCTCTTAATATTTTGCGAGAGATATTGAATGAATATGTGTCATACTTTTTTTAATATTGGTCCTTTGATATATTAATTTGTTTTTGTTTTCAAGTTAATGAGAGAGAAAAATTCGTTGTATTAAAAATTTTTTTTGAATCGTGCTAGAGTATTCAATCAAACACTAGCTAATAACTTAAAATTTAATTTAGTTTAGAATAAAATAATTTACGCTTATAATAAATGCTTTATGGTCTTATCTAAATTCTTATACCAATTTCGGATTATTGACTCCAATGAGGATTTCGATTCATCTGTATTAAATCTTGCTCTGATATATTGATATCAGCTGAACTCTATATGCATTTGTTTGTATTAGAATTTTCTTAGAAAGTTCGTTCGCGGAAACATTTATTTTTTTTATTTCACATTTAATCTCCAATTCATATGTTTTCGATACACTTAACAAAACATATATCAACACCAAGCTGTGATAGCCATTAATGCTTTGGTATTTTAAAGGTCTTGCACTTGTTCAGTTTATTGTGTGAATGAATATTCCTAAAGAATCAAGTCCTTCTCAATATTATGTCATTAATTTAATTGGTTTAGGTTATCATTCGTTTACCTAAACAATTGCACGTTGCATAACCCTGGAGCTTTCTTTTAGTAAACAACACCAACGCTGTAACTGAAGTAATTTTTTTCTGAAGATGATTATATACAGAGATTTTGAAAAAAAAAAACAATCGGGTTCAAGCGTTTCATCAACTATCCTGTACACTTATTTTCTAGTTAAGCATTCAAGAGGGAAAGAAAAATTACCCTTTTAAACATAAGGAAAAAAAAATCGAAGAAAATTATTTTGCATTCATTGCAGAAAGGAAGGTGTTGTCGAATATTATTTAAAAAAAAAATTCTAATTAACAAATTTGAGGGAAATATTTTTGCGATGATCAACTTGATACAATTATCACTTTTTGAATTTTAACCCCTTAACCGGTTTATTTTCCTTACTATCTAATAAGATGACACCTTCTATTTTGGGAATATTTTCTTATTTTGATTCAAATGGAAATCCACGAAATACTTGACTTATCTACGTATTCGAAGTCATTTTGTTATTGAATTATAACTGTTATTAAGGATTTATTTTTTGTTTAGAACTATCAAAATTCGATGAATTGATGCGCGCACGGGCAAACCGGTTAAGAGGTTAAATATCTGACAACTATTTTTGTTCATTAAAATTTCCGAAAATATTACAAAACAAATTCCTTTTAAAATATCTAATTCAAATTCAAACAGTTGCTTCGAAACAACGCATTTTAAAAATATATTCATATATTTTTTCTTGATCAAATAGTCTGGCTTTTGGAGCTCCAACACACACACACGTGCGCAATTTAATTAATTATCAGTAAAGGTAAAGCTTTATTTTCCAGTGTGGTTATGAATATAACATGATTAAAACTGCTACGTTGAATTTTGAGCATAATGAATGCTTAACACTTAACACCACTCCACACCTCCGTTTCTCGGGCTCATATGGTCTCTTTCCGGTCCGGTCAGATATTTGTTTAAAAAAATTACTCAGCAATCAATTTGAAAGAAACAAACAAATGGCGCAAAATACGAAAACATAACACATAACAATAAATGATAAAAACTAGAATGAAGGATATCTGGAGTACAATAAACATGAAAATGTGCAGTAAAAAATGTACAGTAACATGAAAATGTACAGTATGAATGAAAATATTAAGTAATAATAAAAATTGGTTACTTGAGTTAATTGGTTAATGAATTTATTATTAATAAAACGTGTGGTGTATCAAACGATACTCCTGGGAAAAAATTGATAAGATTAATATAACTGTAACAGTTCTCCATGATCAATTAGAAGTCTAATCATGTTTATAATTCTTTTTTCGGAACATTAATTTCTAAGACTCCTTTGTACCTAAGACTTTAGCGAGGATGAGTGTTTTCAGAGGTACCATGTAAGAATATAATCGCAAAATGTCGCAGTGTGGATGGAATCGCCAACTTCTCCAAAGCATAAGAAATGCTTGAATCAAGTGACCATAACTCGAATTCTAATTCAACTTCTATTTAAACTATTAAAAAATTAATCATTCATTTTCATCCCGCGTGGTTTTAATCAAAAAATAAAGAGCCTTTTATAAAAAGAGGGCATTTCATTTCCATTATTCTTGCATCACAGATGATATTGTAATCTGTTAAACGGTATTAACTAAATTGATCCATCAAATGAATTGTCTATAATTGTAAATGGAATAGCTGCCTGTTATGACAAATGTAGATTATTGTTTCACCACGTGACTTCGAATAACAACCAACTTGTTTACTAGTTTCATGATTTATTATTTTCATCATTATTCATTATTTCATCATCATTTATTATTTTCATCATTTATTCATCATTTATTATTTTCATCATTTATTCATCATTTCATCATCATTTATTATTTTCATCATTTATTCATCATTTCATCAGCATTTATTATTT
>JAOUZG010003912.1:1881464-1892363 GCA_026289955.1 Argiope argentata
ATATATATATATAATCGATTTGCAGCAACTGCTCATGCATTACTTGCCCAAATAGAACGTTGTCAATGACATCATTCAGCATTCAGCATCGATGCACTTAATCTGGAAATCAAACTGGTTTAAAGAACTTTGCAGCTACGCCCTCATCTGCCACGGTCGTTGATGGGAGTAAGCGTTTTAAGTACTTCTGTTAATGAGTGTTTATTACCGGCACCTAACCGTTTTCTTTCTTCACGTGTTTCTCCACTATTTGATTTTGTTTTAGTTCCTCAGGTGAAATGTTTTACTGATATATTGCTTCACATAAATATCAGAATTGAGCAATATATTTTTCTTTGTTATTACGTACTATTTAGGGTGTTCCATAAGTTTCTATTTCTGATGTGAAATATATACTCAATACTAGTGTGGTGATTACTATATAAGACAATTAATATCCTTCAATCTGAAGGGTCCCCTTTGCTTGATCGGTATGATACTCGGCTACTAACCATAAGATTGGGAGTTCGGGTCTACCGCAATCAACAAGCGCAATTCACAAATCACCCAAAATGGTAACCCGGCGACCGACCTTCGATAAACGCAACCTTCGCACGTAGCTTCGTTCAACTGTCGTGGCGCCCTCTATCGGCGACTTAAAGTTCTAGACGCGCATTAAATACGACAATTGTTAACTTCACCATCAATTCATATAAGTATCGTTCGCCGAACTCACTGGGGGGATACTCTGTGGTGATTACTATATAAGCCAATTAATATCCTTCAAGCTGAAGGGTCCCTTTTGCTTGATCGATATGTTACTCGGCTACTAACCATAAGATTGGGAGTTCGGGTCTACCGCAATCAACAAGCGCAATTCACAAATCACCCAAAATGGTAACCCGGCGACCGACCTTCGATAAACGCAACCTTCGCACGTAGCTTCATTCAATTGTCGTGACGCCCTCTATCGGCGACTTAAAGTTCTAGACGCGCATTAAATACGACAATTGTTAACTTCGCCACCAATTCACATAAGTTACGTTCGCCAAACTCACTGGGGGATACTCTGTGGTGATTACTATTTAAGCCAATTAATATCCTTCAAGCTGAAGGGTCCCTTTTGCTTGATCGGTATGATACTTGGCTACTAACCATAAGATTGGAAGTTCGGGCCTAGCGCTATCCGCTAATCCACCTACACTAGCATTCCCGTACCCAGCATTGCTCGGGTAATGGAATTAGCGGGGGTTAATAGTGCTTGGTGCACCTAGTTACGACAATCTCCTATAATAATTACTTATTACCTATAATATTTTCTAATTTGAGGAGGGTCCCGGCGCCCCTGGATTCCTTATATATATGCCCTTGTCCTTAACCGGTCCTTAACAACCCTTTTAAAGTATTGATTTTCTTTGCAAACGCAGACCATCCACTTTTTATTATTATACCTACGTTTAAGCAAGAACTTCTTTGTATACAACATTTTTTGGATTTTTCTTCTGGTGCTAAAATTATTAAGCCGCTTGATGAACTGACTCTGGAGAAAGCTACGTAAAACTGGCCGTGTGAAAAACAGTCTCCTCTTAGATCGATCCCAGTTACTTTTAATGTCTGTCCTTGCGACTTATTAACGGTTATTGCAAAGCAAACTTTTACAGGAAACTGTACTCTTCTAAATTCAAAAGGATAGTCCGACGGAATTAGTGGAATGCGGGGTGTTAAAACCAACTCAACAATAAAAAAACCCATAGATGGCAGCCTTCTTCGCATTAATAGTATTATTTCGGCGGTAATTTGCTTCATGTTTTCGAAATGCTCGTTATCTTCCTTGGAAGTGTTGTAATAATACAAGTAAGCCCCGATATATTATTTAGAACCTAATAATATAATTAATCACAAGAAATTAACCTACGTTGTGATTTACCTAACATTAAATAGTCTAAAATTTGTAAAATTGGATTTAATTGGCAAGGAAGGGTATGTACATTTATAACAGTTACATTATTAAGCAGTGCAAGTTAATAATTAGCCTAAAACGTAACAGCTCTGTAATTTTGTCATTTCTTTAAAAATGACGTTAAAAATTTTCTTGCTGTTATATGTTGTATTCCATCTAAATAAACATATATTATCGGCCGCATCAGTTTTGTTGCGTCAAAAAATTTGGGCATGAAAGGGTTAAGTTATTATTTATTTTAAGAACCCTTTTGTTCTATATCCTTCTTCCGTCCCTCCGGAAGTCTCATTATGACTCCTAATTATACCGCTAATATAAATCATTAGACTAAATTATAGCAGTAAACTTATTAACACTTGTTTTAAATGAAATATGTTCACCCTTCTGCGACAAATTGGAGCTTTCGAACAAATTTGGAGAGTCTGGCCCATTTTTCATTAACTTATTTATCATTAATATGTTATATTACCCCCCCCCAATTCATAAATAAATTAATATAATGCTTTAAAATTTTGTGTGTCATCTCCTATAGTGTTACTCTTAATACCTGTAAAATTTCAAATTGTTAAGGTGAAAATTGCAAAAAGTCATTTTTAAAGGTCCCTGGTTGCCTTAATGAAAATTTGTCAAGTCTTAAAAACTCGCTATGCATTATTTTTTTAAAAAAAAATCCAATCTCTGCACTAAGAAATGTTTATACACTTGCGATATATTTACAGTTCATTTAAAATTTCAAACAATATGAAAATGGTAGGCTTGTGGGCCTTTCCCACCAGTTTTAAAAAGTTGATGTGTAAAAGTTCTTGCAGATAGTACAATTCTCAAATGTCTCCAAATATTTAAAAACCTTTTTAATTATTTCCTTAAATTGCGTAGATTTAATTCGAATGCTTGTAAGAGTTAAAGATGCTTTCCGCATGTCTCATGTGAAATTTCTTCAATCCTCAGGTCACGATGTCAGACCGAGACGCTGCAGAACGAGCCGTGAAGGACGCCAACCCCATCATTGATGGAAGGAAAGCCAACGTGAACCTCGCCTACCTTGGCGCCAAGCCAAGAATAAATGCACAGAATGGTAAAGCTTTTTTTCGTTTTCTTGAAATTTAAATGCTGGTTAAATTAACTTTTGGCGCGTTCATTTTGTTTGTATTGTCTCTTTCTATTTAAATGAAACTCTGTGCAACTTGAAGCGTTAACGGGAGCAACTTGCATCTTTTTCTGGTCTTTAAAGGAATTTTGAAATGAGTTGGTGATTTTGAGTTTAAAAATTAAGAGTTGATAATTTTAAATGTAAGCAATACTTTATTAAGGAATGTAATCAGTATATGTTGACAATTCTTGTACAACATTTCAAAGGTCCCAAAATTTTGGGAGGTAGGGGGGGGGCTGTTTATTTTCAAGGATATTTTTATTTTGATATACGAAGACAATGTAGCCGAAATTATTTTATTTCAAATTCATTTTCGGCCAAATTTTTAAATATTTTTTATTCTCATTAAAGTCCATTTTCGGCCAAATTTTTGAATAATTTTAATGAGTCCATTTCTTGTTCTGGCAATTGTTTTCAGATCAGTGGCGTCTCGTTTTAGTTAACTGATTGACTCAACAGTTTTCTTTCTATCATAAATTAAAGAAAGAGAAAAGAATTCTCCCTTTTCTTATGAAATAATGAAAGAAAAAAAAAGACTGCTGCGTCAGTTCAGAAGCTAAGGTTTGTCACTACCACCAGAAATCCTTCGCAGAGAAAAAGAGAGTGACATTGACTCTCTTTGACCTTATGCCCAGAGTTTTACATAATATTGAATTCATTATTTTTTTTTTGTTTAAACGTGCGCAAATAAGAAAAAGAATACCGAGTCCTGTTGCATTCCCATTGCCAAGCACGAGTATACTCGTGTTTGATTTTTATACATGTAAATGATTATTTATGACAAAATATGTGTTTATTTTGAAATAATAAAACTTAGATAAACAATAACACTCAAAACGGAAATGGCAATGGGAATAACCTCATACAATATAGGCTTTGCAGCGAATTGGTAAAAAAATTTTTTAATCATTTTTAATAACCGATTTTCTCTTTTCACTATCTATTTAATGTTGCTTTTTTGCATAAGCTAAGCAATTTCAGTCATCTTTAGTTTACAGCATTTATTTTCCTTTGACATTAATAAGTAACATGATGAGTTTTTGCAAAAAAAAATCCATTTTTGAAAACTTATTGACTAAACAATTATTAATCCCATTTAGAAAATAAATAGTAAATTATAGCAGAAATTGTAAAAATTTTGTATAAAAGTGCATGACTTCACATCTAAAATCGTTTCCTCAATCAGTATGCTCTTCAACTCGAGTGCATCGATATCGTGCTAATGAAAGGAAATCAATCGGCTGTAAGATATTGTTACAAGCGAGCAAACGCCGCTGGAAGCACGGAGGGGAGAGCGATTGGCGACGGCGTCAAAGAGCTTGGCGTCAGCTAGGTTGGTTTGGCGAAAGGAATAGTCTGACAGCCGCTGGGTCTCTCTGCGTGATTTCCGAAGCTTCGCGGCTCTTTCGCCAGGCTATATAAGGGACGGACTACCGCATTCGGCTTTTTTTCCCCTCTCGGAAGAGAAGCGTTTCGCTGGACTAGCGGATTCTCGCTTTTTATTTGCTGTTAACGTTGTGTTATTGAGCTGGCTGTGACTTACTGTTTGCTGTGCTATACGATAGCTGTTTTGCAGACTGTGTTTATTGTGCGTAAGGCTCGCATTTACGCTGTAAGTGACTGTTGACTGCTGGATTGTGTTTTACTTTATCAAGTCATCCTGTAAATAACTAAATAAATTTGTTTGTGCTGTCCTCAAGTAAAGTCCATTCAATCCTAACCCGCTACGCTAAAAACGTGACAATAATATCATTAAAGAATTGTGAATAGATTTTTTTTACATAATAGTTTAAAATAATTTTTTTACTAAAATCCGAAATGGATTAACGGAAAATTTTCCAACCGCCAGAAACTATAAAGAAGTTTTTGTATAAAATTACTTCGTGCAAAAGTGCGTGTATAATGATATTTTAAAATCTAAATTAAATCCTACTTAATTTCTTAATTTAATCAATATCAACATCATTCTAAAATGTTCGTTTATTTCCTAATTGTATACCACTTTTTTTATTTAATTGATGCTACAGAAGTTCTGTAAAAATGCTTAAATCAACGCTTCGAGTGAAGAAATAACAAATTTCTCAAGCGAATTCTTTTAAAATATACCTATTTTCCACTTACCTAAATCAGCACATAAAAAAAATCTCTATCAGAATCTCGCATTATGTAATCATGGGGATAAATATTTGTCTGTTTTTCGTCCTTGTATCGTTTGTGAATGGACGTCAGTTCTCAGCGCTTCTTATACGTACGGAAATTATGCCTCCCGGGTTGAAATAAAAGTGAATTCTAAAACTTCAAAGTCTCTTATCTCTCTTTTACTACAATTCTGCTTCAGAAATGCGTCTATATTATATACCGCTAAAGTGTATAATATGTTATTAATTTGACACTTTAACTAGTTATACTACGAAATTACTAGGTATTCT
The DNA here is from genome assembly GCA_026289955.1 of Argiope argentata. Taxonomy (NCBI): domain Eukaryota; kingdom Metazoa; phylum Arthropoda; class Arachnida; order Araneae; family Araneidae; genus Argiope; species Argiope argentata. Next base: position 1,886,983 of record JAOUZG010003912.1, read on the forward strand.
ATAAATAAACTAATGAAAAAGAAGCAATTTATCTAATTTATGCAGCGTATAAATGGTATTTACGGAAACGTACCATAAAATCATTTGTTACAACAAGGATTACTAAAATGACACTTGGAATTACAAAAAACATTATTTCTAAAACAAAAACATTTTTTTTTGTTGACACTCTGGGTTTTACACAAACATTTTTTAAATCCCTGACCAGTACCTAAACTTGGAGCTGTAGCAACCGACCGGAGCGATATTTCTACACCCGGTAATTCTCCGATTTAAATTAATTTTTGTTCTCAGACACTGAACGGGAATATAATTGTTTTATGCGGTCGTTTCTTATGCCCAATTGGAAAAATCCTTCTTCGATTATTTTTATGATGATAGCTAAAATAGATTTGGCATCACCTTTTCCTCTGTCAACTTCAGGTACTGGGCTACGGACGGCAAACTCCACAGAGGCTTCAGAATGAGATTTATCCGACATTAATTTAATCTCCCAATGGCCTGGAATAGTTCATAAATGCAGTAGGGGTGGAAGATAAATGTATTAGGCGTGCGAGATATATAATATAGGTTATTTTACACTTTAACGGGCTTCAGATCGTTATTCTATGAAATAACTAGTTAAACCATGAAAGACAAGAGTTTTACACATTAACGGACACGATCAGTTATTTCATGGAATAGCTATGTATTCTATAAAATAACCGATTTCATACTTTAACGGTAACATATATACTAATTTTCAAAATAATATCTTTATTTTTCTACATAAGTTGATTATTATAAAAAATCGAGTTTTTCCCCCAAAAAATTTTATTTTCTATGTTCGGCCCATGTTTTCCTTTGTTTTCATATACTAGTTTTATTGTGGATAAAAGTAAAAGCTTTGGCTTTTATTTTGAATGAATAGTCGTAAAGTTTATAATCTTTATAAAATGGAATAATCGAAAATCAAAATCGGCAGCGAAGAATTTCCTCTTTGAATAAATTATTTTAAAAACAATTCACGAAGTGTGTTTGTTCTCGAAGAATAAACTTTGGCTGATCAAAAATTTAAATCTTAATTTCAATAAAGGTTTATCAAAGGTCTAGTTCGTCGCTAGTGAAGTCTGCCTCCGTCAGATGTTCTCTCTTTGTTGAATTATGAAAGGAAAGAGGTTGAATAGAGCCGATTTATAATATTTCATCCTCTACTTTCAAATCCAAAAGTTTATTCTCAAAATCTTCAGAATTTATTTTCTGGAGATAATAGATGTGAACAAAAATATGTCAGTTCGATATGTTTAAGCTTTGTAAGACTTCAATCATGTATTTTATGTGAAGCTTATGTGTCATCATGAAATAAACTCAAATCTTTTTGAGAAACAATAAATTTTTATTCAGTTTTATTTATTCAGATTTGCTTCAGATTTGTAAAATTAGAATTTTTATAAGTGATTTTTCATTCGCCTTCCATTGCGTTTTGAAATTTTGTATATCTATGTGTCCTCGATTACAATATACTATTTTAATATTTTTTCAAGCCGAATTATTTTCATTCAAGTACATTCGCCACATGATAGCGAATGGAAAGGAAAAAATTATTTCAATATTCCATTATATTTATAATAATGAATTTTAATTAAAGTGTTGATATTTAAGAAATAATTGAAAAATTTAAAAAAATTACTTTTTTAGTACATTGATTAAAAAAATATTTTTAGAATTTTTTATTTATTTGTATATTTATTTTTTGACAGTTTATTAGAACTTTCGCAAATTGTGTTGAATTTTTTTTTAGGATTTTACTTCATCTGTAATTTTAATACTGTGGCTTCTTAAGCATTTATAAATGTAATCCAAACCCATTTGCGTGAAAAACTGTGCATCTATGGAGCTACTTAATATCATGTGAGAACATAATGTGGTTTTTGGAATGAGATTTTTGGCTGTCGAACATGTTTTTTTTTAGGTTTTGAATGAGTTTTCAAAATTTTATTATCTCCACGAGCATCTCAAAAAAATGAGCTTTTAATAGAGCTCTTATAAATTACAAAAGCTCTGATTTTGAAAAAATAAGTTAATGCCTGCAGCAAATAAAATCTAGAAAAATATCATTTTGAGCACATGATTATATGAAATGAAATAAACGGGAAATGCGATAATGAATAAATAGGAAATGCGATTTTTTTGAACGACAAATGCGAGACAAAGTTTTTATGATCGTTTGCAGTACTAAGGTGACTCATTGAAGGAAACAATGAAAATGCATAAAAATATAATTTAACTCGCCCGTGGTGCTTGACCGTTCAAGAAATGGTGTTCTGACATGATACATTGAAATATGCAGAGCAGATTTCATTTTAATCTTTTATTGTTTTATCTTAATGAAATAAAGGTAATGGTTTCAATTTTAACTAAACTAACTATGCAGATGAGGAAAAGGAAGTGTAACATCAAATAAAAATCTGATCCAACATTCGTAACATTTACCTAAATTCCGTCAAGAAATCGTCTCTTCGCAACGAAGCCTAAAACTCTCACTCCAGTATGAACTAAAATTTGATTTAAAATTTGGGAATGCCCTCTAAAAATGTTGGTACATTTATTTGGCAGATGCCTGGGTGGGGGGTAGTAGCATTCCAGACAGCCTCTGCTTCGAAAATTAATTCAGATTTGTTAAACTTGATGGCTGAAGGCAGATGTCTTGGCAACGAATTGCTAGAAAGAAGCGCATCGGTTTGCTATTGTAGAGTTTTTGTGCTTTAAAAAAAATCTATTTTTCATTCTCTAAATAAATTATTAGATCTCTCCGAGATTCTAACTGCCAGGCAATATAGCTTTAAGTTTTATGGGAAAAGGTTTTTAATTTTACTGATTCGTATGGTTTTTGATTTTTTTTACCGATTCAGGTTTTTACTTTCCCGCATATGGAGTAACAGAATGCAAGATTTTAATGAATCGCCAAGTTTTAGATTTCCTATAATCTGAAAAGCGCATTTTTGAAATTATATCTGTCTGAGAATACAATAGCTCAACCAGTAAGAGTGGTCTCCCCAAAACCTTCTCGCATACTCTCTAATAAACATGCTATACCAGAGAACACCTTGCATGGCATTGGCGTACAATAGTTAGCAAAATATTAACATTTGGCGTGAATTTAGCATTTTTACTGAATGTATCGTGTCGTTGTTGTCGGAATTATTTTGGCGATTAATCGTTGCCTAATAGTATCGAAAAATCGAATTTGAATTTTAGACACATTTTTCTCAATCAATTGAAACAAAAATTTGTAACAAATCTGCACTTTGAAATCACGAAATTCCATTGCAAATTTGACATTTTTAAGTTACTGCGTTTTTGAACTATCACGTTTACATGTTACTAAATATGTAGACTGACTATCAAACCATAGTAGGATTTGGCACAAATTTTGACAAGTGTCTGTACTATCAATATTAAATTTGTGCACAGAATTTCATCTACTTAACTCTCTTGGTTTATAATTATCATGTTAACTCATATTCGAACAGCCAAGTTGACTTTCAAAATAGATTTTATTCAAAATTTGATAGAAATCTGAGAGCTTTGGGGATTATAGCCTTTGTTGCTCCATATCCCATAATATTTAAATTCAAGATACATCAAATCTGAGAGCTTAACCCGAATTTCAACTATCTTAACTCCGAGAATTTTTGAGTTACCTTTGTGTGTGTTTTTTTACAAAGAAATGCGTTTTTCGAACTCAGGAAACGTGAATATTCGTCAAAATCGCAAATTCGAATTTTCCTCTACTAGTACGAGAAAATAAAAAAATGCCTTGAGTTAACTGGATAAAATTTGGTGTAAAGATTTTACGCCAAATTGACTGATCCATGCCAAATTTTGAACAAGATCTATTCTGAGAAAGTAAATATATAATATGTGCCTGTGTGAGTATAATTGTACGTTACCTATGAAACGTAAAGAGCTATATAGAACAAGTTTAGTAAACAGGTTTAAAATTTAAAATGTAAACCTGAATAAAATTAAAATCCAATTCCTAACGAGGTTGACCATCTATCAATCTGTATTTTTACATGCAGTTAAACTCAGTTACTGAAAAGTGCTATGACTTAATTAAAAAAATTTTTAATTTTAATTTTTGGTTTTTGACCTTTTCATTACAATCATAGTTCTGCACCAAATTTTGATTTCAATTTATCTTTAAAAAGTGTTAAAAAATACAAATTGGAATTTTTTTTAAATTTGTGTTATTAATCTCAATAATTATAATTATTAATAATTAAAGTATTAATATAATTATTATTAAATTATTTTTATGGTTATTAATTATTATTATATGCGTAATTTATATAATTATAAGTTAATTATCATTATATATATTATAATTATATAGTAACTAAAGTATTATAATTTTCTAATTATAATTCGGTTTTAATGTAGATCAACTTAATTATAATAACAACATAAAGGAATCGTGGGAAGAATCGTAACATCCTGATACTGTAATTTTCTTTAAAGGACGCTCTCTAATAGTTTTCATTTCTTATGAAATAAAATTCTAATTGTAGTCCACGTCATGCAATTGATGTAATAGACCGAAGAAAATCAGTTTTGTTTTCCTGTTGTAAATCCAAGCAAAATAACAATTAGGAAAAAGTAATGAAATAGTATGAATTTCCGTTAAGTGTTTATTTTTCAAATTTTATTCTCTTAATATTACAGATGTTTACTTTACATATTGTTGCTTATCTTGTTTATTCTATCATTAAAAATATATATAGGCCATTTTTTGAAGAAAAAAAATCGATTCTACATTCCTATGGTCATTGATATATTGAGATAATTTACGACAGTGAGTCGTATACTTTGAGACTGCTCTTTCAATAAAATGATTCATTTTTAGCTTCATATTTTGGTTCATTTTTAGCAGGTAATTTTTTTTCATATTTTAATTATTAAAAAATTAATTAAAATATTGAATGAGAAAATTGTACTTTTCAGTTATCCGGGCATAAGCGAAAAATCGCCAAAGAAATATGGCGAAATTTTACATTTTGATTTTAATTTGCGATATATAATTTGCAAAATGTGAAATTCCGCCATATTTCTTCGGCGATTTTTCGCTTACGCCCGGATAACGGAAAAGTACCGAGAAAAATTTCTTGCTAGAATCTAGCATGAAAATATATATTCTAACCATTTCAAGTTTTTTTTTTTTTTTTTTTTTGCCAACATGAAATGAAATATTACAATAAGATAGAAATTATAGGCGGTTCCCTGGAGAATATCGCCTGTTGCAATGACCTATTTGTTGACTTCGTTGTAATGATGCATTGATAATGTATTTTTCACACACACACACACACACACACACACACACACACACACACACACAC
>JAOUZG010003912.1:1892373-1910476 GCA_026289955.1 Argiope argentata
ACACACACACACACACACACACACACACACACACACACACACACACAAAGAAAACCTTGTTGTGTGTGTATCACTTTCTCTGCAATTTAATACTATTCTGGAATTCGAGGAAAAGATCGTGTATACGATGAATTTTATTACTATGCAAATCATTTTGTTTTAAATTCGGTAGTTTTAAAATCAGTTTGTGATTAATTTTCAGTATTTTACTCTAATAGGCATTTTTCGGTAAATGTCATAATATAAATTTGTCAACGGACATTTTGCAAAACTAATATTTAGTAATAGTATTTATCCTTTCTGTTTTATTAGTTATTTTATGCTTTTCATAAATGTTAATCAAATTTGATTTTTATATGTATTATATTATTAAAGTTAAAGCAAATGATTTTTATTTTAATTAATGCATTATTAAATGATAAAAGAAAACGATTTTTTTAAAATTTGTTAATTGTATTTCGATTAATTTTTGTGTATGATGTTTAATGAAAGGAATAAAAAAAGGTGGCGGTGAAATTAAAAATGCTTGGAGTATCCTTTTTATTTTAAAACTTTAAGATACTCTGCAAGCTATATTTTGAAGCTGAAAAAAAACGGGTAGTTTTTTAGAAAGCATACAAAAGACATTAAAATATATACATAGAAATAAGCACATACAATACATAAAAACATATTTTTTAAAACAATCGAAAATTATTCATTTAAGTAACAAATATAACTTTAAAAATTTTATTATATAATAAATTGTAATTATAATAATAAATTACTAATAATTTTTTAAAAATTCTACATATAAAAAATATTAAAATAGTTTGTTTTACTTGTAATCTCTTATACTTCTATGTTCCAAATTAGTCCCAGAATCCATGGGTTTTTTTTCAAAAGTGCTTTGAATAAATGGTTATAATTCAGTAAAAATTAAAATTATTTAAAGAATTATAAAATTTTTGTAAAATTTTTAAAAAATCAATGTTCTAGATGGCTGCATTATAAATTAAACTATATAAATGGCATTATAAATTAAACTATATTTCCGTGACATAGGTAAGTTTTCGATGGATAATCGCATTGTGACAATTATGGAATAAAGGTCTTCTTTTTACAAATATATTTTTAATGCAATAAAATAGCCTTTTTGACAGTATTTTTAATGGTAGAACCATTCATACAAAAGCTATCTTGGTATTTTCACAAGTTTCCTATTTAAATCTTACCCTGGAACCACTATTACCATTTATCAGTTTTTTTTCTACAAATATTTATTTATCAAAAAGCATTAAAAAAAGAATTTTCAAACTTTCAGTATTGCCCTTTTGAAAAATCATGTGAAGCTTATAAAGGGGTGGGGGTGAGGCGGAAACATTTAGCCAAATGGAATGAAGAATTAAGATCTTCATTCCATTTGCATTTGTTCAATAAATCCTGGAGACTTGTAAATTATTTGCATACTTTAAGACGTAAAATTATTAGTACGACAAACTGTTATAAATTTTTTAATACTTAATCAGTAATTTCAAAATTCTCTAAACCTCCTTTTAAGACAAAGAAACATTTCCCTCGCTTAATATTTAAGCAATTTTTGACTAATTTCCTCGTTTCTCCCGGTTCTTTGTAGTGTAGTTAGCGGTAGTTTAGCTCCTGAAGTACTTCCTGTTTATAACTCGTACCTAGTGTCATGGCGCCCGTCCAATGACTAAGGAATTGGAGAACCCGCGACTGGGGGTAAAAAAACAGCTTTCTTTTAGCCAACAATCGCTGACTCTGCTACTGTGGGCTTCGATTGTGATCGCTGCGTGTGACTTCATTCTTGCGCTAAATATAAACGCAACACCTTCCTGTCTTCTTTGTTGTTTTATCGTTCACTTTCAAAAATGCTTTGTTGTTTTCGGTGCATGTATTCTTGGGGGCTTTGAATGATGGTTTATTTTTTTGGAGGGTCAGTAACTATAGCGACGCTCTGTGAAGGAACTTATGCAGGGATTTGCAGTTACTAAAATTATCAACTTCATTTCATTTTATCTCTCGCATTGTATGTATATATTTTCGCTGAGTTTTATTGTTAACCTCTTAAGTGCATACGTTGTATTTAAGGTATGTGATTGTGTTAGGGATGCATTTTTGAAAAACGTTCGAAAATAACTATTCTTTTAACATTTACCCAAAAAGATTGAGAAACCAGGTACTTTTCCGTTAGCCGGCTGCAGGCGAAAAATCACCAAATAATGTAGAATTCCACCAAATTTCTTACAGCGATTTTAAAGCAAAAAATCGCCAAATTATTTTGGCGATTTTTCGCTTGCGCCCGGCTTATGGAAATTACCAAAAAGCATCTGTGAAACCAAAATATATTATATTTAAATGGCAAAAGTGTTTTTAAAATCTGGAATTAAAAGGATTTTTTAATCTAAAAAAAGTATAAAACCAAAAAAAATCTTGTTTTGAATTTTATCAACTAATTACATGTCAATTTATCTTACAATAATTCCGAAAGATAAAAGACTAAAGTAATAAAGTCTGCTCTAGTGAGATTTACACTAAAATTTTTAAATTTTGCATAAGTTTAGGCTGTATTTGTCAACAGAAAGATTTTTCGTCTTTGCTGATTGTCAAACGATTGCGGATATTGAAAACGCAACATTGTAGATGGCTGCAATGGGCCATTTATTAATTTTTGTGATCAGAAAAGGCACATTTTGTCTTCCTGCCATTAATTAGATTTCAAAATATATAATTATTAAAACTATTTCTAAAGGATACTCCAAATTTAATGAAAGATTTGAATTTATTGCCATTTGTGCAGTAAATTGCTGGCAAATCTATTACAAAAATCATTTGACAGATGATAGTTTAGGGTTAGTAAAAATGGAGCCTTACACGTTAGTTTTATGAACTAACCTAGTTTCACTTAATTTTAATCTTTCCTTGAGCACACAAATACTAATTAATGTTCCAAATTATGATATGTAGATGCTCGTAACCATTTTATCACACCGCAGAATTACGAAAAATCACGCCGTTGTCCGATAGCAAAACTGTGTTGATAAAATATTTGAATTAAATAACCACAGCTTTTATTCTTCTTTAAATTATTCTATTTTTATGGAATCGTAAAGTACGCAGGATAAGTTTATTTATGGAATAACGCATAGAACAAATAGCCTTATGGCTTTGCTGGTACATACAGTCTTTTTCCAAAATTTTGCTTAAATGTGGCTGAATTTCTCTGATTTAGAGTAGAAATTCCTGCTTCGTGCTTATAGGCTTGGTTGCATAGACCTTTGATTCCAAATAACCCCATAAAATGAAATCTAATAGTGTTAAGTCACACGATTTAGAGCCTAATTCTCAAATTTTCGAATTGTGGCCCCCAGTTTCATTATTTTTGAAATACTTTTCAACAATGAAAACGTTTTTCTAACGTGTAACACACCATTTTTACTATCCTTAAATAATTAGTCGTCAGATGGCCTTTACATTAAGGTTGCCAACACTTTACTGCAAAAATGGTGATAAATTCAAATCGTGTCTTAATTTTGGACGATCTTTTATTTAAAACTCCTAATTTCTTTGTGTTTAATTCTTTAAATGAAGAAGAAAGAGCTTTTTCAAAGAATTCATATAAAGCCATGTAGCTTTGTAGCTTAGAAGTAATGCTTACTTTCAAATGTCAACTGCAAAGTTTATAATCCTGTTCGTTTACCAGATTCGATTAATCAGATCAATATTGGAAACGGAGAGTAAACCCAATGGTACGAAAAAAAATTTGATGTACAACCCCCAAATTAACATGATTTCGATCACGCAAGTTTCTTTGATTACAGTTATTTTTTTTCTCGGGTTTTTTTCAGTTCCGTGTTGTCTTTGCACTTGTATGGAACTCAAAATGTAAATTTCATTCATTATCATTTTTTCTGTCGACTTTTAACGATTTGCTTTGAGAAACTATAATTATCAGAAACTTCAGTTAACATTTTTTTGATACTAAAATTCCGCGCAATTACTTCATCTGAAGTTTTACATTTCATGCTTCTTTTGAATTCCCTGTTTTTTGTACAAAAATATTATGCGTTGTAAAGATGGAATTACATCATTTTGGATTAGTTGTCCGATATGTGCCGATAGGGTTGCCCCAAAATTAATGAACAAAACTAATCTATAATTCTTGAATCTTTAATTTTCTTTTGACATATTTTATATCAGATTCAAGTGAGATTTATTGATTTTCTAAATGAATAAAACTGACATCTTAATTATTAAGGTATCCTATAAATTTATTTCCTATTTCTAATAGGAAATAAACATACAATATTTACTTTTCAAGATATTATTTATTTTTTGTATAAGAACCCTTTTGAACCATCTAAGGAAGCCTCATTATAAATTCTTTCCAAAATTGTGTTCTAGACAAGAAATCATCCTGGAGGTGCTCTTTTGTTTTGCTGTTGGATTTAAAACGCTTATCGTGAAGATAATTTTTTTAAGGACAAAAAGAAGTAATAATCATATGGTGCAAGATCTGGAGAATATGTAGGATGCGGTAAAGCATCCCAATCAAACTGTAAGAGTTTCTCTCTTACGGTTAACGCAATATGTGGACTCGCATTGTCATGATGAAAAACAATGCCTCATTGGTTCATTAATTCTGGCCATATTTTTGCTATGGCAGCTTTCGATTGATCCAGTTGATGACAATGTTTCGTCGAATGTATTGTTCCTCCTTGTGAGAGGAGCTCGTAAACAATCAAACCTTTCCAATCCCACCAAACGAAGAAAAGAAATTTTTTTGGGTGTGTAGCAGAGCTCTGAGACGACTGAAACCGTTGGTAGAGATGGTTAATAGATAAGTTCCCCTTATTTAGCTCTGTTTATAGAGAGACAGATAAGGCCATTCATAGCGAGATGAAATATCTAGAAAAATTGATTACTTATAATATTAATTCCGACATCTTTTGTTCTTACTGATGGGATTTTTTTTCTCTTCATTTTCCGCCATTTCTTTTCTATGGTTTACTAATTTTAGCTATTTTGACCTTCTTTTAACCATGTTTCTTTGTGTAAATATCTGTAATTTTAAAACGATACTTAATGAAAAAGAAAAATTCTGGAACACTAAAACTGCAATACATAGACAAGCATGGAACGCTTGAATGTATCTTACTGCCCATGCACTGCCTACTGGCCAAATGTGAACCCGTCATTATATTAAAAAAGCTTCTGTTATCTTAAAATTTGTTTTTAAAGTTATTTTTCGTAAAAATTAAATCAAAAATTAACTTTTTAATTGAATTGCAATGGAAATTATAATTCATTTTTGAAAATATTTGGTTTCATACCTCATATGTGCTTGAGTTCTTACATATGCATTTACTTAATATGTATTTAAGTTCTCATCCTCATTGGCGTGTAAATTTGTATAGCTATTTAAACATTATTTATAACTTATTGAAAAATTAACTTTCTGTTGTTGTTGTTTTAAATTATTGTAGTTTAATTTTTTGGAGTAACTATTACATATTAAAATTCTTTGGTATTACAAATTTTTTTAGTTTGATTAAAAATAGCTTTTCAGATGATAGAACGATTTTGTGTAATATATTTTTCGTGAAAGATTCTTTTACATGAATAATAATATTACAGGCTGCAAGAGGTTATTAATTAAATTGTATAATGTAATATTTTATGTAAAGAAAATTTTAGTGGGAAAAATAGTTTTTTAAGAAAGCCCCTAGGGGGATTTGAATGCAAAGGTCAATCCTACTTACCAGCAGAATCAATGATTTGGTAAAGCAAATCGAATTACATTTTTTATATCATGTGAGAACATAATGTTGTTTTGGTTAGGAGTTTTGATGTCTACTCAATTATCGGGCAAAAAATATTTTTACCTGCTTTTTACCACTATTGCTTTATTATTACATATGCTTCTTTGGCAGCAGATACGTTATTAAAAGGTTGATGAAGAACATAGCTGTTATTTCTTCTCAAAATTGGTTGAGCTCCAAAACTTTGTTTGCCTGCTAGAAAAATTGAGAATGAAAGTTTAAAAAGAAATTTTATATATATATATATATATATATATATATATATATATATATATATAATAGAGGGATAGACACCGACAGAGAAGTCACGTAATTGTTTAAAATTGGTCTAAACTCATTAAGGACTTAAATTAATTAAGATAAATGACTGAAAATGATTGAGTTCTCATATGGCAACATGAAATTTACGATAGAAGATTTCATTATTTATCATTTTTACGTTTATTCTTGGTATAAGATAAATGATCAAGCTGGACCAAAACCTCTCGAAATTTAAGCAACGTAATATTGTTGTCTCTTTTTGTTTGCGATTATGTTTCGTGACTAAAGTACTGTGGAAGGCTTGGATAAACAAAAGAATGGTTCATCTTTTCGTTGTAAATCAATACTGCTTCAGAACCTTGCAACAGCTTTTTCATATATTGTGCAGTTTTTTAAATTAGCACTCTTTTTCACATTGGAAAACAAAGGCAGTGGTTTAATCAATATCGCGTAAACCTTTTAACTATGCATAGTTTTTTTAAATACCATCGTTCAGAAGTAAAATGTGTAGAGAAAAGACTTTATTGGATATCCTGAGAGGTTTATATAATAAATAAATATAAATTGGAATAAATGCATTTTATTCTAATTCACCGTAACTTAAACCTTCATTGAAAATTCAGCGTATCATATATAAGGGAAGATTATTTTTCTTTTAAATTAGACACCATATATTATCAGCAATTTTTTTGGATTATACTTTAATACAGTGTTTTCCCAACGTGGGGCCAACGCCCCACAGGGCGTCTCGCAGGGGACCAATTTGTAAATGGATTTGTAAATACAACTTGAACCCTTTCACTCCTGGCCATTTAAATGCAATGATAGATATCAGTGCCAAATTTTACAAAAAAAGCAAATTTTTAAATAATAATTAGTTTTTCATTATACGTTTTGAAATTTTACTTACTGTGTTTTGTTAACAATTTCATAGTGATTTATTCCTAGAATCCATCATTTATCTTTCTTAAGTGAACAAATCATTTTTTAACGTTAAATATTGTGTATCTTACATGGGGGGGGCGTGAAAACTTTAGAAAGGTTGACATAAAAAAGGTTGTGGGTTTATTGTAACAATCTTGATATATATTAAAAATACAGAATAATCTCATGATTTTTTATAAAAATAGTGAAAATTGGATTACAGTTTTTCGAATTATAAAATAATGTTTATATTAGAATTTAAAAAGTCGAAATAGATTCATTTTTAATTAAATTGTTTAAAAGGATATAAATTTTCCTATTCAATAGATAGTTTTTAAAAAAAGGTTTAGTATAAAAACCAACAAATGTGGTCACCCCAAAACTTTCTGGCATACTCTAACAAAATCCCGAGTCTCTAGATTATCCCTAGAACGGCTTGCATAGCATTGACTTAGAAAAGTTACAAAATATTAACTTTTGACGTGAATATAGCATTTTTACTGAGTCTATCTTGCCATCCTTGGCGTGTTCTTTGGTAATTAATTCCTGTCATGCGATTAATAGTATCCGAGAATCTTATTTAGACTTGTTTTTCTCAACTGACTGAAACAAATTTGACACAAAGTTTCACTTGTAGTCAAATTCCATACAATATTTGATACATGTAGGATATCACACGGAACTATTTTATTTAGCCATCATTTTAGCTTTCATTTTTTTCTCTTTTATCAACGTCCAATGGTAGACATAATTCAAAGCGAGAATTGTAAAAGGTTAGGTCATTTCCCAGACGACGATAATTTTAATTAATACAACATTCCAGAACAACGCCATCTATCGAGCTTTTGAAAAACTGTCCCAATTAATATTCAGGCAGAAGCCTACTAACCACGATACGATAAAGATGTTTCCACGTTTCAGCGTTTCCCGCTCGCAAAGCTACGCAGGAATATGTTTTCAGTCACATAATGTGTTTGTTACTTCTAACGTCCTCTTAGAAGAAATAATCTGTCTGTCTGTTTGTTTAATATCTCCATGTTTTAATCCATTTGATATTTCCCTGTAAATACTCCCCATTGTAAATTTTTAACTCTAAATAAATTTTTTAAAGTCTCTTCATCCTTTGTATGCATTATTTTATATTTCAAACTGAACCCGTAATTATTAAAAATAAAAAATAGACCCCACGCCATTAATCCCCGTTATCTGAAGAGTCAAATATTTTTAGAATATTTGGTTCCACTCCCACATTTGTTTTTTATTTTCGAGTTACTACATATACATTTTTATAAAAGTACAGGCAAGGTATACATTAAGCCATTTGATGCATTTCTCTCAATTTGACAGGTACTTACATTATAGATATTTAATTTGTGTACCTTTCCGATTTTTAGTTTAATTTCTTGTTAGTATTTCAACAGCCCTACAGACTGGATTTCCTCTGAACAGATTTTGTTCAATATTTGATATAAGCTTATATATATATTTGATGTTAATATCATATACCAAATTTCCGTAATCTAGCTCAAAATGTTTTTGAGTTACATTAAGCACAAAAGAATAGACAGAAAGATGAAGAGTTTTCAGAAACATGTTTTTCGAAATCGAGAAGATCTAAAATTTGGAGATATGTCAGAATCTCAAATGCGAATTTTTTGACGATTACAATGCATTTCTCTACATTACTTATAAAATAAAATAAAATAAAAATGCATCTCTTTCTTAGTTATATTTAGGATGAGAAAATTCAATTCATATTGAAAAAATAAATCTGTTTAATTGTTTTCAATAGAGTTTTTTATTTAATTTTAATGAATAATACTTTTTAAAATATATTATATTATATGATTTCGAAGTTTGACGAAGATGGATCTGGCGAATTGCTTATATTTTTTAACCTCTACCTCGAAAAATGTTATTCGTTAATAGAAACAGAATTATTTTTTATGTTTACTTATATAACTATTGATTTAAAAAAATTTCTTCCAAAAAATTGTGAAATATCAAATGTCATGACGTTTTACTGCGAATTTCCAATTATATTTATACAAATACTATATTCTCGAAGAAAATTAGCATTTTTTTTTGTAGTGATTTCCTCTAAAATAAATATTTGAAGAAATAATCTGGAACATCCCCAAATCATCTTTCGTAATATACCATTTCCATTTTAATGGCTAAGTGCCATTTCAACAATGATGAACTGTTTATATTTGTGCTAAAGGGAACTTTTGATGTAGAATTTTTTCATGAAATTTTATATATAAAATTAATCATAATTTGGCTTTAGTTACTATTTATTTACCGTGACTGGAATACAAAAAATTGAAAAGAATCTTCAGAATTAAACTAAGAATTGATACAACAGGTGCAGATTTTAAATGCGTCACTTTTTGGAATTAGCACTAGAAACATCTCTAATCACAATCGTTAAGCTGAGTAGAAAAAAGTGTCATGATTTCCGACGAAGTAGCATGTTAAATGCGCATCTTTATCACAATCCTAATGAACAAAATAAATTTATGAGGTTTGAGGCTTGAAAAAATAACAGTAGACATTAGAGGATTTAGTAAAAGGCGCAATAAAAGAAGCGTTTTGTAAAAAGATGGGCAATACTCCAAAATTTTCCTTCGGTGAGTCTTTTCGAATGTGCTTCTTGCATGTTGTGATCGTAATTTAAGTAAGAATATTAAACCCTAAATTGCAGCTTTCGCTTCAACAAATTGTTTGTATTTTATTTATTTATTTAATATTGTCTATTATTAAATGTGAGAACATGATGTAGAGAACATGATGAGGTTTTTGAAGCTACAAAATGCAGGGCAGAAAAGTGGTGATGTATCGCTTTTGAGGCATTTGGGGGGGGGGGGGGGGTAATTAAAAGTTATAAAGAAGTTTACCACTTTTGGCGATTTATCTCCAACAAAAAGTTACGACTTGGCATAAATATCCGCCATATATCCGATTCTTTTAACTAGTCAATAAAGAGCAGCATCATTAGAAGAAGCACAGAGAGGAAAATGGGAATGAACACGAAACAACGAGGATAGGTCACGAAAGATTATATATATATATATATATATATATATATATCTTCAAAAAAGTTTTGGAGCTCGAATGGTTTTCAGATGGGGGTGGGAGAGATCTACGAATGTGTAAGCTGATAGTCAAGTGATTGTTTGAAACCAATTTAGATTAGTTTTTTACGAAAATAAATCCTGGATTTAAGAAAAAGAAATTTTGGAACTCGATTGATTTTGAAATTATTAAAAACCATTAACTTTCTTAATGCTTGTGATTGCAAAGTATGAAAACATGTTTTTCTATCGCATTTAATATCGCATTACTTAAAAAAACTAATACTCTTCCATGATAACTTGAAACTTCCGATAGCAGATTTTAATTTTTTAAACTCGTCTGCTCTTAATTTGATATTAATAAAAGCTTTACTTCTCCTTTTTATTATATTGATTTAAATCAAAATTTTTATTTGTTCTATTCTGTTAAATTTTCATGAATATAAATAATTTTTTAACCTACTAATTACAACACTGCATGAACTTGAATCAATACTATACGCTTTCTCGATAATAGTTAAACACTTTTTTTCAGCCTTACTATCCTACGTAATAAAACTTCGGATTGGCAATGACATTGAACCGAGCGTGATCTCACTGCATCATTATCGTTGTGAATTTTACCATTCAGAGAGTTTTCTGAAAGTCTCAATAAATAATATTTTGAAGGTTCCAAAGTCCAGGCTTCGTGATGGATGTGACATCACCTTTCATCTTAATTCCAGTAATCTTTTACGAATCAATAATGATGTGCGTGCTCTTCCGTTATCAGAAAGAAATACGATTCCTAAGTTATTTGCCCATTCAGGGCGTTTTTCTTCTGATTACTTTATCTAAATGCACTCAGCAGTACTCGGTAGCCTAGAAACATGCGACAACTTTGTCAGTCTACGAAACTAATAGCAAAAACGCGCCATTAAAACTTCCAGTTTGATTCTGTATCATCAGATCTCAAAATCTGTATCTCAAAATCTCTTCAAAGAATTTAATGAAATGTAATCCAAGTTCCACTGCCATTTTATTATTATTTGTTTCAAAACTAGATGTTTTTCAATACATTTTGGGTATAAACTACAGATTTTGTTATGTTGTCTTCATGAAAAAGGGATATTTGAATTCTTTCAGTCAGCGTGGATGTGACTTTTTTACTTTCTAGTATATGTAGTAAAGAGAACTTATAGTAACTGTCAAAAAATTCAAACTCGAGATTTGAATTAATTTCCATAATTCAGACATCCCTAAGTTCGAATAACTTTTTTTTGAAAATGTTCAGTCTGTCTGTCTGTGACAAGGACAGTGGTGTCCTGGTGGTAAGGTCTTGACTCGTAAACCGTTGGGTTTCAGAATCGAGACCCGGTTCCACCAATGAATAGTCGTGTAAGGCGGTATGCTGCACTTTAAATAGGTCAAACGTCCTTCCGCTGGTGTGGCGTAGAGAGAGGAGGGGGAAGGCGCCAACTCAAGTGTCGTCCTCTTCATCTGATCATGGTTCAAAATTACAAAGTTCATTCCAAAATAGCTCTAGTGTTGCTAGAGACGTTAAAATAACTATACTACTTGGCAGAGATTACTAAAAAATGATTCGAGGTATATGATTGAAATTTGGTATATGATCTTTATATCAGATGTGCATATTCCTTTTTGATTTTTTAATGAAATTTATTCAGCGTAAGTCTGTCTGTCCGGCAGTTCAAATATATTACAAAATGAAGAAAGCCTTATCGATAAAATTCGGTACACGGATTTAACTCTTTCAAATTTTGAGCTAAATCCAACCACAAATTTACTGTTTGTAGATCTGTAATTTAAAATAAAAGTAAACGCAATGAATATGAAAATTAGGTATGAATAAGTGAATTTGGCATAAAATCTTTACACCAAATTTTATCCATTTAACTCGAAGCATTTTTATTTCCTCGTTTATTAGTGAAGGAAATAAAGTAATCATTGGAAAATTCGAACTTCAGATTTTGAAGAATTCGAAAAACAATTTTTGGAAAAAATCCACCATTCTGTCCGTGACAAAGATAACTCAAAAATTCTTGGAATTAGACTGTTGAAATTAGGTATACGGTCTTTAGATCAAATTTGTAGATTTCTATCAAATTCATTAATAAAATTTGTTTTGAGGAAGTCTATCCGGTTGTTTGAATATAATTTTACACAATAATTTAAAAAAAATAAGAAATCTAGATAGATAAAATTCAGTACACAGATTTAAAATCTATAGTGTAAACACCTGCCAAAATTTGAACCAAATCCTACTGTGGTTTGACTGTCGGTCTGCACGTTCAGTAAAACGTAAACGTAATAATTCAAAAACGCAGTAATTAAGATACATTAAATTTGGTGTGGGACTTTGTGACTATAAGGGTAGTTTTGTGCCAAATTTTTGTTTCGTTGATGGGAAAAACTTATCTAAAACACATATTTAATATTTGGATACCATTAACGCATGCCAACGATTAATCGCCAAATAACTTGCCAGGGAGGACACGAGTGACTCAGTAAAAATGCTAATACCTTGCCAAAAGTTAATATTTCATACTTATTGTATGCCAATGTCATGGCAACGTTCTCTGGCTGGACAAGTTTCTTAGAGAATGCGAGAAAGCTTGGGGAGACTCTGAGGGTACTTACGTATTAGACCGTCTTCGCCAACGATCGCCAACGGTTTAGTAACTCATTGGTGACAGATTTTAATTTGACGATAAAGATCAACGGATTGCATTATTTCCGGATTGTCATAATTGGTGGCTTAGCAACTCACTGGCGACTACTCAAATTTGGAGATAAAGTTTTACGGTCTAATACGTGATTACCACTCCGGGTTCTTTTAAAAAAATATCCGAACTTTTACAAATACTTATTGATTGATGAATAATATTCTTTATCTGATCACACATTCTGAAATGAGATTATCTAAATCGGTTTGGGCAATTATTTGACCATCCTTAACGGGAATTGATCAGCTCAAACATTAGGCATCGTTTGATGAAAAATTAATAGAAAGGCATTTTGGTAAGATGATAAAATTTATGAATTTAAGAAAGATGTTATCTTTTTCATGTATCTCTATCTGATCAACAATTCTTTTTTCCTGATCATAGAAAGAGGATGCTGCAATTAAAATTCTTATTTTCTCACTCTAAGTGAAACCAATATTAGGTCAACAATTTTAAATAAAATTTTACGCAATTTGCATGAAAAGTAAAGATTTTGGATTACCAATTTAAAATATTGTCTAACAATTATTTAATAAAATTTCTAAAGTATTAATTTGTAATAAGTGCTATTATTTTCTCTCCAGCTGAATACTTTTATACTAATGCTTTGACTATACTTTTAGCATACAACTTCTTGTTTGTATTTATTTTTTTATGATTAATATTTATTAGAACCCTCCATTTAATACTAAATTTCCAAAATTATGAAACATTTATTTTAGTTCTGCGCAATTATTTTGCTTACGAACTCATTCAGATTGCTATAAAAAATATAAAAAAGTAATTTTAAAAAATTTGTCTCAATTTTTAAAATTTTTAATTGAAAAGGAGTAATTCTTTGTTCTCCTGATACTCAGTAACGGAATTAGTCATTTTTACGGTTACAAGCAGTTCAAATTATGATACCCCTATTTTAATAGCTCAGTATCACATTCAATAAGTTTTTGACTTATTCTCATTACTTTTTTAAATGCACTCAATTTTTATAATGGATCACAAGAAAATAATAAAATTCAAACAAATATAATACTAAAAAATATTTTGGGGACCTATCGAATGGAATATAATAATAATTATTATTATTAATTCAATAAATTGTAAATAAGTAATTATACTTACTATAATACTTTCATTTATGTTTCATCTATAAGTAATTATGCTTTCAGCTTTACATTCATTAATGTTTCCATTATTCAATGCAAATACACACTGTGTAGTCCTAACATTTTAAAATTCAAAACCCTTGTTTTTATCATGTGAAAACATGATATTTTGTGGCGTCTCCGAAAGAACGTGGGCAATAAATTTTTCGCTAAATATCATAATGTAAATCTGTTAACAGAAATTTAGCAGACGATTCCTTTTCAGACATTTTGTAACTTCTGCTATTTTTGTTTTAATTAAAATATTATTAAAAATTTAAAGCAAACGATGTTTTCTTTGGTAAACATATTTTATTAATTTTATTTCCGTTTTTTTTCTTTTGTATAATATTTGCTGATGATCAATTATAAACCTTTGGAATCTGGCAATGCTTGTAATATATGCTGTTCAGTGAAAAGAATAAACAAGCTGATGGAATTCTAAAATGCTTGGCGTATTATTTTAGTTTTAATAATTTAAGAAGCACTGCAAGTTATAGTTCCTTATTTATTATACAAAACTGGATATATTGAATGGGAAGAAGACGAGTATTCTTTGTAAAATAAAGTTTAAAAATTGTTCTCAGATTATAACTTGTAATTTGCGATTGCAGATTTCATTTTTTTTTCAAAATTTTTTCTTTGGCTTCTAAACCTAAAACATTTTTCTCCCACTCAAAACAGTGACCTTAGGCAGTTGTCAACTCTGCTTACTTGAAAATTTATTCTCTGATTACTAATTCGGATGAATTTGAAATGATACAAATGAATCTTAAAATCTGTTAGCATTTTGTATTCACTTCTTGCAATATTGCATCACCATGAAATTTAAAACAACCTGCAAGAAGATGCATTTATTTTTATCACATGAATTGATCCGGCTGTTTACTTAAAATTCCTTTATTAAAATCATTCTCTTTTCAAATTGAAAGATATTAAGCATATAAAGAGTCAGTGCAATTTGCAATTGTCTTAAAAATGGAATTAAGTTGTTGCACAACGGAATGGTAAAACACTAATGTGTTTTTTTATGAAATCGAGACAAACAAATGAGCCGACTGGATAAATAAAAGGATCAATAGTTGAAAAGAGCATTCATTAGAGTAAAAGATAAACCAAATTATCAGATTTCTTTTTTCGAAATGCGTTTCCTTTCTTCTATTTGAAAATCATTTGCTAATGGTAAATTTAAGGCTTTGTCATGTTTGATCTTTATAATTAATATTCGTGGTAACAGAAGGTATAAAAATCCTATAACTATATTTCTCATAGTGTGACTACGACAATATTTATACAATCTGGCAATATGGTTTTATCTACGTTTTTAAAAATCATATTATCGAGAATATATAAAAAAGAAAAAATGAAATTTGCTTTTGCAAATTTCAAGTAAATAAAAATATGCATAGATTATGAAATAAAAGAGGGTTTGAAAGTCCTATAACTGAGTTCATGATTGATAAAAACAAGCAGTTATATATTTTGATGGATGATTCTATCACGTTTAAAAAGATAATTTTAGATAATGCATCAAATTAATTCAAAAATATGATTCAAGTTAAGTGGAAACTATACAGATAGGAAACTGATCATTAAAAAGGTAATTTTTTGAATTTTAATATGGTATAAAGACTATTTATCCGAAAATAATTTTATAAAATATGAATATTAATTTTCTGAAGTTATAATGATTGGCTTTAGGCTTAAGGGTTAATGTATAGTCTCCAAAGTTGAAATATTTGGAGCGATTTCGCATCAAATGTAATCTTTACAGATTTTTATTGCAACCTCTAAAAGCCTTTTGGAATAATTTTCGGCAACCTCTAAAATCCAGGATGGCAATCTTTTCAGTGAGTTTTTAAAGACAAGAGAAGCGGGGGTACATGGCGGTCATTCGCCCCAAATTGTAACTTTTTGTTGGCGATAAGTCGCCAAAAGTGAAAAACCTTCTTTATCATTTTTTTAATAACCTTTAAGCAAAAAATGAATGCCTCAAAAGAGATAAATCGGCAATTTTCTGCCCTTATATTTTGAGGCTTCAAAACCCCCAAACCAGATCATGATGCTCTCACTTGAATAAAAATTGTACGTTCAATTTTATGCATTTCAGCCTTTTTTTTCTTCCCAGGTTAAAAAATTAAAGTATTTTTCTATTTATAAAAACGTTGGCCCTTGTTGTTAGGTTATCGATTTTTTAAAGATATTTTCTAAATTATTTATCTCAAGCTAAAAAAACTGAATGGCAATCCATTAATCATAACAAAGACAGCTGTCAAGACTAAATGATTCATAACTAATGGAATAAACTTCATGACACAAAGTAATTAATTGCTTATAAGACAAGAAATTTTGGATTAAAATGGTCATTAGTATGCCCCCGAGTTTGCTGCCAATATGGCAACCAAACACTACGCTCTTGTAGTAACCCTAATGATGTTTTGTTTACTTCTTCCTGCAATAGTTGAGTTGTACATGAGCTTCAATTCTTTTTAATAAATTTACAATGAATAAAATTTTATATTAAATCTAATCTTTTTGCGTCTTTGTCTTTCTCAATTATTTATTATTTAATGTTCATGTTATCTACACAGACCTTATGTTCAATGTGTTAGCGAAGCTACTAGTTTCCCTCTCCCGTGGCTATCGAAGCCATAGGATGTTTTTTTTAAGTTAAAAAATTCTGCCCGGTGCCTTCAACAGATGCCTCCGTCATCTGTTGAAGGCACTGGGTCTAAAAAAAGAATGCTTATTGGTTTAAAAAAATCATAATTATATTGCGAAAAGTAGTAACCGTAACTATCCCATAGAAGTGTTTGTTTACTTTGTCCGCCATCTTTATTGGCGACTTGACATCTTGGCGCGGCAAGGGGCACACTAAACGTAACTTTTACCAAATTTTGTTGATAGTTGCGTTATATATACACTTTATAAGTATAATTTTTGATAAAATAGTACTAGTTTAATACCGCACATTATAATAAGTATTCTATTTTTAAAAAAAATTAGAAATTTGGAATTGCTTTACAGAATCAAATTTAAAAATTAAATATGTATAAATCATTATCTTTAATGAAGCGATTAATAACATAGGAAGTGCTAAAATAGGTAGAGATTTATAATGTATCGCTTGATGTTCATAAAAGAAGAAAATTTAAGACGTTTTAGAGAAATAAAATTTTAAGCATTAAATTTTATAAAAATTAAGCATGACAGACATTAAAGCTGTATCATCTTAGTAACATTACATACATTCTATTAATTTGTGTGTAAACAAACTTACTAGATTCAAATCCCATGACTTCATAGGATCATTAAAGATATAACTGCCTAGTTTATCCACTTTTAACTTTCATAGCATTGTAACTACTTTGTTATCCATTATAACAATATACAGTTATAAAACAGAATTCTTCAACTTTCAACAGTGAAAGAGAAACAATAAAATATTTGAAACAATGAAAACAATTTGAATCTCAGTTAAATAATATTAATCGACTGTTGAAATTTATCAAGGAAAACTGCTTATGTGGTATCATTGTAAAAATATTAGAATGAAGCGGAAATCAATATTTGCTGTTACATTTTCGGAAGTTATCGCGAAAAGCGGTTGTGAGTTATCTTTGTCACATACATTGTCCAAAAATGGGTTTTTCGAACTCAGGGAAATTCAGAACGTGGAGCCTCATCAAGTACGAGTTTTTTGACGATCACTATATTTTCTCTATATTATTTATACAAGAAATAAATAAAAAGACGGTAAATATTCATACACATTCTCATATAGTTACAAGCTACTTCAAGAAATTACAGGGCATTTTGTCATCGACACTTGAATAGTACCTATCTTTGGTACCATTTATTTTATTTTGTAGTATTTTTTTCCAATTATTATAAATACCACTAAACGATAATATTTATAATTAATCAATGTTAGATTTTAAAAGATCTTGTTGCATTTTCAAGTTTTTGGCATTTCCTTCCTGTAAGAAAGGAAATACCTTCTTATGAGATTGTCTTATCCTGTTATCCTCTTATCCTATGAGCTTGTCTTATGCCATTATCCTCATATCCTATAAGTTTGTGTTATCCTCTTATCCTAAGAGTTTGTGTTATCCTCTTATCCTAAGAGTTTGTGTTATCCTCTTATCCTA
>JAOUZG010003912.1:1910486-1927025 GCA_026289955.1 Argiope argentata
TTGTGTTATCCTCTTATCCTAAGAGTTTGTGTTATCCTCTTATCCTATGAGCTTGTCTTATCCTATTATCCTATGAGCTTGTCTTATCCTATTATCCTATGAGCTTGTCTTATCCTATCATCCTGTGAGCTTATATTGGATTCTTCCTATGAACTTATAAGGAAGGAAATGCCTTCCTATGAGCTTATATTTCTTCCCCATGAGCAGCTTTTAATACTACTTAATTCATTGTTGAAATTTCCCAGTGGCTTAGGATATTCCATTTTCTGAATTTATAGGGTATAAAAAGGTACTAAGATGGCAATATAGTTGATTCCATTAATTGGGTTGATCCGTAGAGAACATCATCCCCTTCAAAATCGCCAACTTCCCACGCTCTTGCGTCTTATCTCCCGGAGGAAGATATCCTCCAACGACAACATCGGATTGCCATATTTGGTGCTAAATATCCTTGGCGAAAAGGGGGTGATGTTCTCTCCTGTCGCACTATTAATTGTTTTACGAATGCAGTTATATACGTATATACTTGAAAAGAAGAAATACCTATTGAGTGCAAAACGGAGTAAGTAAAGCTTAGCTTCCGATTTTACTGATGTGGTGAAATGGGAGACCATTATGATCCATGCAAGGAAAGCAAGAGAAACATTTCTTTAATGATCACATTTCACACAAAACCAACACAAAACAAGAAAGCAGACTAGTCATTAGCACGTGCACACCTTAACATAACAGCAGCATCTCCTTATTTACAATCGCAATGCACGATGGGATGCCATCCTAAGCGTTCATCGCCATCTACTATCCAAAAGAGAAGATAGAGTAATGCAGCTGCTACACTGTTAAATATCTTTTTGCTATCGCAATGCATACACACCAATTATGTTTTCATAGTTTACGGCATTTTTTCCTTTTTATTTCGAGTAAAAAGCAAACAAAATCTTCTTTTTATACTTAAAATACGTTTGTGGAAACATTTGCTATAAAAAGAAATTCAAAACCTTGGAATATGAAAGCCTTTCGAATGCACCTATAGCACCAGGACTTCTTTTTGGCGAATGATTTATGACGTTTCTTTGTTGTGTTGGCACAAATAGCAAAGCTTTATATTTTTATAGCCTTGTTAGAGATCAATTTAGGATGGCTTGGCGAAGAGCATAAACAACTCTTTGTTCGGTCATCTTAAATTGATTTCTTTGAATCCTCTTTTTTTCGTCTTCCATTTCACTATAAAATGTTCTTTTTTCATTTGTGGGTCAACAATGGATTTTAAAAGCTATTGTGGTCTAAAGAGAGCTGGTCAATATCCTGATTAGTTCACATCAATAACTCGATTTTTAAAAAAGACTAACTGCATTTGGTAGCCTGCTAGTTGATTTTTTAGATGTCAGGTTTTCTGATTTAAATTTTTAAGCAATTCTAATTCAGTCTCTTATGCTTTACTTTTTGTCTATGATTCTCTCAATAAAATATTTTAAGTGTCTATTGAGATAAATATTACAGCCATATTATTTTAATAAGTATACTCTTGTTATGTTTGTGTACATGGCCCTTTCTTATGGAATCATATCGCGGGGCATTTTTCACATTATAAAAACCTTAACTGTCTGAGCCATGTTCAAATCATAGATTATCTTTTTGCTCTTACTTCACTTTCCTATTCTTCTTGTAAATTGGGCAAATAATGAATCGAATCTTTTATCCTTCTCTTCCACAAATGGGAAAAGTTATATGTGGCGAGACAATAAAGTTTCCATATATTTTATGTAACCATGATAATGCTTTGAATTTCATTGCAATAGTAAAAATATTGTTTGCAAATATAGGCTATAAGTATTTACAAGATATTACCAAAATTCAGGATAAGGGGGATAAGCAACAACTAAATTAATATCTTTAAAAAAAGTGTGCGTTTCAAAATGGTGTAAACATTATTTTTGCTAATTATTTTTGAAAGTTATGCTAGAAAGATTGGTACTTACGTATTAGACCGTCCAACCTTATCGCCAAATTTGAAGCCGTCGCCAATGAGTTGATAAACCGCCAATTATGGCAATACAGCAATGGTGTAATACGTTGATCTTTATCACCAAATTTAAATCCGTCGCCAATGAATTACTAACTGTTCAATCAAAGTTTCTAGATGAGATGGTACTAGTAAGGAGAAAGATGATGTGTCAAAAAATATGGCGCCAATACCGGACACATACTCTACAAACTCTTGAGTACGTGTAAAAATTTCAAAATCTCTGTCTAAACTTTAGACAGAGATAAAACTTTGGGGGGTCGCCAAAATACTAAGCCTAAAAAGGGGGTCGCAATGTATAAAAGTTTGAAAACCCCTGTTCTAGATAGTTAAGAGTGCGTACTCCAAATTTTGTCCAAATCTGTTGAAAAAAACACACATATAACCTCGCGTTAGAAAGGACGAAGAGCAAAAAAGTCGGAATTAGTGTATGATAAGTGATAAATTTTTTCACGCCAAAGAAACCACCAAATTTTACAAACGCATGCGTTATAAGAAATAAATACAATACAGCGTCATATTGCCCTATCGGGATAATTACTTGCCATCAATTTGAACAGCATTTTTCGGTTTTTATACGAGTGTCATGCCTACTTCTCAACTTATTAGTGATTCGAGTGTAAACCCAACATTGCTATCGCTAATTGAAAATGAGCTGAAAACCGTTTCAATAAAAACGGATGATAATAGACTTTGTGATTGTTTTTCTAGGGCTTTAGTTGGCACACTGCCTTGAATGTTGTTTTGTTGAAACTACAAAACAAAAACCCTGAATTATAACCAAAAAAAATTAAACTCCCTGTTTTAAATTTCATTTTTTTAATGTTTGTTTTCATTTTATCATAAACAATGCTGTATAATCGATACAACATAATAATTAAACGCCTGGTTAAGAACAAAAAATATCTTAGGATGTTATTGTTGTTTTTTGAAATAGACAACCCTTTCAAAACAGATTGATATACAGAGCAACATTTTTCCTCTTCCTTTTAATCATAATAGGTTATTATTTTGCTTTAGAAAGCTATTATTATCAAAAGTAGAATGAACTCTGAATGTGTCTGCATAATTAATCAAGTTTGACAAAGACTAACTAAAACTTTTTAAAAAAATCTAAATTTCTCGTGAAATAAAGTGATTGAATTAATAAGAACTTGTAGTTATAATTTATTAATATTTAAAAAGTTTAGTAAATGATATATTACATATCGTAAAGGAATGTTTCTTTGAAAATTCATCCTTCAGAATTTTCACTCAAAATAAGCATTTACGTTAAATTAAGTTTAAATATGTCGTTGTATGAAAGCAACTTAGAATTTCTCTATCCAATTGATTTCTTAGCTCTGCCTTTATTTCTGATTGACCAAGATATAGATTTTATGCTTTCAGGCTTTCCTTCCACGCTCCGAGCGTCATACCCGTTCATGATTGGAAGCCAATATGGGTAAGTTGTTTATTCCCTCATTTTCGATTTTTTGTTACGTTGATACTTTGTTTGCTGTATGTTACTGTTATGTTTTACTTTTTATGACAAAGTAAAAAATACCCGTCATCTATTAATTGGAAATGGAAGTTTTATTTATTTTCTTCTGGAATTCTTTACTAAGTGTGAGTCAAAATTTTTGCTAATTTATTATTCTGACTCGAATTAAAATATTGTTCATTCTATTATATTCTTCAAATGAAATCTGCCGGATAAAATTCATTTCATTCTTCTGTAAATATAGAAAATTTTATCAATAATAAAAAGATTAAAATGAAATCTGCTATGCATATTTCATTGTGTCATGTCAGATCATCATTTCTTGAACGTCCCAGCACCACGTGCTCGTGCAAGTTAAATTATAATTTTTTTTTCAATTCCATTGCTTCATTGAATGAGTCACTTTAGTATTGCAAACGATCCAACTAACTTTGTCTCGCATTTACTGTTTAAAAAAATATCGCACTTCATATTTCGCGGTCGACTCGAATTAAAATGTTGTTCATTCCAATATATTCTTCGAATGGAATCTGTGAGAGAAATGTCATTTCATTCTTTAATAATATAAAAAGAATATAAAAAAGAATAAAATGAAATCTGCTGTGCATATTTCGATGTATCATGTCAGAGCATCATTTCTTGAACGGCAAGCAGCACGTGCTCGTGCGAGTTAAATTATATTTTTAGTCATTTGAATGGTTTCATCGAATGAGTCACTTTGGTATTGCAAACGATCCAAAGAAAACTTCGTCTCGCATTTATTGTTTAAAAAAACTATCACATTTCCTATTTATTTCATCATATCATCAGGCGCTCAAAATGACATTTCTCTAGGTTTTATTTGCTGTAATCATTAACTTATTGCTTTTTAATTAGAGCTTTTGTATATTGGATGGAATCACGTTACTAAAAGCTGATTTTTTTGAGATGCTTGTGCTGATAATAAAATTTAAATTTTTCGCCTATGGATTTTTTTTTTATTTTTCTCTACAGATTTTTGATGACGCCACAAAGCCTCATTCCTAAAACAATATTATTTTCTGACATGATAAAAATTGAAATCAAATATTTTAAAATGTTGCCTAGAAAAGAGAATTTATTCTATAATCCCTTTACATTCTTTGGGAGGATGCAAAAACCGTTTTATTTCGTTATGTTAAAAATAATTCATTTTGTTATAAATAATAAGAGATTGTTGGCTCTTTCTTCAATATCAAAAAAGTGTATTGATCAGTGTAAAATTTTCAACTAGACAGATCGATTTTTTTTAAAATTTAGTTGCCAAATTTATAAAAAAATTTAAATTCTATTAATTATAAAACATATCAAGACAATATTAGTACTTTGTTAGTATTACTGGTCAAGTTCTAATTAGTTTCATTACGGTCACTTAATTATTTCAATATTTATAATTACCAAATATCTGGTTTTAACATTGTACGCGAACATGGATATCGGGCTGTCGTAAAAAATAAAAAGTAAGCATAAATATTTTTACATAGCTTCTGAAACAAAAAAAAATTAACTTACAGTAAATGATAAAATTTTTTGATAATTTTAAAAATGTACTACAGAAATAGGAATTTAAATTGATCAAAAAGAGTAGCCTCATAATGTACATGCTTTAGGGATGCAAGTAAAATATTTTAAATCGCCGCTGATTCAGCTGGAAATCAAATAAGAAACTGAAGGGATTATCTTGAATCCGTACTTGCGTATTAGATCGTCGACGCCAACGGTTTAGTAACTCATTGGCGACGGATTCAAATTTAGCGGTAAACTATCGACGCCAGCGAAACCAACAAAATGGCGGATGATTGTTAAGGTTTGGACAGTTTTTAAAATAATGACGGTTTAGCAACACCATCAAATTTGACGATAAAGATAGATGGTAAGTACCCTTAAATCTATATCGTTGTGGACAAAGTTACTCTACAGCGCATCTATATTATAAATACTTATGGCCGCGTTGTCCTTGGTAAGGTCTCGACTCGTGACCAGGACCTGACTGAGGCAGGGGCATACGGGGCCCTTGCCCCGGGCCCTAACATAAATGGGGGGGGGCCCAAAATCGAAGATAAATTTTATTTTACATTTACTTCTTTAAAGAATGTTCTTAATTACTAAAGTAGTAAAGCAGAGGGGGTCCCAAAAAGTTTTTGCCCCGGGCCCCAACTTGGCTAAGTCGGGCCCCGCTCGTGACCATAGGGTTTCAAGTAGGAGCCCCGATTCCACAGAAGAGCCGTCGTGTAAGGGGGTCTGTTGCACGTTGAATTCGTCAGGGCCCCCACTGGTGTGGAGAAGGAAATTACCTGCGTAGTTGTGTGTGGTCCTCATCATCTACCCGCGGTTCAGAATTATAAGGTCCGTCCCAGAATAACCCTAATGTTACTTTACAAGGAGAAGTTAATATAACTAAACTAAAAAACTAAACTAGTGATTACTTAAGTACAACTGTAAAAACAAAAAATGGAATTCCTGATTAATGATTCTAAATCTTGTATTCGAAACTTATGGTCATTTTTGTCAAATACAAAAATATCGGAACTTATCCCATTTGTTTATTTTTGTTGTTTAATTATATGTAAATTCGAAAGAAAATTTTAATTAATCGTATTATTTCTAAACTCAAAGTATATGGATGAAACTTCCTAGAATTTCTTAATCAAGTTTCGTAATTTCCTGAAAAGTGTTTTCGAAATGCAATTTTATCGAAGTAGTAATCGAATGAAGATTTTCCGCCTTTCGCTGTAGTCTTTTTTTATCATTTCGAAGCTAAATAATGAATCTTAGAAATCGTCTGGCATTATTATAATTACATCTTTAAAAAACCTTAAATTTCATTTATTCATTTATTTTTGCTATGCTATCCATCAATAAGAAAAATAAAGGAAGTAGTATTCAATTATAACCAAAAAATGATTGCAACAGCTAGTCTTTGTTGGCGAAAAGATTATATCTCCTTGAAATAAGATATTGAATAGCCGAAGCACAAGCGTGCGTGGTCTTCTCTAAACTTTCGTATACTATATCTAATAAAGATCTTAAAAAACGCCTTGTTTGGCAATAGTGTTCAATTGTTGCAAAATATTAACCTTTAGTGTGAATTTACCTTTTTTACTGAATCTGTGTGAGATCCTTGGCGAATTATTTGCCGATAAATCCTTGGCGAATTATTTGGTGGTTATTTTTTGGCGAATTATTTGGCGGTTAATACCTGGCATGTTGTTGTTGTTACTTATGGACTTCACAAGCCCGCTGGCGAACTGTCAACGATTTAAGCCGGGTGTTCAGTAACTTCTGAAGGAAAAGCCCCTACGCACTCGAGGGGGGGGGGATCTGACTTCTATTTCTCATAAAAATGACTCACACATTCGCTTGCACAACTTCTTTTTGCATGGAGGGGGAGGCCCTTTTATACACCTCACAGACAGAACAGCAACGGCATACTGTTTCGACATTCCGCGATGTGACAAAATGGTCACGAGCACCTCAACATCATAATTTGAAATAGATACTTTAATATGTAAGTTTTAGGGAAAGTTAAAATTAATTGGAACTAGTTTAGATGAGCGCAATAAATCTTAACCCATTCGCTGTCAACCACGAATATACGCGTGGTTGGCAGGGTGTTACCCATTGCCAGCACGAATGTACTCGTGATACTTTCAATATATTATAACGTACAACTTGTCAAACTTTTTATGGCCACAAACATACATATACAATGTGTAAAAACTTGAATAAAAGATACAAATAAATTGTTTTTTACAGAAATTCTACTTGGCAACACGAGTATACCCGTGGTTGCCAAGCCTAAATTGTATGTAGAAATTCTACTACATACAATTTAGGCTTGGCATCAAATTCTATTTAATTTGATGCCAAGCCTAAATTGTATGAGATTATTCCCATTGCCAACCACGGGTATACTCGTGTTTGATTTTTATACATATTAATGATTATTTATGTCAAATATGTCTATTTATTTTGAAATAAGAAAACTTAAATAAACAATAACACTCCAAACAGAAATGGCAATGGAAATAACCTCATACAATTTAGGCTTGGCAACGAATAGTTAAATTATGAAATTTGATAGATAATTTTGTTTCTTCCAGCTTGGCACTGATGAGTCGTATTCTGGTAATTCGAATAAATTTTTACGAATCTGGGGTAGTTTGTTAAAGAAATTAATTGATGTTTTACTAATAAATTCTGAAACAAGTTCAATTTTCAGGTCGTTGTGAATTATTTTTCTCCTAATGCACCAGGGAACATTGGCAATCCTCATCAGGTGATGGTTTTGAAAAACTTGCAACCTCTTATTGTTACCGGCAAATGTGCCACCCCCTCAATCCCCCCCCCCAAATGGAAGTCATAGATTAGAATTGGTCTTAACACTAAAGTTACCACGAGCGGGTCAAATGACCCGTTTCCAATGGCAATTCCAATGGATAGATGAATCGCCGGTAGGTTTAGTGTTAAAATAGCTTTGTAGAGTAGAAGCTAGAGCCTCATCGATAGCTTACAGGAAAATAAACTGTTGAGTTTTTGAATCTTCCCGAGTACCGTTTTAATATGACTATTAAGGCTTAATTTAACCCTTAGTATTTGTACTCATTTACGAAGGGAACGGGCTGGTCGAATATTCTTTTGATTGGATCCGATCAGGCGTATCCAATTTTTTAGGAAATAGGAGGCAGGCGCATTTATCATCATGTCAGAACATGATATTGTTTTAGGAATGAGGTTTTCTGGCGTCAACAAAAATCCGTAGGCGAAGAATAAAAGTTTTATTATCTGCACGAGCATCCCAAAAAAGCAGCTTTTAATAACTCGTTGCCATCGCATTTACAAAAGCTCTCAATAAATAAAATAAATTAATGACTACAGCAAATAAAACCTAGAAAAATGCCATTTTGAACGCGTGATTATACGAAATGAAATAAATAGGAAATGTGATATTTCTTCAAACAATCAAGGCTAGACAAGGTTTTCTTCTTTTTTTTTTTTGATCGTTTGCAGTACTAAAGTGACTCATTCAACGAAACCATTAAAAGGAATAAAAATATAATTTAACTTGCACGAGCAGGTGGTACTTGGACGTTCAATAAACGATGTTCTGACATGATACATTGAAATATGCATAGCAGATTTCATTTTAATATTTTTGTTATTTTATAAAAAATTGAAAATTTTTGAGTTGTCTGACTTATAAATTATTTGGGGACTTGAAAGCGAGAAATTATTTCATTTGTACAATATCTATTGTGGTAACGGTTGTTTGAAAAATGTTGTAAACTTTTGCCTTTATTAAAACATGTTGTTTTAAAACTCAAAATGAATTGAAATGTAAAAATGGTGAAATGGTGAATGGTGTCTGAAAATGGTGTCTCTTCTCCTACGAAATCATATTGATGGACTGAAAAATACAAATATTGTTGCAGACTCTGACATTTAGCTATAAAAATTTATTATATGATATCTGCCATCAAGTTACGAATAAGAATTTCCAATTTCATTTTAAATGATTATTTTTCACTGCTAATATTTCTATTAAAACGCAGTATCAATATGTCAAGGAACCCCCCCCCATTATAATATGTCTTGTTTAAAAGCAGTTAAGAGACAAAATAATTAACTGAAAATAATTTTATAAAAAATCAACAAATCTTAACAAGAAGCTAAGTTTTAAAGCAGATAACACTTTTTAAACCAAAAATTTGCTTATTTTGAATATTGCATAGAAAGGAAATTGTCTCTAATTGCTAGGTTTTTTAAAAATTTAATATCGAAGTAATTAAATAAAAATATTTATCAGTATTACATTTGTACCAGATAAAAATAACTTTTAGAATGTTTTTGAAAACAGATTTAGATCCAATATATACAAGATATGCAATTCGTGTTTTTTTAATTCCTACTGTTAGTTCACACTCTCCCTATATATAATTATGTATCTTATTCAAATTTTCTATCGTTATAAAATATTTTTTATTCATCCAATCAATTTTAAATACTTTTTTAAAAATTTGTGGTGGATGACATTCGATTTTAATACAGTTTTTCAAATATTAATTCATTCATTAAATTTAATTAATTTTTAATACTATAAATAGTTTTAGCAGTTTGTAATGTAAATTGAAATCAACAGGCAATAGCTCAATCGATAAAATGTAAGGATTTCAAAAATTTTTACGTGAAAATGAAGAATGCGAGTTCAATTCTTGCGAAAATCAATAATTTTTTTGATCAATTATTGACATTATTTGTTAATATATAATAAAAAGTATCAAAAATAAATAAAAAAATTTCTTTGTTGAACTAAGTAAGAATTGACTTTAATTTTCTTTTTATATTACCTATTATAAGTATCATTATGCTAGCTTCAACATTATATCTCGTGAAGGTGAAGAATTCTTGCGGAAAATCAATTTTTTTATCAATTATTTACATTAATTGTAAATATTTAATAAAAAGTGTCTAAAATTAAAAAAAAATCTTTGTTGCACTAAGTAAGAATTGACAAAAAAATTTTTTATTACCTATTATAATTTTTTTTATGCTAGCTTAAACGTTATATGGCGTGAAGGTGAAGAATCCGAGTTCAATTCTAGCGAAAAAACAATATTTTTTTGATCAATTATTTACATTAATTATAAATATTTAATAAAAGGTATCTAAAATAAAAATAAAAATTTCTTTGTTGACCTAAGCAAGAATTGACTTTAATTTTTTTATATATATTACTATTACTAGCCGCCTTTGGCGACCAGTCGGTTCGCCAATATTAATGCCGACTAAAGGGTTAAATCATTTTTTATATAACTTGGTCTCATAATAAGTTTTTCAGCAAAATATTTTTAAGCTTCAAATTTCGATAGTCATATAATTCACTTATACTATTTTGTAGGCCTTAAGCAGTCCTGATTTTTGAACTCCGCATCTCTCTCTGATTTTTTATCAGTGCACGCAAAATTCACTTTTAAATTAAAGTGGAAAGGATGCAACTTCAATTAATATAAAGACCTCTTTACTCAATCTAAGCATGTCTTTAAATAAAACTATGAACTGAAAGCAGAATAGTCCGACATTGAAGTTCAATACAGAAATTGTAACATTATAATTTTTTTTTATAATTTATTAGATATCAAGGAATTATTCAGCTAAAATTCCACAGGTTAATTGAAACCTTCAGTTTTCAATTTTATTTTTAGATGTATATAAATGCTCTCAATAATATTTATTTTAGGTTTATAAATATATTTCAAAAAATTATGGTTTAAATTCCTTTGGTCTTATAGATTCATATTTGTAAAATATTCTTAATATTTCAACTTCTAAATAAATAAATAAGTATTTCTATCTTCTTCAAATCTGGCTGATTTATTCAGTTCTGAATATTGCACGTTTAGAACAATCATTATTTTCATACTCTAGGCCAATTATTCTAGAGTAACCCTGATTGGCTTCTTTGAGATCTTGATAAAGTGATCTAAAATCGCCAGTTGTTACCGAATAGTTATGTTGAAATTTTCATAGATCGATCAGCTTTGATGATTAATTTAGTTGATAGGAATGCCACTTTTTTATTTAAGAACTTATTGTCTCAAGAAAATTTTGTTAAATATGATTCACATGGCAGATGATGTATGTAAAAATTTAATTCATCAGCCTTTTTTCCCTAAATCTATAGTTATATATTTAATTGGACCAATTGCTAAGAGATTTATGTCTCTCCCAAAAATATTAAGAAATTAGATGTTGGGCTCCGATTACAGAAGATGCCTTGTAGATGTTAAGCCATATTTGCCTTAAATAAAATTGTTTAATTGGATTAGTAATATATGTATAGTAAAATATCATAGAAAAAGTTTCCATCCATTTATTTTCCAAAAATATAATGTTTCATTTTATACAGACACGTGCCGAAAATGGCATTTTTATATGTTTACTTTGGAATGATAGTTGACTTATTTTTTCTGATTTGGGAACATGATATTGTTTTGGTAGAAAGTTTTAATGTCTCCGAAATATGCGGGTAAAAATAGTTTTATATGCTTTTACAAATTTTGCATTGTTAATTATTACGTATGCTTGTCTGAAAGAAGATGCGTTTTCAAATAACTGACCTACTTTTACCAGTATAGCTTTAATATTACGTTACTTCGTTGAAAGAAGATGCGTTTTTATTTCGCATGATTCATTAAAATGCGGAGATAAATTACAATCAATAAGGCGAATTCTTTGATTTGCACAAAATATCTTCTTCACATAAATAAAACAATTCAAAACATGTCTTATAGTTTAAAAATTTTTTAAAAAAAATAATGCAAAAATATTTTACTACTACTGATTAGCAATTGCTTTTTGTTCATCGTTTCTTTGAAATGACGTCATTTTTAAAGTTCGTTAAAGGTTTCTTGCTTTTAAATAATTAATCTCGCTCTCAGAAGATTATCGTTTGGTGCTTTTCTGTCGCACTTTTGTAATATATTTTTATTTTGTATTTTTATTTACTTTAATTCTTTAATTGAATTAATAATTTTGATATTGCAAACGATCAAGAAAAATTATCATTTCCTATTTGTTTCATTTCATATAATCACGTGACGAAAACTGTATTTTTTTAATTTTATTTTTGGGTAGTAATTAACTTTTTTTAATCAGAACTTCTGAAAATGTGATGGCAACATTTTATTAAAAGCTGATTTTTTTTTAGATCCTCGAGAAGATAAAATTTTATTTTTATTTTATTTTTGCGAAATAAATTGTTGAAAAGAAACGATTAAATTGAATGTTTAAAAATTCATGAAAAATAGAGTTTTAATTCGTAGGTCAAAACATTAGTATCATGGAAAAGCTAATTTTTTGAGCTTTAACGTGATGCAAAACTCAATTTTGTGCCGTAATATTTTCGGAAGTTATAGCGAAAAAACGTTAAAATTTGGCTTATTTTTTAATTAATTAAAATTTTAATTAAAAATTCAAAAAAGGGCTCCGAGGTGCACATTCCCGGCACCCAAGGTATACATATACCAAATTTGGTATCTGTAGGTCAAACGGGCTGGCCTGCACAGCGCCAACACACACACACACATTGTGCTTTATTATAAGTAAAGATAAAGATAAGTATCATTATGCTAGTTTAAACTTTATAACTTCAGTATTTCTACCTTAAAATATTTCGCTTGCGAATTCGTTTCTAGTTATCTTTGTTGCAACACCTGATGCAATGCGCTGAATGCATTATTTTAAGATCACAAGATTTTCTGCACTAGTGTGAGGGTGCCTCCGAACACGCAAATAAATACACATTCGTGACGATACAGCCTGTTTGCTCTGCAGGTAAAAGATGTATTTGTTTTTCGTCGCGTGTGTTATTTCACAGCCAGTGCTCGAAGAGAGGGAGGGGACTCTGCAAAATAAAAATAAACGATAAAAAAAAGCACCTTCCAATGATGAAAAAAATTATATCCATTTCCCTGCTCCTGCTTTTATAGTAAAGAATTGGCTTTGTGCCAAAAAAAAAAAAACTCTTCGTGTTATGACTTGGAATAGAAAAATGGTGTCGTAAATTTGTTTTGCGTGTCATAAAACATTTAGAATCTTCTTCAATATTTAGGTGTAAAATGCATTTTCAAGAATTCTTTTCTATCAGAAAAATAAAGAATAGAATTTTATACAGCTTGTCTTGTGTTCAACGGGCTAGAATATGTGCCAAGATACGCAATTTAAAAGGAATGGTTTTTATTAGATTCGAGCTCCATTTTTATAAAACTATTGTTTTGGAGTGTGTGAATCACACATCAGGTTTTATTATGGGTACTTACTTAAAACACCGTCTTCGCCAACGGTGTAGTAACTTATTGGCGACGGATTTAAATTTGGCGATAAAGATCAATGGATTACACCTTTGCCAGATTGCCATAATTGGTGGTTTAGCAACTCGTTGGCGATGACTTCGAATTTGGCGATAATGTTGGACGGTATAATACTTAAGTATAATACGTAAGTATAGTACGTAGTACCTTATGTTTTATATTGTGATAAAAATCAAAGTTGGGTGTTATTTTTCGTTAGCTTTAACAGGTTTTATTATGTAAAAACATAAATTAAATTACATCCATATCTATGGTATTTTAAAAGGATACTGATAAATTTTAAAGTTTTTGTGTTAAAATAACCAGAACAAAATAAGACACCAAAGAATTATTTCTTCATAAAGTTCTATATCTCCACGTCAGGTTTTTTTAAAAATCATGTCAGAACATGTTCTTTTGGTTAGGAGGTTTTCATGTCTTCGAAATTTGCGGGCAAAAAATATTTTGGATTATTATTATGTATGCTTCTTTGACAGCAGATGCTTTTATAAAAAACTGACTAAGAACTGTGTCGTCATAGCTATTATTTCATTTCAAAATCGGCCGAGTTCCAAAACTTTGTTTGCCAGCTAGAAATATTGGAAAGGAAAGTTTCAATATATATATAATATGAAGGATAGTAAAGTTTCGTGATTGTTTCAAACTGGTTTAAACTGATTAGTGACTTAAATCTATTTAGATAAATAACAACTTTAAAACAACAATATTCTCACATAATTTGAAATTTACAGTCAAATATTTCATTTTTTTTCATTTTACATTTAAATAGTAGTTTTTTTTCAATAAATTTTCTATTAAGTATTTTAAAATAAGAATTAATTGTTTAAAAAATGCTTTGAAATTTATATATTTTATTTAAAGCATTTAAAAAAATACTAACAGTTACAAAGGTACAAATACTTTAGACAGTACCTTAATAATTAGTCAATAACTATTTCATTATTTACTACTTGAAAATAGATTAAGATATTGGTTATATCTATTTTCTGATTTTCCTGTGACTGAAATATTCTTTTCCTAACATTCTCTAGTTTCCAATAAATTTCCAATAATGAAATAGTTTTCATTTTTCATAAATTTTAGAATTGCGTCTTGTAGAGTATTTTCCAAATAATAATAAATCTTGAAAGCATCTAAAAGCATTGCATTTTCGATGAGATGTAGTTGTAGTGGACATCTGTTTAGCAACAGAAAGCAGACAAACACCTTTTTTTTCTCATAAAAAACGCTGTATCGCCGCTTAAAAATAGTACATTTATCACTCTGTTTTTAGACACGATGATTTAATAGACCCATTATACATTTTTCCCACCAATAGAGAGTCCTTTTAGAGAGTCCTTGAAGCGCAATCGCTGAACTGATTCCTCTCTTAAGAAATTTATTCCGTTTTTAACCGATTTAAGAAAAGTTCAGTGCGCATATGCTCGTGTTGGCGCAGTACAGGCCAATTCATATGACCTAGAACTACCAATTGGATGATGTGAATATGCATCTCGGGGCGAATTTCACTTTCTCGTATATGTAGTAACGAAAAAATATAGTTATCCTCAAATGCGAATTTGGCATTTTAACGAATTTCTAATTTTTTAAACCTCTATGAGTTCGAAAAAAACACGCATTTTTGGAAAATGCGAGTCCGCCTGTGCCAAAGATAGTTCAAAAACGCTTTGAGTTATTCGACTGAAATTTGATTTACAGTCTTTACATCAAATTTTCATATTTATATCAAATTTTCAGTAATATTTTTTCATTGTAAATCCGTCCATACAAAAAAAGTTAACATAAAAAAAAAGAAAAATGAAATCTACCATCACAAATTTCACGTTGTGATGCGAGAACATTATTATTTTTAAGTTATTATTTGTCTTAATGAATTAAAGTCTATAAGTAGTTTAAACCAGTTTTAAAAAACAATGCTGGTAAAAATGAATTCTTGTATTCCAATACAAGAATTACTATTCCACACAAATTTGTATTGGAATACAAGAAATTGTTCTCTCCGTTTTAAAAACGGGGTATATTAAACAAAAGTATATATATATATATATATATATATAATATAATAAAGTGACTGATTTATGTTTTTCATAAAACATACGATCCTATTACCAATTTCAATTCTCAAATAAAAATTAGTTACGGATTATTATTATTATTATTTTCATACTTTATTTACATTTTTAATTGTAGTAAAGGTCAGTGAGGTGAACTCTTCAAATTTCATTATTATCATGTCAATAAATTATGTTGTTTTTGAGATAAGGTTTTTGGTGTCAACGAAAATCCGTATGCGAAAATTAAAAATATTATTATCTCATTGAGCATCTCAAAAAATCGGTTTTTAATAACACATTACCATTGCATTTACAAAAGCTCTGATTTAAAAAAGATAAATTAATGACTACAGCAAATAAAATCTATACGATTGTCATTTTGAGCACGTGATTATATGAAATGAAATAAACAGGAAATGTGAGATTTTTTTCAAGCAATAAATGCGAGACAAATATTTTTTTGGGTCGTTTGTAATACTATTGTGACTAATTCAAATGAAACAATTAAAATGAGCAAAAATATAATTTAACTCGCACGAGGACGTGGTGCTTGGCCGCTCAAGAAATGATGTTCTGACATGATACATTTAAATATGCGTTGCATATTTCATTTTAATCTTTGTTTTATAGTTTTAATAAATTCAACTCGTATTATTTTTAAATAAGAGCTTGCCACTCAAAACACATACTTCCTTTCAGAGATATATAAGATATCAAATTCGATTTCTCGCAAACTGATAAGTATATAAAATATTATCTGTAAAGATGTTTTTTTTATTTCTTTTCAATTACCCATTATTCACAGATAACTTAATTTCTAATAGTTGACTCTTCCAATATATGTAGAATTAAAAAATCCAGCTGGGAAAAAAACACATACATGCGGTTAAATTACTTCAGCTATAATGTAAAAACAATGGTATTATTGAAAAGGTTTCACTTCTCATTCATTATCCACAATGTTGCGTGAGACGGTAGTAAAAATATCGATTCAAAATAAAAATAAAATAATAATACTTTCCGAAAGGAAATTTCCCAAGCAGCTTTAACCTCTAGCTTACGGGCGGTACAACAGTTGTACCAAGATTTTTT
>JAOUZG010003912.1:1927035-1943828 GCA_026289955.1 Argiope argentata
TTCAAAGGAACTTTTCCGAGTTTGGGTTCCCGCAACCAAAAGGTTAAAGCATTCTGTGTCAGAAAGCTGGCCTTTCATGTACTCATTTTCCATTTCCTTGTCCTGCAACTCTTCACTTTTTTAATCGATATTGCGATTCTTTTTACAGTTAGCAGCGTGTAATTTCATCTTACAGGATCCGTTTCATCATCATCATCTTTAGCGATCAATATTGCTTTTATAGAGCCGAATTGTATTTTGACACGAAATAAACACACGACAGCAATTTTATCGATTTAAGTTATTGAATTGGCTTTCCAAAACAGGGCTCTAAGATATACAAAGAGGGTGTAGTGTGAAAGATACTATTAAGGCGACCAGGGACCTTTAACCTTTACGTTGCGGGAACCCAAACTCGAAAAAGTTCCTTTGAATACGGGGATTCTGTGAAGAAGATAACAAATGCTTTCCCCCTTTTTTAAAAGCGATTGTTGTCCGATTTCGGCCACCCGTAGTGCTAATTGGTCATCTGTCCTCTCCGTCTTAACCGGGTTGCTTTTTTGAGGTTTTACTTTGTCTGGTCCCCTAGAAAAAGCTTTTTATCGCAGTTTTTTTTTCTGAAACACTAGTTTTCTGATTATATATATATACAAGTAATGACTTAAATTTTATGATATTAAATAAATTTTAAATAGAATAACTGCTGTATAATTATTTATCGTTGTCAATTTTTCAATCATATTTGTGATTAAATAAATTTCTCAAGCCGTACTGAAGGTGTAAATTTAATTCTTATAAAACTTGAACACATCACCTTGAATTTCATTCTGTTATTCTTCTAACTCATTTATCTTTATTAAATGTAAACATTTATAAATAATGTATAAAATTCATAACTAATTTTTTTTGAAAATATTTTCATTTCTTTGCACAAAATAGAGAAAACAATTCTTAGCTATTTTGTAAGTTAAATGTATCTGCAAAATAGCATATATGATTGTCTGCTATTTTGTTAATTTCAAATTTTTAATATTAATATATTGAGCTCATAAAAAACAAATACATTTTTTATTCCTAACATATTTCGGACGGTTTTCAATATAAATCACTAGTGACGTTTCCCTATTTTATTGTCGATTCTTATAATTTATAGTGATTTTTTCCCGAAAATTTTAATAAGTCATAGCAGTATAGTATTTTTGAAAAGTACGCTGAGTTTTGTAGGCAATAAATAATTGATTTATGATTTTTTTTTCTGCTTAAAAATTTACTAATACGTAACTAATCACCAGATTTAAGACGGTTAATTTAACCAAACTAAGATTAGATATGGTATGTTTAGAATTTGATACATAAGATTTCATTGATATAATAATATGTTGAAAAGTAGTTATCAAAAAAGAAAACTTTCAAAAAATCTTTA
Source organism: Argiope argentata (assembly GCA_026289955.1). Lineage (NCBI taxonomy): Eukaryota > Metazoa > Arthropoda > Arachnida > Araneae > Araneidae > Argiope > Argiope argentata. The sequence goes on from JAOUZG010003912.1 coordinate 1,928,438, forward strand.
ATGAATAAAGCTAACATTCTAAATGATCAGCTTTCGTAATTAGCTACAACATTTGTACAAGCAGAGTATTTAGATTATATTTCAGAAATGCTTAAAATTAAATCTAGAATTCCTACTATTTTATTTGAGTAAAAATGTTTCTGGAAAAATTCAAATGTCTAGTAGCTTTTCAGTGAATTGAAATGAAGGCATAAAGATTTTAATATTTCTCTTCTGATGTTTGAATGCATAAAAAGCTACCAATTATTATTTATCATAGATTTAAAGAACCTCTTTCAATATTTTAAAATTAGAATCATAACTTTTAACGAATGATTATCTATAAATAATTAAAGCAACCGTTTTCATTAATCATAAAAAATAATGATGAAACTTACAGTTGGCTTAAAAATCACAACCCAAATGTATTTTTAGCCTGAAATATTTGTTCAAGTATTAAACTTTAAAAGTTAAAAAATCTTAAGTAGTCAATTCTTTAATGTTGTGTTAGAATAGTACATTAGTAACTGCGAAGTATATATGCCCGAGATTCCAGTCATAGAAGGGGAGGTAGGCATGAAGACAAAACAGTGTTGTGTCACTTTTCAATGTAAAACAGAATAATGATAGGGTGAAAGAAAAAAACCCAATCGTAGGTTCAATTTAGTTTTTTTGGACTATGACGAATGACGAAAAATGTAGCAATTTATCTAGGTCACCGATTACCTACACTACACCATTCCATCAGAAATGAAATTTCAAGTAATTCTTGATTCAAATAAAATTATAAACGGACATTATTATAAATTTACAAAATTTTATTGTTAAAAAATTAACAATTTACAATGGTTAGAAATTAAGCAACGGTGGAAAAGAATAATGTTTTCAATCGAGTATTACAAACTCATTCCATACCTCTCAGAAATGTTACTTAAAAAAATGTCGCCAAAGCAAGGTTCACAAAACTGACTAGCGCCAACAGTGATTATAACTACAGCAGGACGAAATCTCCTGACCCTGAAGGGTATAGCACAAAAGGGCAGGGATTTTTATGAGGCAATTACGGTTCGCCGGGAAGTTCAAGTGGGGGGACGAAATCCAAGCTTGTTACTGGTACAACAGTTGTACCGACCCGTAAGGAAAGGTAAAAAAAATCTTGGTACAGCAGTTGTACCGCCCGTAAGCTAGAGGTTAAAATAATTTTTTACAATTTTCATCTTAGCAGTTTGAAATTTTACAGGCATTAAGAGTAACACTATAGGAGAAGACACAAAATTTTAAAGCATTGTATTAATTTATTTATGAGTTAGGGGAGGGTAATATAATATAATATTAGAGATAAATAACGTTAAGCAAAAATGTTCCAGGCGCTCCAAATTTGTTCGAAAGTGCTCCAATTTTTATTACTACTTTCCCTTACCCTTTTGAAACAAAAGTTGGGATTAATCTTGAAGTTTCAGTAAGAAATATCAAAATTAACTACCACAATAATTTAAAACTACTAATTTAAAAAAAGTTTATGTAATTTTGAGTTATTACATTGGTTAATTTTGATATTTCGTATTCAAAGATTAATCCCAACTTTTGTTTCAAAAGGATAAGGGAATGTAATAATAAAAAATGGAGCACTTTCGAACAAATTTGGAGCGCCTGGAGCATTTTTCCTTGACGTTTTTTATCTCTTAATATATTTTATTAACTCCCCTTAACTCATAAATAAATTAATACAATGCTTTAACATTTAGTGAGTCATCTCTTATAGTGTTACTCTTAATGCCTGTAAAATTTCAAATTGCTAAGGGGAAAATTGCAAAAAGTCTTTTTTAAAGGTCCCTGGTCGCCTTAATCTGAGGGAAAAAAAGATAAAAAGCAGTTAATCTGAAAGAAAAATATTAAATTAAAAATGTACAAATATTAAACAGTTCTATAAGATGAGTAGTCGAACAATCATGATTGCTAAATTTAATCGAGAATAAATTTTTATGTCCTAATGATGAAAAGTATTTTATTTGTAGAGAATTTTTTAGAATTCCACCTAAGTACATACATAAATAAATAGCTTGTAAATTTTTTTCAATATATGCAAATTTTTTTTGGTAGGGAAGGAAATTCTATTTTGTTGGAAAAAAAGAAGGATCATTGAAAAACACCTTAAATATTTTTATATGAAATAGAATTCGATGACCGAAAAAAATCTTAATTTTTAAAGTGTTATTCTGTAATTGCAAATGGAATAAAAAATGATCGATTAAAAAAACTGTCTGTGGTATTCTCAAAACTTTCTCGCAACTCGCAAACTAATCTCTAATAAACTTATCGTGTCAGAGAACGGCTTGCATGGCAATGGCTTATAATGATGATGTCGTGTCCGCTTTTCAACGGAAAGAGGGGGTGCAGTAGCTTCTGAGGGTATGGACCCTTGAACACCCGAGGGCAGAAATTTGACTTCTAGCTTATATGAGTATGACACACACACTACAACTTGCACTGCACACTTTTATAGGGCAGCGCATTCACACATCTCACAGATAGTACACAGAAGAACAACCATTCCCTAACCGGGACTCCCAGATCACGAGGAAGACGCGCTACCTCTGAGCCAGGACGCCGGCATTGGCGTATAATACTAACGAAATATTAACTTGTATTTAACATTTTTACTGAATTTATTGTGGGCTCCTTTATGGATTATTTGGCGATTGATTCTTGACGTGCTGTTAATAGTATGCAAATCTAATTTCTGTTTGGCACGTTTTTCTCAACCTATTGAAGTAAAACGTTTGTTACTAAACGGCATCTGTAATTACAATATCTCATATCGAGTTTTTTACATTTGTCGTTGCCTTTTGGAATTATCGCATTAAAATGCTAATTGAATGTAAAGACACAGACAATCAGCCAGCCCGTTGTTGATTTTTACTCAAAATTTTACAGTTATCAATCAACACGATAGATGTGAAACCTGTGTAACGAAATTTATCTGTCTCTCTTCATCTTGTAATTACCGATTCATATTTTAATCGAATAGCCGGACTGACTGATTTATTCTGAACAGAATTTGTACAAAATTTGTTAGAAATCTGCAAATTTGGTGTAAAACCCGTATACCAAATTTCAACAATCTAGACCAACGCGTTTTAGGGTTATTTTTGTCTCAGGAAAACTAACTGTTTGACATTTTCCAAAAATGTTTTTCTTGAAATCAGGGAGGCCTAAAATGTGGAGATTTATCTAAATTTTGAGTTCGAATTTTTTAACGATTTTGTTTTTATTACACTATTTATATGGGAAAGTGAAAACGTGATGAAAATTTAATTTGAATTTAAAATTTGGTCTGAATTCATTTTCCGATTAACGATACCCTGGTGACTGCTATTTAATATATTTCGAGACAATTCGCAATTAAAGTCCGATTTTCTTTCTTTTTCAAATTTAATACGCATATTATTTCTGAAAATTGCCAGTAACACCATTTTAAATTATGAAATAATTCTCACTGAATAAAATTTTTCTTCTATCGATGAATTCTGAGAGAAATTTATTTAAGGCATTTTTCAGCGACCTTGATCTTTTTCAATGAAGTCGAATTTTCCGAAAAGTATTCACTGGTATGGACCTGAAACTTTTATCAATTATTTCTATCTATGTAATGGGCAAATGAAATTCCAAAAAACTAGCTCCGTTTTTTAAATCAAAAATTAGTTCGTTGCATTTGCATGTTTTTGAAAAAAAAAATATTTCTGACTAATTTAAACTATTTTTACTTTCAACAGCTAATTTTATAAGACATTTTATATCCTTTTTAAGACATTTAACTTCTCTCTCTGATTAATAGCTTTTTATTAAACATGGTGTTTCCACTTCTATATTCCCCTCCCCACATCCCGCAACATATACGAATGCAAAATTTATTGCCTGTTTTGATTAATCGTTATCGTTTTAATTTATATTCGAACAGCAAGACATACAGTCTTCGTGTGAGAGGAGTTGACTCAAAATTTGATATAAAGACTATTGATACTTTTCCATTAGCTGGACACCAGTAAAAAATCGCCAAATGGAGAATTCCGCCAAATTTCTTGTTGTGATTTTAAAGCGAAAAATCCCCAAATATTGTAGAATTTCGCCAAATTTCTTTCTGTGATTTTAAAAAAGAAAAAAAAACACCGCCAAATAATGTGGAATTTTGCCAATTTCTTTGGTTTCTAATGGGAAAAATACCAGACCGTATATCAAATTTTATCTAACTACTTCAAAACATTTTTTGATTTACTTTTGTAACAAATAGAACATTTTCTAAAAATGTTTTTAAAAAATTAAAAGGAAATTTGTTATTCATATTTCAATGCATCGTGTCAGAACATCATTTCTTGAACAGTCAAGCCCCTCGTGTAAGTTAAATTATATTTTTAATCCTTTTAATTGTTTCATTTGAATGAGCCACTTCAGTATTGCAAAGGATCCAAAATACTTTGTCTCGCATTTATTTGTTTAAAAAAATATCACATTTCCTATTTATTTCATCTCATATAATCGCGTGCTCAAAATGACATTTTTCTAGGTTTTATTTGCTGTAGAAATTAACTTTTTTTTAAAATCAGAGCTTTTGTAAATGCAATGGCAACGCGTTATTAAAAACTGATTTTGAGATACTTGTGCAGATGATAATTATTTTATTTTTTCGCCTACTGATTTTAGCTGACGCCAAAAACCTCATCCCAAAAACATCATGTTCTGACATGATAAAAAAAGCAACATATTTAGATTTGAAATGTGAAGATTCATCAAAATCTGATTCGAATTTTTTTAAATATTACCTATTCTCTACTACATATACGATAAAGTAAAAAAATATAAAATCTTAAATTATATATATATATATATATATATATATATATATATATATCCTTTGAAGCTCTTATAGCTATTTCAATTAGTGAACTTAATTAATATTCTAATTCATTCTTTCATGCGATGCCCGAACAGACCTTTGCATCAGTTAATGATGTTCAAACTAAAAGAAAATGAAAAAAAAAAAAGACTGATACGAACATTAGTCACCTAAAAGATGGAACTTCATTTATAGTTCAATACAGCAGAAATTCCGAAAATGAACAAAAGTAGGAAAATTGCGGTAATTACAATTCTGATTCCAAGGCTGCAATTGCATAACGATTTGCAATACAGCCATTACGCCTGCTAATGCTGATATTACCAACACTATCAAACTTGGCTAACAAAAGAAAAAAGTTATTGATTGAAGATAAGAACTGAAGTATTTTTTATTACGTAATAACCATTTATATGCATCATTTGAGGAATATATCAAATCATAATAAGCAATCGGAAGTTAAACACTCTTAAAAGCAACTAATGAAACAATGTAGTTAATCTTATCATATTTAACTGCTATTTCATTCTTTTTTTAGAATTATACAAGAAATGACTTAACATTAATCGCTTAATTTTGAGGATAATTTTATAGGAAACATTAAAAGTGGTATTTAGATTATAGTTGTCAAATGCATTATAAAATAATTTTTATAAAAAATATCGCTAGCTTTTTTTTGAAATCCGTTTTTAACTTAATGTAATTTGCGACTCTTTAAATTTATTTATAAATTAATGTTGTTTTTAATAAATAAATCTCATTTTGGAAAAAAACGTCTATAAATTTGTTTAACATATGTTTTGTTTTAAGATCTTGCAATTCTTTTTTAGTTCAAAATTATTCTGTTTCAAAGTTTATTCAATTTTTTCTATGAAATTTTTTTATAATTACTAGATTGCGGAATAGTTTTTATAATAGAGTTTCCAGATTTTTTGAATTCCCAGCCTTTTATTTGACGTTTACTTAAGACATTAAAGCGTAGATTCTTTATACAAAAATTAGCTTAGTTATTGTAATTGACTGGTTATATGAACGAAAATATTTATTTATTTTGCTTAGATTCCTTTTAACTTCTTACCACTATTTATATCTGATTTCTACCATTTTCAACACTAAAATAGTATGATGCGTTTCATTTGTATATTATTAGCAAATTAAGCATGTGATTGTTGTATTTGAACATGCTGAAAAAAATATTTCGCCATATTGGTTTTATTATTTAATATCTTAAAGGGCTTTGTTAATGTATTCTACAAAAGATTTGGTGAGAAACGATTAAAAGTATTGTTGCAATTACTAACCCTTTGCAATCTTAAAAATAATTAGATGCAAAATTATTCGCCTAATACAAAGATTTGTTTATTTCTATGAAAAATAAATATACATAATTCTTTTATGTCGAATTTCTTTGAAAAATTAATCTTCATCTCTTAACCATTATTTAGGCGTTTTTAAGAACTAAATATGAAAGATAAATTAATAAAACGTTAAAATGATGCACAGTCTTGAATGTCGAATCACACTCGAATTTGGACAGCAAAGGGTTAAAAACGCATCCTCTTTCAAAGAAGCATACGTAATAATAAAGCAATACTGGTTAAAAGCAGGTCAACCTTTTAAAAACGCATCTGCTTTCAAAAAAGCATATGTAATAATAAAGCAATAGTGGTAAAAACAGGTAAAAATATTTTTGCCCGAAAATTTTGGAGACATCAAAACCTCCTAACTAAAACATCGTGTTCTCACATGATATATAAAATAATATAACTCGACATTTTTGACCAAATCATTACACCCGACATCGGACCGCAAAGGGTTAATATAATTTTTAGAGTATTTTCAAAAAATTAAGTACAAACTACAAGATAATTAAATTCGTATCATATAAAAAGATGTCTTTATTTTAAAATGCTAAAAGAAATTATTTTCGAATGATATTCCCCAATGTTATCAATAAGAAACTCAAAATATCATTTAGTATTTTATTTTGATTCCAGTCTTCATTTTAAAATTGATGAAAATGGTCTCCTCGAAACTTTCTATCGTCTCTCTAATATCTCTCATCTTCATCATTCCATTTATGATTATTCACATTTACATGTATAAGAAAATATAAGCAGACGAATGACTCATTTTTGACAGATTTTCTTCAAAATTTGATAAGAATTTGCGTTTTAGATGCTAAATCTAATTTCATTTACATGAGATGCTATATTTTTGAATTGTCACTTTTAAATACTTGTAAAAGTACAGACCCATTTACAGTCCAACCGTTTAATTACAAATTGACGCCTTGAACTCCACATCTGATGAGAATCTAAATTTTCAATGCTAAAATTGCGTACGAAATGTTATCTACTTAGCTCTTCGTTTTTTGTGTAGCTATCGAGTTCATTTACATTCGAACGGCCAAACAAACATACTCTGGATGGATGTCTTCAAATTTAATTGAAACTTTTATCTTTGGTCGTAAATTCACCTACCAAATTCTATCCATTTAAATCTCAATATTATCGTGTTAATATATTTACAGAGACACGAAATGGCGAAAATGTGCTTTTCAGACTTAAGTTTGGTCTCGAAAATGCCCTGACTCGTCAAATTTTTGAATTCGATTTTTTCTCTATATTTTGTGTACGAGAATGAAAATCCTCCCAAGAAGCTCGTTTTCAGTCACCTAAAATTTGATGTCAATTCAGTAATTCTTACATTGTATTATGAAGAGTCTTAAACGCAGAGGCACATATTTGCTTTAATTTTCACTCCAAAATGAATTTTTATGCATTAGGACATCATATTGTATTCTTTCGGTGGTTTTGAATATTTGGAGGCAACAAATAATCGGAGCTCTATATCTCTTAGGCAATATCATACATTATTTCCTGCTTTTACCAGTATTGCATTGTTATTAAGTATGCTTCCTTGATAGCAGATGCGTTTTTAAAAGATTGGCGCAGAGCTATGACATCATAGCTGTTATTTCATATCAAAATCGGTCGAGCTCCATACTTCGTTTGCCAGCTAGAAAAATTGAGTTTATATATATATATATATATATATATATATATATATATATATATAATATATAACGTAATCCATTTTAATTATGAATTGAAAACATTGTTGCAGAGTCGTGGCCAAAATCACCATGAAAATAACACATATTGTCTTTTTAATTTCGGGTTTATTCCATCTCAAGAGCTACGCTGCTCAGCACAACACAGGAGAAGGTTTACAAGGCTTAAAAAGTTACGAAACATCTATCCCTATATACTATGATACTCTCATAAATCACACACGTGTATATTTCTGACAGGAATACTTATACATTTGACCTTGACAAGAGAAACAGGATTATTTTTAAAAAAATCTATTTTATATAAGTGACTTATTATTATTCATCGAAGTAATCCTCTAAAAGAATATTTACACCAGTGATTTATTATCCATCCACTTGGCACACGTGGACTCAATTGTGCATTACTTTTATAATACATTTTTTAAATTTATTAAGGGATCAGGAAATACCATTTTTGGAAGAAGTTACTATGAGCTAGATTAAGACAAAACTTTGGGAAATTATTACATTTAAAATTAGAGTTTAAAATATCCTTATAGTATATAATATGTATAAAGAAAAGGATATAGACCTATAGAGAAGTCTCTTAATTGTTTCAAACCGATTTAAATTGGTTAATGACTTAAATAAATTGAGGCAAGTAATTACTTAAAAAATAGTACTGTTATCACATGATAATTTGAAAATTGCCGTAATAAATTTTATTTTTTATTATCAATTACTTTTTCTGCCTCTTGAATGGATTATTACGTTATTGAATCATACAAATTCTACTCATATCAAATATTGTTTCCAGAATAATTAAATTTTTAAAAAATTAATCATGCAAGTACTTAAATTACATTTATAATTAGAGTTTAAAATAACACACACACACATATATATATATATATATATATATATATATATATATATAATATATATATATATATAATATAAAGGATAGAGAAGTCTCTTGATTGTTTCAGACCGGTTTTAATTGGTTAATGACTTAAATTAATTGAGACAAATAATTACTTATAAATAACAATGATCTCACATGATAATTTGAAAATTACCTTCATAAATTTCTTTTATTATCAAATACGTTTCCTGCCTCTTTAACTGGATTTATTGATTTTCGAATTTCGTTTTATTAGGAATATTACCTTATTGAATCATACAAGTCCTGCTCATATCAAATTTTTTTTCCCGAATAATTAAATGTTTAAAAAATTAATCTTGCAAGTACTTAAAATTCTCGTCGTTTTTCAGTTTCTAAATTTTCTTGACTTAGGTGCATTGCACAAAATGTCTCCCGACCGAAGTCGTTCCCCTGTTTTCGTCCCGAACCCCTTATTTTTGTCTCGTTTGATCTGTCTCTTCCAAACAGAATCCCCGCTTGTTTACCCTTCCACTTAACCACGTTAGTGTCAGAAACCTTGTTTTCGAGAGAAATCTCTAACATCTGGCTTTATTAAAAAGGATTCGTTTTTTTATTGTTATTTTTTATGATGATTATTTTTTGACACGCATTGCCAAGCGCCATCAGCATGTGCATAACTCTGCGTCTGGGTGCCTCCGAGTAACCATCAGATTTAGTGAATCCTGGTGAGCTAATTTACACGACGAGTCTCTGCTCATCCTCCAGGCATTCCAGGCACCGAGCCAAGGTAAGAGTCCGTCATCCGTTTCCGAGGGAAGCAAGACAAGAGGGGCCCCTCCGGAACTTCCTCTCGCGACTACCGGTACTCGTCCCTTGTCAAGCAAAACTTTCTCTTTGCAGTTTTAATTCCTTTTCTACCCCCTTCCCGCCCCTTGTGCGAACTTCCTCCGCGTCTGGAATTGCAGGGGCACACGCGCTTAAAAATAGATATGGTCTTCTTGTGTGCTGTTTGTGTCGTTTGCAACTGTGTCTCATGACCGCTGGTGGGAGATGCCACAGACGGGGGGGGATGATTTAAACAGCTGTCTTTGATAGAGATGAGAGAGATGCGAACTCCTCTTATGCGCTTTTCTTCATCGAAGGCGTTCTTGAAATTGTTCGATCCGAAGCGAGAATTTCCGAACGGTTGCGCAAATACAGTGGTTGGTTCTTTTGTCTTTTCGAAAAATTAAAGACGACCACCAAAACTATGCGTTCGCTTGAAATTTCGTATCTTGAAAGTGTTCAACATGAGAATCGTCCGATATTCATAATTTAGTGGTGAAATGAAAATCCTTTTGGTCAAGGGGAACAGAAGTAAGAGGACAATATGTTTTCGGGAATATTTCTTTAATGATCACATTTCACACAGAACAAACACGAAAAACAAGGCATTAACGCGCGCACACCTTATCAGAACAGCATCTCGTCTCATTGTAGTTACAAATGCAATGCGCTATGGGATGCGTACCTAATCAGGCATCGCCCTCTATTATAGAAAAGAGAAAACAGAATAAAGCAATTACTTTAATTTGCGGTACTTTTCCGTTAACCGGGCGTAAGTGAAAAATCACCAAAGGCATTTGGCGGAAAGCTACAATGTTTGACGATTTTTTTTTTTGCTTGCGCCCGGCTAACGGAAAAGTGAGTATTAAATATGAATTGATGATTAGAGGTTTTATTCTTTGATATTTTTCCGTTAGCCGGGCGCAGGCAAAAAATTGCCAAATATTGTAGATTAGAATTAATAGTAGATATTAATTAATTATATTTTGTAAATTTTGTAATATTTCGTGTAAAAACACAAATGTGCTTTAAAACTTTAAAAAAAAGTCCGATTATATTTATAAAAGGGTTTTTTTTTCACTTTTTTTTGTAAAACTCCATTATTTCATATTATTTTTTTGATTTTTCGCTTGCGCCCGGTTAACGAAAAATGTGCGTGTTAAATATGAATTGGAATATGAAGTTATAATTAGAATTTATATTCCTTGGTACTTTTTCATTAGCGGGGCGCAAGCAAAAAAATCACCAAATGGGGAATTGCGCCAAATTTCTTAGCGATTTTAAAGCAAAAAGTCGCCAAATTTAGAATTCCACCAACTTCCTTTGGCTATTTTTGGCTTGGGTTCGGCTAACGGAAGAGAACCTAACTTGCTAATTAGATTGCTCTTTCTTTATTACACTTAAAAGATAAATAAGAGGGTAATTAATAAAACAGATGGTCCGCAGACTTGGTCATAACAGCGAGCGTGTTAAATAATTTCCTAAGCAGGACGCATATTTGTATCCTCACATCGGAATTGCGATTATCTTTCTCCTCACACGGACGAGGGGAACTACAGTAAATGCTCATGTTCTAAATCCATCCACCTAACGTCGCATAAAAAAGATTATTTGTTCCATTATTCGTTATTTTGGCAATCGTTTTTATTGTTTCAACTTCAATGGAAGCTTTTTGCATTTATTATTATTTTGATTAAGTTTTATACATTTTATTTAAAAATGTAGCGAAATAGTATTATTTGATTCTTGTAATTCCTTTTCCAAATTGAGGTTTCTATCTGAAAATTTGGAAGAAAAGAAATTCTAAATGGAAAGAATTTAAATATCCTATATTAAGCCATTTGCTAATTAAATCGATTTTTTAATTACTGGAATTATAATCGAATATTTTTTTAGTTTTAAACAGAATTGAATATTTTTTATAAATTAAAAATATTTTTTCAAGAATCTATGAAAAAAATATTCTTTTTACTTTATCGCTGAAATCGTGAGAGAAACTCTTGTTTTGGGATTTATTTTAAGACAGAGAATGTATAAAATACGTCTCATTTTTTACAATCGGTTATCTGTTAACTTAAAGGGTCTGGGAAGACACAGATGTCTTCAAAGTCATGTCTGACTACATTTATCATTCAAAGCATTCTCTTTAAAATGAAGAACCCCGTAATGCGTACGATTAAATAAAAATGAATAAAAAATGTTTTTTAACCATTTTTTTTTTCCAAACCTCATTTATCATTATCAATGTATAATAGATGTTTTGATTCTAAGTAACTTGGATTTTATTTTGTGAGAACATAATATTGGTTTGAGGTTTTTGAATCCTCAAAATGCTCGGGGCAGCTTTTGGGGCATTAATTTTTCGCTTGTTAGGGTAATTAGAAAAATAAATCAAAAGGTAGTCAAATTTTACGATTTATCGCCGACTAAAGTTACGACTTGATTTCTAAATGATCCCTTTTCTGAATTCTTACGAATTGTCTTAAGTCATTAACCAGTTTAAACCAGTTGGAAACAATCACGAAACTATGAGATTACGCATGCATCGATATTTAGAAAAACGATGGTTTTTTAAAATTATTATTATTATTATTATCTCAAAATCGGTCTAGTTCCAAAACTTTGTTTGCCAGCTAGAAAAGTTAAAAAAGAAAGCTTAAAAAAGATTAAAATGATATCTGCTATGCATATTTCAATGTATCATGTCAGAACATCATTTCTTGGACGGCCGAGCACCACGTGCGAGTTAAATTATCTTTTTATTCATTTTAATGGTTTCATCGAATGAGTCACTTTAGTATTGCCAACGATCCAAAAAAACTTTGTCTCGCATTGATTGTTTTTAAAAAATATCACATTTCCTATTTATTTCATTTCACATAATAACGTGCTCAAAATGCCATTTATCTGGATTTAATTTGCTGTAGGCATTAACTTAATTTTTTTTAAAATCGTAGCTTTTGTAAATGCGATGGCAACGCGTTATTAAATCTTTTTTTTTAGCTGCTCGTGCAGATAATAACATTTCAATTATTCGCCTACGAATTTTTGTCTACTTCATTCCCAAAATGACATGTTCTGACATGATAAAAAATTATACAGACCGGTGGAGAAGTCTCGTTATTGTTTCAAACCGAAAAAACTGGTTAATGACTTAATTTAGACAAATAAGGACTTAAAAACAGTAATGTTCCCACTTTATAACTTGAAATTTGAGATTTTAAACTTTATGTTCACGTTAATTAATGTTTTATTTTATTTTATAAGTAAACTATAGATCAGTAGTTATTAGCATATGTAGAACCCCGTAATTAAAAATTGTGTAAAATCAAAAACAAAACCAGCGAGAACGTCTCTCCAAAACTTTCCCACAAATTATAATAATAATTTGTGATGCTAGAGAACACTTGACTTGGCACTGGCGTGCAATAATACTTTTGTTGTGAATTTTGCATTTTTACTGAATCTGTCGTGAAATCCGTAGCTCAATAGAGGGTAAAAGGCCCTGCAAGTCTCGAGGACCAGTTCTCCCCTCTCTAATTTTATACGGCAGGTATATTTTATTGATTTAAATTCTTTACAGTTTTAAGTAACAAATTATCTTAAACTGATACTTCATATAATTATAAATCAATTTCTAGAGAAATAGTGTCGGTATTTCACATATATATTTAAAAAATTCAAAATTCAACTTATAAAATTAATTTTACAAAAAATAGTGAAAAAGAACTTTTAAATATAATCGGGCATTTTTTATTATAGTTATAAAGCAACATAGTGTTTTTACATGAAATATTACAAAATTTGCAAAAGATAATTAATTAGGATATACTAATTAATTCTAATCTACATTATTTGGCGATTTTTTGTCTGCGCCCGGCTAACGGAAAAATACCAAAAAATATAACATCTAATCATAACTTTATATTCCAATTCATATTTTACACGCATGTTTCCGTTAGCCGGGCGCAAGCGAAAAATTGCCAAAAAAATTTGGCGGAAATCTACATTTGGCACTTTTTTACTTTAAAATCACTAAGAAATTTTGCAGAATTCCACATTATTTGGCGATTTCTCGCTTGCGATCGACTAACGAAAAGTACCAAGGAATATAAATTCCAATTATAACTTCATATTCCAGTCAATATTTAACACTCACGTTTCCGGTAGCCGGGCGCAAGCTAAAAATCGCCAAATAATATAGATTTCTGCCAATTTTGTTTGGCGATTTTTCATTTGCGCCCGGCTAACGGAAAAGTACCACAAATTGTAGCAATTGCTTTATTCTGTCTTCTCTTTTGGATAACAGATGGTGATACCTGATTAGGTACGCATCCAATAATTGTAATTGCAATGAGATGCTGTTCTGATAAGGTGTGCGCGCGTTAATGCCTTATCCTTCGTGTTTGTTTTGTGTGAAATGTGATCATTAAAGAATTGTTCCTGAAAACATACCGTCCTCTTTCTTCCGTCGCCCTGATCATAAGGATTTTCATTGCACCTCAAAATTACGAATATCGGACGATTCTCATGTTGAATTCTTTCAAGATATGAAATTTGAAGCGAACGCATTGTTTTGATAGTTCTCTAGAAAACTGTTCTACTAATCAAACGAAGTATTCATTAATTTAATTTGAATCAGCTCGAGTGATGGCTTTTATCAATTAAAAAACAACAACTAAAATTAATGTGCTCTAGAAATATCACAAATAACATATCGAAATTATTGGCCCCCAAAATATTACTAAGCATTTAGACAGGTTCCTCCTTTGCCTATTTGATAATCCGACCCAGACCAGTCTCACCACCAGCATCACCTTAATCCCACATAAACCCTTCAGAAGAACCCAAAGTGGCAAATGCCATTTATTTTCTTTAACATCGGTGTGCTGACTCCTGTGCAAGTGATTAAACAAGTGTTTAGGCAATATTTTATTCTCGTAATCAAACACCCAACAGTTGTCGCTTGCCAACGGAAGGTTTAGACTTCCGCCTTGATAGCCGGCCAAAAGTCTTCAAAGCGATATTTAAATCAGCTAGGCCGAGCTGCAAGAATCAGGGCTGGTGTCGAAATTCGACGTCATGTGCATTCGCTTTATAATGAAGAACACCAACCTACCTTCGAAAGTTTGAATTTAAAAAAAAACATTAAATATTTGCTTAGATAGATTTGAGAAGCATTATGTAGCTCTGCGCAGTGTTAATTATAAGGATCCCTTTTTTTATTACATGATGGATATAGTTTCATCTTTCAGCACATTTTTATTTCAATAGAATTTTAACCGTTCATTTTAGGTAAATATTTTTTTAATAATTTTGAGAAAATGAGTGTTTATACGGCTCATGCCTATATGCCATCCATATTTGTACTCGCTAATAATCAGATTCTCGATATTTATAAATAATGAAGTGATCATGTGATGATAAAGTAAGCATTATAAAACATACAAGAATCTGCATTATTACATTCGAGAGAATCTTAATATCATCCTTTATTTCCTAATTTATCGATATTTTTTACAATACTATTTATTTGGCAGTAGACTAATAATATTGCCTGCGTCCTGGCCCAGAGGTAGCGCGTATTCCTCATGGTCTGGGCTTTCCAGTTAGAACATGGATGTTCTTTTATATACTATATGTGAGGTGTGTGAATATGCCCCTTTCCCTGTAAAAAGGGGCTGTGCAAGTGTGTGTGTGTGTGTGTGTGTGTGTGTGTGTGTGTGTGTGTGTGTGTGTGTGTGTGTGTGTG
>JAOUZG010003912.1:1943838-1956771 GCA_026289955.1 Argiope argentata
TGTGTGTGTGTGTGTGTGTGTGTGTGTGTGTGTGTGTGTGTGTGTGTTAGAGTTTGGTGTTTTTTTCACTTACTAATGTTATTTAATAGCATTTTAATTGGCAGGTAATCGATTAATTCACATTTTGATTCAATTTAAATTTCTTCTGCTAGTGAATTTTGATTCGGGGGTGGGGGGGTTAGGGCGTGAATATATTTCGGAATATTGTAGAATATGTGTCAGGATTATGTGTAGGATTTTTGCCTACAGATTTTCGTTCATTCCCAAAATAATATGTTCCGACATGATAATAAAATCTACAATGAAAAGAAATGAAACACTTGTTGCCTCTAGAATTTTCGGATTCTCCCTCCCCCTTTTTGCATTATTGCGATTCCGATTATTTTTTATTTATTTGATTAGTTTTCAGCACGTCATTAAATTTTGGTCTACTTGCTTTTAATTGCTTCGAAATAAGAAACAAACTTAGAAACTTATTATTTACATTCTTGCATAACAGAACTCAATTTCATTCATAATGTTCTATTCAAATGGTTATTTGGGACAAATTTTGAATTCAATATTTTAAATACCAGAATATGTGTCAGTTTGTCATGATTAATTGAACAAAGTAATAGTTTTAATTTTATTTTGCTAATAATCTGAACATACTTCAGAATGATCCGAATTTGCTTTCTATTATCGGTAGACTTTTAAGTAGATTATGGATTACTTTATTTAAACACTCTTGTGCATAATTTTATGCCCCTAAAACTTCTAAATTATTAAAAAAAAAAGAAATAATATAACATGGGTAAAATTCAGGACAACTTCATAAAAAAAAGACAGGAAAACATACATCAATTACGAAATGTATGTTGAGGTACAATAATTTAAATGTTGCATTTCTTTTTATCGTTATTATTTAGAATCGAATCTTTAATATTTAGTATTTGAATTAATTATTTTTAACATAATGACTCGCTGAAAATATTATTTATTTATTTATTTATTTGAAAAAGCATATTCACTGCAGTTTTTCTAGAAAAAAATCTTTCTTTTTATACACGAATAAATCATTTCTGTAACACTTTATATATATATATATATAATATGAATGAGATATAAATTTCTTGAATTCATATTCTTAGTAATCATAGCTTAAATTCGGTATTTTTCTTTATTTCTCAATATTTTGAAATATGATCAATCTTCCTTTTGAATTTGGAATTTTTAAGATCTGAAATTAATTGTTGATAATGGCATTTTTCATTAATACCCAATTATACAACGGTCGTTCTTTTTTTCAAAATTTGGCAGGTATTTAAAAAGGATGAATGTATAAAATGAATTGAATTTATTACCTCAAGATATGTGCAAACGTAGTTACTTCTCGACTTAATCGTCGTGAAGTTCCAAGCATTTGTCTAATTTGTGTTTCGAATTTCCTATTCCTTCTTTGAAGAATGTTGTCGCCAGTTACGTGCTTGAAACTTCTCGTGAAGTCTTTGAGCTTTCTTTAGTGTAAAGAATGTGGAGTAGGCATGTCTTCTTGTTGTTGTTGTTTCTTATGACACTTGCCTATGGACAAGCCCCCCCCCGCTGATACAGCAGCAGATTTAAGCCGAAAGGAGCGTCTCTTGTTTTTTGAAGTAGCGCCAACCAGGGCCAAGAGTGCTACTTAGCCACACACTCACCACATTTGCTTGCACAACCCCTTTTTACAGGGGAGCACAATCACACATCTCACGGATAGCACACAGAACAACCACCATGCCCGAACCGGGACTCCGAGAACACGAGGAAGACGCGCTACCTCTGTGCCAGAAAGCCGCCATAGGTATGTCTATAAGTCGCAATGTTGGCATGTTGGTCGACTGGTTCGTTGCCTAGGTGTCTAGCATCTTCTCTTTGTCTTGCGAGTCATATGAACCGTCGGAAAAATTCTTCTGTTGCGACTGACTTGCTTCCTGGCCACCCCCCTATAAACGAGAATGCAACTTAGAGCTGAGTAATTTTCGTCTCCTCCCAGAATTGAATAACTGGATTGGAAGTCAAAACTACCAGACTAATGTAAAGCTTCATAGGCACTTTAACCCATTGACTGCCAGCTACGAGATATCTCGTATTAAGCGTGTGTATCAAAACTGCTAGCTACGAGATATCTCGTATTAAGCGTGTTTATCAAAACTGTCAGCTACGAAATATCTCGTATTAAGCGTGTGTATCAAAACTGCTAGTTACGAGATATCTCGTATTAAGCATGTGTATCAAATCTGCCAGCTACGAAATATCGCGTAGTGCGTGCTGCAATTTTAGATTAATTACAAATGGCCATTTTAGTTTAAAAAAATATTTTTAAAAGGTGAATGAAAAATTTATATGGAGTAAAAAAAAACGTTTTAATTTTCAATTTTTATTATAAAAATTATAACTTAGACGATTAGATTATAATAATTATATTTATATGTATATGAATGTATTACATAAATTTAAAAATATTTTTATTATTGTTGCTGAATATGATAAACTATAAAACAAGGATCAACTCAAAGTGCTGGCTTCTCGGGGCACTGGACAAAAATATCTAGTATAAAGTACAAGTATATATAAAGTTACTGATACAATATTGTAATGGCATTTACTGCAATTTTTATTAAAAACACTACGAGATAACTCGTAAGTGGCAACCAGCACAGGAATTTTTATCAGTGACGCCAGCTACGAGTTATCTCGTGGTATTTTTTTCAATAAAAATTACTGTAAATGCTATTACAATATTATATCAGTAACTTAATATAATTATATTTTGTAAACTTTCATGTATTCTTCAAAATAAAACCTCGGCACCCAGGGCAAGACGCTCTAAATATGTCTGGCTGTCAATGGGTTAATACCCATTTCACATCCTGTCGGCAATGTTATTTAAAGTGATGTTCGAAAGCCTTATCCATTAACAAATGCCTGAATCCTTATTTACAATTATGGTGAAAAATAAGCATATATATACGTTATTTTTAGTAATGAATTCATTTTGTTCTCTTCTTTTTTTATGGTCCATTGAACCTTGAAAAATAATCCTCGTGGAATGAAATAATATATTGTTTTTGCTTTATTCTCAGTAATAAATTCGTGTATTTAATGCCTTTTATATTGCAGGTTACCACCACAGTATCTATATCCTTCCACTTACCTGCCAGCTCCTGGATTGATCCTGTCTGGTCCTGCCGCCCCTCACGCCCCACTGTCTCCAGCCGCCACTGCAGTGGCCAGCCCCTTCTTCGCCGAATATGCCGCCACCTACCCTCCGCAGTTCCCTAATGGACTGGAAGTTGGATATGCACCTTTCGCCGCTGCCACTCTAGCTTCGACTTCAGCTGGCCACCACCATCCCCACACCAATGGTGCCGGATCAGCCGCAGCTACTCTGCCGTCCTATTTGTCTCCAGCTGCCCACGCACCCTATGCCTACGCCCTACAACCCCCTGCTCATCACCAGGCCATTCCCACTGGAGCCCCGGCTCACTTCCCAGTATCTTATCCAGCGCAGCCCCAAGATGCCCGAATGCAGTGATGTCGGAATAAGCTAGGAGAGACTGGGTATATTTGGTGCAGTGCATTGTGCGGAACCATCCTGTCGATAGCCAGAAGTTTCATCTTCCATGTTGCGCTGAGAGAATTGGAATGCGTCATGCAACTTTTCCCCTTGGAACAGTATGCTTCTTAGTTCCTTTTAAAGATATTCGTTTTTAAGTGGAGGATTCATTACTTGACTACGTTTTATTCCCCCTTATTTTACATTACGTCCTGTGTACCCATTTCGAAGGTAGGCAATTGGGTTCAAATCATTTTCCTGTATTGTTCACTTCAGAAACTGTAATTTTCTTACTGCAAATCTGCCAGCCACAGTTGTAATTTTAATTCCAGTTTTAAATTCAATTTTAGTCCAACTAATAGTTTACTTTTTAAGAGCAAAAAGTTTCATATGCTTTATAGGAACATTGGTAAACTCATTTTATTTTTTTAATTGTTTGTTTAAACCATTCAAAATTTATTACAACAAAATATGTTTATTGTTCAATTGAAGGACATTTTTGATCATGCCTTACTGAACAGTTTTTCAAAATATTCAGTTCTTCAAGAAAGTGAGTTGTGTTTGTAAAATACGTTCAATTGTCTTGAAAGATATTCTTTCATACTTTGAGTTACCATATTGGAAATATCGTAAATACAATTTAAAAGCATAAGTCGAAGCACAAGTAAAAAGAAAAAATTACCATTTATACTTGCAAACATGCTAAAATTTCTGAAGTTACCATTCGCCATTGCAACTTAAAAATTGTTTGGAAAAATTTTTTTATACTTTCTTAACATAGGCTGGCAACAATTTTGACTTTTCTTTAGCATATTTGTTTTTAACAAGTTTTAAAAGTTCTAAAAAACGTTCCTTTTTTAAAAACTTTTGTTGAATATAGAAGTCTTTAACTTTCTTGAAAGAATTAATTCAGAGTTCTTCTGAATTAATAAATATATGTCCTCCTTAATCATCTGTATTAAATGTCCCATAAAGTGTAGTATATGCTATTTCAAAATTTGAAAGAAATGTTTTGACCGAAAATTGGAATGCTGGCATTACCTTTACTATCAATTTGCCGTGTAATTTTCAGCCCTTTTGATTTTAAACGGCAAAAGTGGTTCATTTGTAATTCGTTCTTCAAATGAAAGAATAACGTATAAACGAACTTCTTAAAGCTTATATTTGGAATCAAAACCAGATTTCGTTTCCACCATGTCTTCATAAAGGTATTATCATACTATTCATATCGAATATATGGAAATCTGACACCATTTATACTCAGATATAAACCATATGCTGTTAAAAAGAAAGTGGCTATGATTAGGGCCACTAGGTGCCTTATACTTTACGACTTTTATATATGATAGTGATTCAGAGAAACGTTTATAGGCGAACTAAATTTGCGCTTTTATTATATTCTTTATTATGTGTCGTCCTAGATGTAGATTACAATCATTAAGTACGCCAGTTGCCCTAACGACAACTTACATGCGCGCGGTATATGCTAAGTCATTTAAAATGAATGACATTGATTCGAGTCAGTTACATCAAACTCGGAAATGTTGTAAAGCTGAAGTTTTTAATTCGAAAGTTTTCTTAAATATTTTGAATCTTTGTATCGAGTTCCTATGAATTTTTTTCTTATCAAAACTTATTTTAATACATTGGATTTTATTTGAAATTGTTTTAAATTTTTTTTATGCAAGTGCAATACAAGGCAAGTTAATTTTTGCTCAAAAGAATTTGTTGGTCTCATTATGTTTAAGATTATAATCAGAGAACCGATATTCTGAAAAAAATTTAGTTTTACAATAAATTTTAATGAAAAATATTATCCAATAATTTATTGTTAATTTCTTTTGTTACATAATGTTCATTCAATATTTTAACTATTTTAAGCTTTTATTTTTAAAAAAAAATATTGTATCAAACGAGAAAAAAAAGTGTTAATGTTATAAAAAGATATTCTGTAAGAATCGGTAAATTTTTTTAAAACTTACTTGTGAAAAAAATAATCGTTTGCTTGAAAAATCTAGTTTTATCTTGATTCATTTTTTAAAAAAAATCGTTTTCGTTTTTTGAAAGATTTGTTTTATTTCTTCATTAAGATTAAATCGATTTTAATTCTTGTTCGTATTCTTACAATGTCAATTAAATTTTATTGTTTTTGTTCAATATCTTTTAATAGTTATTTTCTAAATGAATTCAATTTTAAACCATTTAATTCTCATTGATTTCAATTTTCGATATTTGAAAGTTTGGCTTTACAAGAGCGTTTAATGGAACACTACGTTCATCATGTCTTTTGATAAGCACTGATTTTTAATAGATGCCAAAGTATAATTGTACGATGCATCGTTATATTTATTTATAATACTTTATTATATGTACAAGTAGTAGTTAGATAAATGTGCTGTTCGATTACATCATCCTATTTTTCAGTCGTTATAAAAAAAATTGTCATCGAGCGAGCTACGCCTTTATGTTCATTGTATCCATTTCTATTTCATCATCATAATCATTTACTTATTACATTTTGTAAAAGCTACATGTGATACTGAAGTTAATCTCTAGTCGAAAGATATTTTGGAAAAATAAACCTATTTTACTGAAACAAATGCCATTTTTTACATCTGTTAACTTTTGATGAATATTTTGTACGTTTGCTCACAAAGTTCGAAATGGAAGTTTGTTTTTTCAACTTGCTTTGAATCTGACTTCAACTTGAGATTAACATCATGTGAACTATATGCAGTACTAGAACACTAGTAAGTAGCTGTTAGAAAGTTTTAAAAAATTAGAATTGATCATTTTGTATATATTTATGTGTATATTTATTTTATCCAAAACTAATTCTCCTAATTCTGTTGACGAATATCTAATGAGATATTTTGATTTTTTTAATAGTTATGAATTTTTAATTCGTTTTTTAATTAAATACTTTGAATTATGATGAAAGCAAAATTATATTTTTATTGGTTATTCAATTGATTTTCTTATTCATTTTCTTTAATATCAATAAAATTTAATAAATCGATTCATTTACTCTGGCAATTAAATATATTTGCTCATAGAAGAAACTATGTGGCAGCAATTTTATTAAATTTTAGATGTTCGATAGGAATAGATAGGAATAATAATATATCTCTTTAAAACAAACATTTTTAGAACCTTTTTAAAATTCCAAAGAATTTCTTTAATCGAGTTTAAATATTTCTTTTTTAATAATTCTGATGAAACTATTTTTTTAAGAAACGATTTCATTTGTGAGGTACTTTTATGTGCGCTATCAATAATTATACGCGCAAAGAAAATAAGAACTAGTTTTCTGCAATTGTAATTTGGATAATTAGTCTTGGATATTACTTTACATTATTTGTAATAAAGTATATGTTTAGTATCATTCATATTAATATATAAAACGAATTAATTATCTCATGTTGTAGAATTATATTAATGTACATTTTTTTATTTATGTACCTTTATGCCTGTATGTATGATTAAAGCTCCAAATGGAATAAAGTTGGCTATATTTATATGCATTCAAAAGTTTCTATTAGTTATTTTGTTCTAAATGATTATCTGTTAAAAATTTGCATTTTACTTCTCATACTGTTGCCGATTTTAAATTTTATAATAAATACGCACTTGCCTATTTAGCACAGATATTTATATTCAATATTTTCGATGTAAATATAAATATTTTTTAAACACAAATTGATGAAAATGTCATTTTGGGGAATGATGTCATTGTCAATTGTAAGCTAGTTCCAAACATACGTACCTGAAAATCAACCCGTTTGCTCACAAAAATAGAAAATGATATGATATTGTGTTTCCTATGTTTTCATTTTGTATGTTTGCATATTTAAAATAATAGTCTTTTTTGTAATTTAAAACTTAGATTTTTTTAAAAAAAATATTCTATCTTTTAAAAACACAAATCCAAAGTATTTGATATTTTCTTTTCAATATTGGGAAAAGTTCGTATTTAATCAAGACAAGAGGAAATGAAATAATGTTTCGAATCATAAATTAGTTTCATTTATAGGGAAAAAACAAAAAATTACTTTTAATGTTAATTTTCTAGCCTCCCCGTAGTAAGGAGCTTTAACAAATTTTCAATAAATTCCTTGTTAGATAATAAAGTATATGAAATATTTTCTAATGTGTCTTATTTATTACTTGCATTTTATAGTCATGTGTATGTGCCTCGAACAACATGAACCAAAGTTGTACTTAATGCGAATAAATTTATAGTTGTCTTTATTCGTGGAATATGATTGTGTCATCAGTTTCTTTGAGAACAGAATCACTAACTGACAGGCCTAGCGTTTTCATTCTCTATACTGTAGAGGATGCCACACTGTATACATTCGATGACTTTCCTGTCTATAAATTTTATGAACATGTGTTTATCTTTAATTATCCATTACTGTGAATCAATATAAAATATTCTCTCTTTTTTTTTCAATGTTTTTTATTGTTTTCTTGTTTAGTAAGATGATAACATTCGTATTAATATTGGGATCTTACTCTGATATTTTAGGGCAACGCTTAAAAATAACCAGATTTCAGCGATTGTAAAGCTTTGTCTCTTATCAACCAGATAATAAAAGCACAGATTAAATTAAAATTTAAAAAAATTAAATGATGTTAATAATATTTAAGTTTAAAAAAAATTATGTTTGATAAAGAAATATTTCTGAAATTATTTCTATCCCAACTCTCTTCCCTGTAGTTCTAAATATCAATTACACAAAATTTTCCTATATAAATTTCGAAGTAATTAAAAAATAAATACATATTAATTGTTTCAATTGTCTTTAAAAATTTCTGTGTAAAGATACCTATAATATGCAAAAGATTAAAAAATTCAAAGTATCGAAGTAACATTTTGACTTTTACACATCTGCAAATGAATTGAAAATTCTTCCCAATATAAATCGAATTTGCCTATGTCTGGTCGAAAATGCATAGAGCAAACCATTAAGCCCAATGAATGCAAAATTAACTCTCAACTTTTAAAGAGTTTGCATTTACTTTTTTTGAATTTCGTATTAATCCTTCTTCTCTTATAAAAACTTCTGAAACATCCTTGAAACTTCATTATGCTCAATATGTACAGTTCTGTCACTGTTCAAGTATGAAAAGATACCAGCTTTCATGTCACGAATCATTATTGTTCGTTTATGTATTTCATGTGATGTTTTAACTGTATATTTTATGCTTATTCGTTGTAGCTGAATGCGCTGATTTGTGTTAAAAAAATGTCTTATGTATATCATCTTCTCTTATTATGTTAAATGTACTTAGATACATTGTACAAACATCAAAAGATAACTTAATGTATATTTCTAAAAACATGTAATTCTCAATGAAAAAATAATTATATAAAGCTATTTTGCCATCCATTGCGTGTTTCTTTTTTTGTTTGTTTATTTCTTGAGTTTAACATTAAGCCCACCTTGCACAATAGAATAGCGTTTTCGATCGTCAAAAAAAGCAAAAAATTCTCTACAATTTTACCACTATATTTTCATGACGTAACAGTAGCTGATAGGCTCGCCATGAATGGCTGTGATCTTCCGATGGACAATATTGGTGGGCTTACTCCCTCGGGAATCCATTCCTTATACATACCGGTCTTTGGTAAGAATAGCAGAAAAAATTATGAAAGAAACATTCTATATACGAATTCAAAAAGCGCCATTGAAACATTAAGAAATACTTCTTCATCAGTTTATCCCCTGATACTGAAGTGCCTAGGATTTTATATTTATTTAACGGAGCGAGGAATAGAATTGATATTCTGTACTATTCCTGGGCATTCAGAAATTGCTGGAAACGAAACAGTGAATACAGCTGCAAGAAATTCAACAGTAATTATTGAAAATCTTGTAATATTAAATGACGCCTTTCAAGTTGTAAAAAACAGACTACGGGAAAAGTGGCAGAGCTTTTGGGACCAACAAAAGCAGAATAAGCTATATGGCATTCAGTCATTGATAAAGTCTTTTAAGTCGTTGGCGTCCCTGGTTCGAGTCCCGTTTCGGGCATGGTTGTTCTATATGCTGCTGTTGTTGTTGTTGTGTTGTGACTAATGGCACTTGCCTTGGACAAGCCCCGCTGATGCGATCAGCAGATGATTTAAGCCTAAGAAATGTGTCTCTTTGTTTTACACGTAGCGCCATCTAGGGCCAAGAGTACGACTTACCTACTCACACGTCATAACCCTTTTTAGGGGGCGGACTTCATTCATGCAGATTCATTCATTCATCTCAGATCGTAATTTAGACCTGGAACAGAGAGTGATCACCTCTGACTCAGTACCCCCAGTGATGTCACTCTCGATATGGAGGACTTTGCAACCACGAACAGATTTAACGAGCGACAGTCGCCATTCACTCGGGGAATCTTTCGGTCGGTGAGCTTCGAACCTGTAACTTAAGGAGTACGAGTCCAACACTCTACCAACCAGGCCATCCCGGCCCCGTTCTATATGCAAAGTGTGTGAATGTGCCACCCTGTAAAAAAGGGGCTGTGCAAGCAACTGTTGAGTTAATAGCTAAGTCGTTCTCCTGCTCCTAGTTGGCGCTGTTTCAAAACAAGACACTCTTTTCGGCTTAAAACTCTCTGATGCCTCGTCGAGTGCAACTAATAACAACAACAAAAATAACCATGCAATATCTTTTTCAGGGATAAACATCTATTAGTGTGTATGCGGGTTTGTTTAGAGGAGACTACTACTACTAGTTTAATTATGTAATTTCTTCGTTGTGCCATCGGTATTCAAATTTACAATTATGGCTCTAATGCAGTTCAAAGGATTCTAGCCTAATCTTTTTAAGTTTTTTCTATCAAAGCCTACATTTTTATTTCTGGGGGAAGACCCTTGATCTCCCCACATAAGAAGCCGAATTACACTTCATCATTCGATTGAGGTCCGAATAAATTTTTTTAAACTTATTCCTACATATCTGGTACTGTAGCTAATATATTTGATATTAGGAACTTTTATTGAGATCAATATTGATAAAAAAATTTCTCTAGCCACTTTTGGAGATCAGCTGGTCGCTAAGAATGATTGTTTACTTTAATTTGTGTTATTAAATACAGAATAATTCAAAAACGCTTCGAGAAAGAATAAAATTTGGCCTATGGCTTTCACATCCTATAATATTGTAATATAAATGTATAGATTTGCATTAAATTTTGAACAATATTCAATCAAGAAAAGCCTGTCTGCCTGACTATTAAAGTACAACTGAAAAAGAAATTACAAAATGAAAGATTAAGCAGAATTAAATTTGGTTTACAGATTTAACCTCAATATCAGTGGTTCCCAAAGTTGACTGGACTCCGACCCATCTAACAAAAACTTAAAAATTTGCGACTCAACTATTGGCTACTTTAGAGAAAAGAGGGCACAAAACTGGTAATGCTCAGTCGTGAGTTGCGGAACTACTTAAATTGTACTGTAATTTCAAAAACAGACTATGTTGTGGAGTATAGTATTTACTAACAACTACTTTTTGCATTAATTCAATTTCTGCCCACTCAGCCATTTCGTCAATTCGTTGTTCAACAGTACTATTGGATAGTGGTATGCGCTCGATTTTCGTTGTGGCGCTAGCCTTATAAGCCAGATAATAAGTTTACTTTTAGTGTAGTGGTCATGTTACTCGGCTACCGACTTTAGCGAAGCAGGTTAGTATTACGACCTTCACTCTCGGCAATGGTGACCTTGACATCGCAACTTTCTGATCTGCCGCGGTGCCATCCACAGGCAAACAAAGCCGTCGCTCACTCGACTTAGCAACCAAATGCGAAGCCGTCTCTTACTCGACGCACCAACGAACTCACACGCTCGCCATACGCTTGGAGCTTTTTTAATCGTTCGTCTCTCGTCCGACTCACTGGTGGGGGAGTACTGCGACGCTAGCCTTAAAGCCAAATAACATCTACGATACTGAAGACGACTGTTTGGTATAGTGGCTATGTTACTCGGCTACCGGCTCTTGAGTCTCAGGTTCATATCGCAACCTTCAATCGTGACATCGTTATTTTTTTTTCGCCAAACATGGCTCTAACAACATCTTTAATCGATGATAAGACTAACTCTTCGCCAATGGTATGAGGTTTTCCCGCTCTGGTAATCCTCAAGCTAAGGTACGAGGTATATACAGCATTTTCATTAATATTAATGAATTATGAAAAAATATTATTTGAAAATTTCATATCCAATAATTTTCTTTGAAAAAAAGTCTACTGGCTCGTTTTTAAAATGAGAATGCTTATTCTCTATAGGGCACGTTAACTCTCTTGGACGCAAACTTTCGTCCGCTGATATTTCGTTGCAAATCACGCATTGAGGAAGCGGATCTAACGTATCATAATTCCAAGTGAATCCTTATTTCAAATATTCAAAGACATATTTTCATACAATTTTCTGACGCTTCGTTTCATGTGAGCTCGTTGAGGGAGCTTGGAAGTCAGATTCAGCGCCACTTTTGTCACGTATCAGAGCATCTACTGTCTTTGTTCGCACTGAACTTGCGGCGACGTAGTTTTTGCTCCGCGTTTCAAGCACTTGTTCATGATTATATTCAAAATCTAGTAATTGCTTTTAAAAAGATTACAATGGCTCACGGTAAAGAATACAACACAGACGCGAAACGAAACCTCACAAAAACAAAAGACGGCAGACGGATTCGATCAGAAACTACGACGTATAATCAGTACTAGCAATACGAACCAAAACTACTTCGAATTTCTTATCCCGAGATAAAGAAAACTCGTGCATGAGAGCTGCTGAGAAAGGTTCTAATCCGTCCTACATTTCAGGGCCTACTCAGTATTTGATCGGGACCCACTGATGATTTGCGACCCATAAAGTGGGAACTCATGCTCTATAGTTTAGACTCGTATTGAAATTCGAATCAAATCCGTCTTTCGTTTTGTACTTTCCACTACTTGAAAGTATGATAATTCAAAAACATAGTGACTTGGAAAAATGAAAAATGACGCGTAAATCAACATAAAAAGTACATTTTTACCATACATTTGAACTAAATCTGGCCAAACTTAACCATCTGTCGGTCTGTGCTTTCGTATGTATATAAATGCAAAACCCTCATGGATTAATATTAATATTTATTATTCAGTTTTAGCATCTAAATATTGAGTATAGATTTTATTATATTCTACCTAGCTCATAATTCATAGCTCGTAATTTTCTCCTCTTCTAAATGATAAGAGGTGAAAATTACTTATAATTATGTTGTTACGTTTTTAGCGTAGCGGGTTCGGATTGAATGGACTTTAGTCGAGGACAGCACAAACAAATTTATTTACAGCTATTTACAGGTATATAC
>JAOUZG010003912.1:1971962-2010565 GCA_026289955.1 Argiope argentata
CAAATGTTTGAAATGCTTGAAATGGTCACAGAAATTAAAGAAACTCAAATTGAAAAAGCTGTTAAACTTGGAGACATGCATTTATGCAATTTAACTGGGCATTGTAAGTTTGCCCTACATTTCTATTGAGTATTTTTGACTTCAATTTATATCATAATTTAAAGTCTACCTTAGTTTTTATTATAATGGGAGTGTCATTTTGCATGTTCTACTCAGTAACAAAGTTTAAACGTAAACATATCAATTTACTTCAGGTCTTTTTTTTTAGTACAATAAAAGGAAATTTTACAAAACTAAATGTTATTGTTCTTTGGTAATTGCTAAATACACTTCAATTATTCAGACTTTTGAAAAATTTGTATGCAATTACTTATTAAAGGAAATTTGCAAAATGGATGGAAGAAAAAGAATTTTTAAAATTTGCATTTATTAATGCAATATAAATTTGGCAAAAGAAAAAGGGGGATAATCTTATTGAGAATAAATTGTGCTGGAGTAAAGATAATAGTTATTTTATATCTTTTGGATTATAAAAGAGAATAAAATCTTAAATTTAGTGTGTTAAATAAAATTAACTTAAGGGTTTTTTTAAAAAAAATTGTTATTTATTGACCTACACAACAGAAATATATTTGAAAAGGATTGTCATGCATTATATATTATAACAATTATTTCTTGATCTTGACAACAATTGCCGTATTGTCATTCAGTTTACTGAATATTTCTTCACTTTTTATATAAGCTATTTATGAGAATTGCTTATGTTATCTACTATAAAATTCTTGATAATATGTCATTGAAAGATAATTATATTAATGAAAATTATAAGTGGTTGAATGTGGTATGTGCTATAAAATTATTGGTAATATTTCATTGAAAAGCATTTAAAAGATAATTATATTAATGAAAATTATAAGTGGTTGAGTAAACTGAATAAAATTTTTGAATAAGATACAGAAATGCTGAAGGGCAATTTTTTATTAAAATTGCATTATAAAATATCTTAGTAAAAAAAAATGCCATTTTGTTTGTTTTGGAAGTTTTACAAAGAGAAAAGAGTTTTTATTTATTAACTAGCCGCCTTTGGCGACCAGTCGGTTCGCCAGTATTAATGCTCGCAAAAATTTTCATATAATATTTTATGTAGCTGTGTCTCATAACAGGTTTTTCATCAAAATATTTTTAACCAAACAAATTTTGATTATCATATAATTTATTTAGAGTATTATTTAGTATTATTTTCTTCAGATGTTCTGTTCATTGTACTATTCATCTTTCTCTTTCTATCCGAGCAATGATTGTCCCGGAATTGATATTTTACTTAAATGGTGGAGAGAAAAGTCTAAAATTCTACGTTTTTATAGAATAATGAGATTCAAATTTTCATAAATGTAAACACACTAAACAATAAAGACACAATTGGTTTTCAAGAGTTGCGAAAGTTTAAAAACAGCTTGGAAAATGCCACGCAAAGAGAAAATAATATTGAAACACACACATCCTTTTCTTTTCTTCTTTTTTCTATCCTTTTTTTCTTCACTAATTTTGTTTCTACAAACCGTATTTTCATTTTGTTATTACTTTTTTTCTTCCCTGCCTAAATTTTGTTTTGAGCAGGCATAGATTAAATATTCATACAAACTAATAATAAAAGCAATTATTTTCTTTCTTTTTTAAACATCCCATTATCTATGAATAAAAACCAACTGACTTCGCTTATTTCTTTCTAAACAAATCATAATTTATTACCTCCTGCTACCTTACTCAGTTGGGTGGGGGAAGGAAATGAAGATTTTTGGTGGGAATGTAAGAAAAGGGTCGTTTTAACTATTTTCCTCGCAGTTTTTTAATTTTTTCTCTCCGTAAGAACCATCCTCGGGTCTTAACGAAAATATTAAAATAAAAATTAGCCAAATAGGTCGAGCCGTTCTCCAGTTTTGCACTTAGCAACTTTTTTCGAGAACCGTTTTTATTAATATAGATTAGAACTTCAATGTGTTTTTGCGTCATCATATGTAATAAAAAAATATTAACAAAAAATTTTCACATTTTCTTGAAATAATTATTTAAAAGACTTTCATTACTTTTCTTTGATGCTTCAGAAGCTGCAGTTATATTTATCACTTTATTAGAATTTGTGTACATTACTATTTTATTGAAGAGAATGTGCTAAGAAGCATGAATACAATTTTCTTAGAGGGGGAGAACATTTTGCTTGTATAATTTTATAAGTACTTAATTCCATCACCTAAAATCTATTTCTCAAACTTTGTTTAAAATCTTTCATCTTCCCTATGATTTTTTATTTTAATTTTAACGACTGTTTTGATAATGATAATGATTTTCATTTTAGTTGAAGTTGCCCTTAGAATGTGCAACAATATAGTTGAAAGAGAAGAATCAGATAAAAAGGTAATTTATTTATCAAATATGGTCTGACAATTGCTTTATCAATATGCACATTGAGAAACAGCTTAAAAAATTATGCTCTTTTTAAGCACATTAAGCAAATAAATAAAGCACCTTTTTATATACATGCTTACATAAATCCACATAACTTTTAAGAATAGAATGTTTTCTTATGAAAAATAAAGTTTTAAGAAAAACTTGGAATTTTGTCTTTTTGGTTTTGATAAAAAATAAAAATTATCATAGAATTGAAAAAGCTATTTGTACCAAAAAAAAAATCAATTCAACTTTTATAACAATAAAAAATGTTCAATATTTCTTAAAAATAATAAATTTCCAGTTAATTTATATGGATACATTATTTTCGAAAATATTGATTTTGATATAGAAGCATAGTCTTCTCCAAAATTTTGTATTAGATTTTCATATACATATTCAGCTACAAATCTGACATAGTTGAAATGAAAATATGTAAATTTTAAAATATGCTATCTCACCATATTTAGCAATATAGAATATTTCATTTGCATCCTTATAAAACCAAGAGCATTCCAGAATACCTTCCACATCATAAGACTGACAAAAATGTCATGTAATTGATCATAGAATAGTGTCACAATTGAATTTTTTAAAGGAAATTTAATTATAAAATAATTAAAAGGTTTCATGTTTCGAAAAGAATAAAACCTGCCTTTTAACCTATATGCAAAAATAAATTTGGAAATTTCTTACTTTAACTGTGAAAATTTTTTTAAAAAAAATGTAATTATATATTTTTAAGAAAAAAAGAAAAGGATTGGACAATTCAAAATTTTCTGAAATAAAGTTATTCAAATTTTTTTAAAAATACCAACCTTGCAAGTAGATGCAAAATGAAATTTTTAAAAAATGTCAGGCGATTATTTTTTTTAAAGCGTTTTTGAAACAATGCAAGACAATGTATCTCATATCCTCAGAATTTAAAAATACTCCTCGAAAGAAAAATTTTATTCAGGGAATTGCTTAAAGTTAAGTTCAAATTAAAGCACAGAAATTTTTTTTTTATTATGTTAATAACAGTAATAAAATTATCTGACTCAACAGTTTGATGAATTAATGATATTGTTTTGAATTTCATTCTAGCAAAAATAATTATTACAACTTGTATCTATAAATAATATTTCAAGTTTTTTTTTTTACCAAAGAAAAAATAAAAGCTTTGTAAAACTTTAAAAAAAAATTTCTTAAAAGCTTTTAAGTACCTGATCAAACAATATTTTTTAAAAATAAAAACTAAAATTTGACTGGATTAATCTCGCAAATAATAATTTTCTAATAGATGCGAAAATTTTTAAAAACTGGGAAAGAAATCATGGTGAAGAAGAAAGAATGTTAAAATGACATCATATGGGATTTTACATCAACTATCATAACTATATGCCACAATCAATTACGATTTAGTATAGTAAATTGAAAGCTCTTAAATAGGTCATTCAAGGGATTGCTCCAAAATTATTTATAAACAGAAATGATGATTGAATAGGTAATGTATTAGAGAAGTTTCACTGGAATTGTTTTTACATGAACTTCTTCCTAGTTCGAGACATATCTTGAGCACATCAAATTTGGCTTGTTTTATTCTTATTTTCAATCTACAGATTCTTCTTTAAGAGAATATAAAAGGTTAAACATATATATTTATTGAACATAACAATTTTATAGCTAATATGTAACTCAAATATAAATCCTTCATCTTCTAAAACAAAACAAGATTGAAACATCTACAAATTTTAAAACATTTTTCGGATGACATTGTACATATTTTGCACTGCTCCTTCTAGATATTTTTTCCAATATTTCTATAATCGGTGATACGTTGTTGAAGAAAGAGGGAAAAGGTAATTAAATGCAATCATGATATGTACTGACATCCCTAAATTACTACTTTAACTTCTTCCCTTTCGTTAACTTTCTATATAAATACATCTGATAACCTCTTATGACTATGCTTTCATATTTAAAGCCGATGGATATAGAAAGCACTTTTCCTTTGCACTTTTTAAGAAAATTCAGCACTTTATAAAAGATTCCTTTTCGAAAAAAGGGGGGAGGAGAAAAACTGTTTTAGACACTTAAAAATACTTTCAAATTTAAGCAGTTTTTATGACATCGTGCCTTGTTTATTTAATTGTGTTATTCAATAAAAAATATACAAAAAAGTTTGTATTAATTGCAAGTTTAAAAGGGAAAAAAATCCTTTTTAAGATTAGGTACTAACTTTTATTAAATTGTATTCCATTAGTTTCAAATTTAACTCACAAGAAAGATCCATGATTATACATATTCGTTTAAAAATTCATTTTATTATTTAAATAACTAACAAATATTGCGAATGATTTGTTTTGATATCTAAAAATTAATCTGAGAGTTTCATCTGTTCTATAGCTTTTCAAATAATCATTATCTAACCAGAAGGTGCTAATGAACCATAGTTCAAAGTAGTGAGACAAAATGAATATAAATTATTACATAAATATAATAATAAAATATAAAGTTAAAATTCATACATAAATATAAAGTTAAAATTAAACTAAACAAAAGAAAAGTAAGGAACAATTTTAAAATTACAGGTAACAAAATACATTTATCTATGAACTAGCTATACAATATTGACACAAATTGCATATTTCAAAATGTATGCAGATTTTACTTGGAAATAATGTTGTAAAAATTATCCAAAAAATTAGTAGCCATTCTAATGCAAGTAAAATTCTAATTAAATCCTTTCCTTTTTGTTATTGTTATTTGTGTATATATAATATGAACTCAATCTTGAAACTATTTAACTTTCTAAGCAATGATTATTTTCATTTGATTGGCTTTAAGATCTAAAAAATGTACTTATAAAATGTATAAATTGAACTTATTTGTATTTAAATCTTTCATGAATTAAATATCCTCATAACTTTAAAATTTAAGAAAGCATATATATAAACCTAAAGCAATCTATTTTTGAAATGAAATTCTTGTTTTGGCCATGTGGAAGATTAAAAAGTTCTACTTTTAATTCTTGTAGTGAACAACTGATTATAACAATAAATAATTTTTGTATTTATTTCTAGAAGCAATATCTGGACCAAAGACGAGAACAGCGAAAGAAAGAATGGATAGCTTTTGTTGATGACATCCAAAATAAAAATATTGCTGTGAATCAAACTTTTGCAAATAAAGAGGAAGAAGTTAAAAATTATTATACTAAATTAGAAGAAGCTATGCACATATCTCCTGTACATTCTGACCACAGCACATAATATTGTTCTTTGTAAAAATATTTTATAAGATGTATTGCATATGAAAATTGTGTCTGTTGTGACAAATGAATGTATTTTTTAAAATTTATTTGATCTCCTTTAGAGCTTTTGTAGATTCTATACTATGTTATCTAACATATTATGATTATTCCATTAATTATATTTAAAATTACGATGTAATGATTAACTGCATCTACATTTCACTTAAAATTAAATCACTCTAAAATTAAAAAGTCACCATTATTGTTATTTAGATTTGCCTAAGTCAGAAAATTTTATAAATATTTAAAATATATATATTCTGGTTACTTGACTTTTGATTGTAAAATTCCTTTATAGATTTATCTAATAGTGGTTTGCATAGTACCAGTCAACAATATTTAATTATGTAAATATATT
This sequence comes from Argiope argentata, assembly GCA_026289955.1. Taxonomy (NCBI): domain Eukaryota; kingdom Metazoa; phylum Arthropoda; class Arachnida; order Araneae; family Araneidae; genus Argiope; species Argiope argentata. The sequence goes on from JAOUZG010003912.1 coordinate 1,978,061, forward strand.
CATCCTGATAAATTTTATTATATACCTAATTGAATAATTAATTTATGATTGTGTAATAGTTCTCCTCATACATCATATGAAATATTATTCCAATTGAACTTTAAATATGATTAATGAATTCTAATTTTTATTAGAGAAGAGAGTTGCAATTACAATCTCTTTTTTTCTTTCCAATTGTGCTGATAGGTGAAAATGTCATCACCTAATATGTATGTAATGCTTACCTCAGTGTATTCTTTTCTTATTGATGTTAAATTAACTTTTTTTTAATTTTAAAATATTCTGATATTTTATTCTAGAAATGGGGCCATAATTGTGACAATTTTTTAAAAAAAAAAAACATATCACAATTTTTTAAGCATAAATATTGAACATTAGACCAAAAATATTTTCCCACTTCAAATCTATGTAATAGGTTCCAAAATTTATGGCTTATAATTTCATCAAAAGAATTTTATTACCAATTTTATCTTCAATTTTTGTTCGCCCAAAATGTGTATGAAGTATTGCACTTTATGCCATGCATTACAATAATACTTTTTAAAAAAAGCACTTTTAATTTAAGTAAACTTATCAATGAATTTATCAAATACTCAGTAAGATGAATGTAACAAAGCTTTTAGAAGTGTTACTCACAAACTTTTAAACAATTAAAATATAAAATAGAGGAATCTAAATTGTATTGGAAGGAAGTTTTGACATATATATGTTAATAAAATTAGATATAAATAATACATATATATGTTGAAGAATATGCCAATGCATGGTTCTTTTAGATAGGGAAGGAAAAAAAAAGACCATCAAATAAAATCCTTTAGACGCTTAAAGCAAGCCAAAATCTAATTTTGAATATCAAAAAAGATAAGAATTTTAATCCTCAAATATTTATTGATAGAAATGTGGTTTTCAGTAAAATTAGTGAACTTTATTTTAAAATGTGTATTAAAATAATTTTGAAAATACTATGATTAGTGATTATTAATCTTGCCTTGCATTAAGCATATTCTGTTTCAATATAATAGTAGTTTGCCAAATCTTATCAAAATTTGAAATATTAAATTCTATAGTTTAATTAGTACATTAAGGAAATTCACATTTAAATTCACACGCCAAAATATATCTTCTTGACTTTTAACTTCTTTACCTCACAGAAAGAAAGTAAACAATAAAAAGTATATAATTAAATGAAGATGAAAATTAAGTATATAAACAATCTTTCACATTCCCCCTTTTTGTTAATCTATCTATCTATATATATATATATATATATATTGGTGTATAAAGAAAAGCTGCAAAAATATTCTAAAGGATATTAAAAACTTTGCGATTGTAAAATGTTACAAATTAAAAATATTCTTTTATGTAAATGATAAATGTAATGACATTCATTTATGCAAAATATATATTGTAGCAACAAAGATGTAAATTTTTATTAATTTTTTTATATTTCCTTTTATTGTATAAAATAAAAATATTTTGTATTAGAAAAATGTATTCATTTTATAAAGCATAAGCAATTCGATATAATACCTATATAAATAATTTAATTTTGATATATGGATGTCAAGTTACAAATATTGACAGCTTTGTAAAAAATGTTTCTAAATTAAAACAACCTAGAAACATACTTTTCCTGTTTATATATATATATATATTACAAATGAATATAGTTTACATTGTCAAATACTTAATTAAAACAATTGTTCAATGTGTTTAGAAGAATTTAATATCATATCATTTACTTTATGAAGCAAAATATTCAATTTTATATACTAATAATAATTTTAAAGAAATCCAGTTTAATTACAAAAACAAAAATTTATTTTCTTTACAGTCACAAAATATATTTACAATTTTCTTCCAATTTTTCTTCTGTTCCTTTAGCGTGCATCAAAGACCACCACTGAAATCTTAGTTAAGGATATAAAATAACTTTAAATGTTAATTTTCTTTTAAATCTTAAGAATCAAGATATTTCATTATCAACATAATATCCTTACATCCTGCTTTGGAATAACTTTGTCTTGATAAATAAGATTTTATTGATGGAAAATTCATAAAACAAAGAAATATGCTAATCAAGAGAGGAAAAAAAGAAATTAGAACAAATACAAATATTATCACAAAATTCTCATTATTTTATATTAACCCTTCTAATAATGGCAGTGTTTAATATAAAGTAGTTTCCTGAAGTCAGTAGATTTTTAAATTGGAAAATTACTTTTAAAATTTGAATTTACAAGTTTCCTACTTAATGAAAAATGTTAATTTTTAATAATAAATTCAGGTCTTTACAAATGCTCAGTTGTTAATGTTTTCAAAGACAATTTATTGAAATGTGGCATTGTACAATTAAAAAGAGCATTTAAAAATATAGAGAGAGACTACTGTATTAATATGGATATTTAAATAGTTACTATGTCATAAGATTCAGTATTATTAAAGAAATCTTCATCAAATACTCAGGAGAGTATTATAATTTTTATATAAAATGTATATTTACACAAGTGAAAATTATTCTAAATAAACATACCTGAATAATGTATACATAAAGATCATACATAAAAAAAACTTACGCTGATTATTATAATATACAATGATTTTTTTAAAAATAATTATACTGGAAAGTGATTTTAAAATGAAGCACAGATTTGAATAAACATTTTGGAAATCTTCCAGCAATGTAAACATAATTAATTTAAAAGTGTAAATAAAAATTCAAATTAGGATAATTGCAGAAATTTTTTTTTTAATCCTTTCAATTTCTAGCTTAATTTTTATAAAATGTTAAATTTCAAGAGCTAAATTATTATCCCACTGAATAAGTAAATACTGAGATACTTTCCTAAAACTTTTCCATGCTGAATCAAAACTTTTATTTAAATTCTTAATTATCCATGCTTAATTATTTTTTTAAAAAAAGGATACATCTCTTTGTTCTCTTTTTATACATGATTCTGTAACCACATTCTCTGCAACGAATTGGATCCTTTGGTTTAATTTCATTTTCATGGTGACATTCTGAAAAATAAAATTTCAGATAGAAATATGACAAACATTTAAATTATTTGAATTGATTAATAACATTTTTATTAAAAAAAACCCAGCATTTTAATAATGAAAAACCTTCTAACTTATGTACTAAGTCATTATTTATGATACAATTTATTCCTAGCAAATTAAAAAAGTTTGTCCCTGTGTTTTCTATAATGAATAATATATTAATATAATATAAAAATTCACAATTTAAACATAAGAACCTAAAAAATAAAGTAATATACAATAAACATTTAAAGATCAGAATAAATCTGAGTAAAATCAAGTTAAAAGTACACTCAGTAAATTAACAATGAAATCTATTAGAATGAATGACATTTTTTCTTAATAAAATCACTGCCAAAATAGCTTAATAAAATTAAATCTTTTTCCTGAGAAGAAAAAGAAAATATTTTATCTATTTGTCAGCATTTCACAAAAACATTAAATGTCAAACCATGAAAGGCTGACATTCTATAATAGTTCTGTAATAAGAAATTTTTAAAAAATAAGCATTTATCCTAAATGCATTTTAATTTTTTTTTTTTTTCTGATTCTATAAAAGCAGCAACAAAACTTTAAGTAACTAAAAGATTCCATTCCATGCTAGTTGATGTTTACCAATTTCCAGATGTACTGTTATTTTTAGTTGCAGACCGCTAGCTATGAAATAGCCTACAACTATTGGGTTCAGGGCAACCACAACCAAATCAATTAAAAGAAAGTTAGCAACTAGCTACCAAAGTAACAAATTTACAAAAAATATAAATCTATGAATAACAGAATGAAATTTACTTTTATAACCGTTAAAGTGTATCAATATGGTAACCAAATTAACAAGTGAAATAGTTATAATTACATAATAGAATCGCATAACTACATAGTTTTAAAATAGTTTTGTTTATAGTTTAGTTAAAGTTTTTAGTTTTAAAATAGTTTTTTTAGTTTTGTTAAAGTGAAAATATACAACTCTATAGGCATTCTCAGCAAGGTGAAGAGGAACGCAGTAGATTTCAAATGAATTATGAAATACAAAGATCTATTATACTTGTCAAGTATAATAGACAAAATTATTATCTATCTTTATTAATATATTTTGCTTTATTATGTAGGAAGGAATGAAGGTGTGTTCTCTGGTGTATGCTCCAGAAATGTGATTCTCAGCTTTTGCTACTTCATTATATATTTTTAATTACTATGAAATCCATGAACACAGAGAATCAACTTAAATATAGCTGTGTATACAGTGCTGAGCAATCGATAAACATAATAAATAATAAAAAAGATATTTTCTCAAAATTTTAAAATAATATAAAACTTAAAATAAATTATTAGCATGCCAATTAAGTTTAAAAAATATGCTGAAATCTAAGTCAACATTTTTTTAAAGACATATAATGCCAATAATAATAATTGCCTAGGAATTTTTAAAAAAATTATATTGTTACTTGTGATTTTATAACATATTTCCCTTGCAATATTAAAAATAATCAAATTAATGAATGAATATGAATATACTGAAGTGGAGAAATCAGATAACATAGCATTAATTACTACTTTCATTAATTCTTTCGTAGTTCGCGAAAAATGTATATCACATTCTTTAATTTCATATATATTACAAGTTACTCTTGTACAGCTAAATTGAAGGCATGCTTTATCTGTTAAACTTAGTAATAGTAGTATTTTATGTAGTAATAGTATTTTATGACTATTTTAATACTATTTATATGTTCTTGTTTTTCAAAGCAGTAAGATTATTCTGTAACATTTAATCTAATGTTAACTAGAAGATTATTAGAGAAAAAGTATTTTAACACAAACTTAAAGAATTCATCAAATTTTACTTTTTAGAAAATTGCTTTTGCTTGCAATTTAAAGGAAATACAGGATTTACTAAATATGGTAAACCTTGAGAATACTGTGTGTGAATATATATACTATATATATATGCCAAATAGGATGAATTATAACTATTTATAAACTATAGTAATTTGTTCAAAAAATAATTGCATCATAGAGAGAGAGAAAGGAGGCTTTATTTCCGGCTTATGCTCCTGAATAAATTCTTATTGCATCATAATTCACATTGATATTTATTCATAAACAAATACTTACCTCCACAAATATATATCATTGGAGTTTTTTGGGTATCTTTACCGTCCATTATGCTGAAATAAAGACACATATGAATTACAAGGAAAGCGTACATTTTATCACAAAGACAATACATTTAATCAATAATTACTTTTTCTTAACAAAGCAACACATTTTTCAGAACGAATACATGTAACGATGTTAAAAATAATGAATATCAAAAATGAAAAAACATTCAAAAAAAGAATTCAATAAAATGTCCGTACCTTTAAAATATGTTATCTTACAAAAGTTTATTTTTTCAATCGCTTTGAAAAATCTTGAATTTATAAACACGAAATTTAATTTTTATTGCTTTGATCCTGCTCTGCACAGAACAGCAGTGGAGTTGAATCGTTTGGTTGACTAAACGAAATATCTTTAAGAAAGCAAAATATTAACAATAAATCTAGCTTTTTTACTGATACAAATACAAAAATTTAGAAATAACCTATTTGATAATTTTTATTAAGAATGCCTATTCATGTCAATTTATCGCCAATAATTTAAGGTAAATATAAATATAGCCGATTCGAATACAATCTGGAATTAACTGTAACATTTTTTGACTGTTTTGCTTGCATACTGAAGCAAAATAGGTGCTCTCACGTTTCTTCGATCCGGCATGTGCACGTTGACCTGAATTTATTTCACAATTAATAGTTGTTTAATTCGACTCTCAAAATGAAGAAAGCTAACAGAAAAGCAACTAAAGGCCATGGAAAACTTTGGAAAAAAGGCCAAAGTTGTGTCTTTAAACCTGAAATTAATAAATTTAGACAAGAAGCGAAAAAAAGGCCAATGTTTGGAAACAGAGGTATCTGAAAGTTACCACTTTATTTATTATTATTGTTTGAGGTATAAAGAATCAAGAGATCCTTTTTTAAAACAATTAGAATGTTTTTCCTGGAAAATTGCAGAATGTTATTAAATGTTAGATTTGGATATGCCCTTTTACACTTAAGAACAGATTGTATATTTATTTCATCTGAATTCTTACTATGTAATGTTTAAATTTTGTCAAATCTATTACTTGTATTTCCTATGAAAAATAGTCTGAGACTAATAGCTAAATTATTCATGTGGCCAATATTTTATAATTTTTCTATTAATGATATAGTATCATAAAAAACATTTTATTTTTAAAAGATATATATATATATATATATATATATATATATACAGTTATATATATATATATATATATATATATATATATATATTACTGTTACAGTTTAATGTTCTCTTTTTCTGTAAATCAACCTTACTTTTTACTGTCTCTATTTATAAATATTTTTTTTCACTGTGCACTAACTAATTTTTCTGAATGTGTGCCTTATTTTTGTGACAATCTTTTTATTTTTTTAATTTTATTTATTTATTTGACATTTCTTAATTTCATACAATTGTTCCCTTGGAATAAAAAATATCCTGAAGGGAGTAATGTCTAACCTTTAAGAGAATGAATCAGCAATAATACTATGATAATATTTAGTTACTCTCTTTTCCTTCAGGATTATAAGTGATGCTTAACCATGCCATACTCATTGCTTCTGTTGTAAACATAATTAGACTAACATGCATCCAAAGGCTAAAAAAGTATAAATAAAAATTCATTAAACAAGTTTACTTGTGTTTTATTACTATTATAACAACTTTTAATGGTATTGTCACCCCTGTAGTTGCTTCATTACATTCCATGATAGCTTTGATGCTTTAGGATGAATTATGAGCTATAAATGGTTGCAGCATGCAACTTTCAATGAATATAAGATAAACATAAAGTTGTAGGTAATGATGTTCATCTCAAAAGTTATCAATAATACTGTAATCTTAAATTTTCAAATCTGTTTTTCAGCAATTTGTGTCAGTTAGTCAACTTTGGTTTCTGGATACTAATTTTCTTCCCAAGTTTATGTAGATTGTTTTAATACTTAACTCAAAGATCCTTGTAATGCCCACAAGATTAGCTGGCCTAAATATGATTGCTTCTGTTAGACAAAGGTCAATAATCATGCCTCTTTGCATGTCAAACAAATTGAACATAATTGCCCTTTATGGAAATAGAAGATAAAAGGCTATTTAGTGTTTCCTTTAGTTCACCAAGGATGCTAATACATTAGTAAAGATGGGGGAACAAAATAAATAAACAAACACTTCTGCAAAATATTTATGCTTAACTATTTTCTGAATTTAAATTATGATCTTTACTAATAAGTATTGTTTCATCTATGTTTTTTATCATGTCAGCACATGATTTTGCTTTTGGGATGAGGTTTTTGGCATCAACAAAAATCCATAGGCGAAAATTAATTACTACAGCAAATAAAACCTAGCAAAATGTCATTTTGAGTATGTGATTATATGAAATAAAATAAACAGGAAATGGGATATTTTTTTAAACAATAAATGTGGCATTTTTTTTTATTTGCAATACTAAAGTTACTAATTCAATAAAGCGATGAAAATGAATAAAAATATAATTTAACTTGTACAAGAACTTGGTGCTTGGCCATTCAATAAATTATGTTCTAACATGGTGCATCGAAATATGCATAGCAGATTTAAATTTAATCTTTATTTTTTTAAGACAAAAAAAACTTTTCGAATCAGAAATATCTTAATAGTTTTGAATTAAATAAATTTTTCTAACCCGATTTGTGGGTCTGTTGCATAGAGAGCAAAAGTTAGAGCCTTTGGAATCTGAAAAAGGCACCAAGCAGAATTTTTTAACTAGTAAAAACATCCTACAGCTTTTCTAGCAGCAGGAACCTAGTATCTTTGCTTGCACTTTGAGCATAAAGACTGTGTAGATACCAGAAACAGTACAAAATAAAATGAAAAGAAAGATTGGTGGAAGAAACAATCAAAGTATTCTTCATACAAAATTCCAAACAAGCATCCTATTCCCAAATTCATCAACTTGCAATATATATAATATTCCATTCACCAGACATCTGTTCTTGAATAATTAGTAATATAACTAATTATCAAGTGAACCATCAGAGCACAAAAAGAATTAAAAAAGCAAAAAATTTCATTGCAGAAGGTTTTTAAGGTAAGAATTCAGGCGGGATTTCTTAAAGACCATAAAGGGTAAAAGATTAAATATCTCTTATTAAAAATAACATTACAGTGTCTTATTAGCAGCAAAAAACTTTAAATTATAATACAGAACTAAATTAAAATCTTGGATGGATATCAAATGCTGTATTTTCTTCTTATATATATAAATATATTTATTATTTTAATCAATCCAATTCTCTATCTTTTGTAATCCTCCTTCCCTCCCCCCTCCTTTTTTTTTTTTTTTTTTTGTCACTTTATGTAATCATTCTTGTGTAATGCTTGAGGGTTCCTCTGTTATGAAGAAAAAAGAAATTTATCTTATTTAAGTTTTTTTAAACAAATTTTTTATGTAGCATTAAAATTGCTATAGTTTCTTGATAAAGTACTGTGACTGCAAGTTTAAATTTTATTTATTTGCTTTTTATAACATATATACATAAAATATTTTAATGTGGGTTTTTTTTTTTTCTTCAGGTGAAGGTAATCTCACTGAAGCGCTGCTAGCACAGCATAATAAGATTACTTCTGAAAGTATTTGTGATGGCAGTGAAGATGTTATGAGTGTAGGTGGAGAAACAGCATTAACGGCTTACACCAATTGCTCTCTGCCTACATTTAACAGGTCAGAACTTCATTTTTAAAATGTCTAGATACATATATGCATTAAAGGTCTTACATTAAACTTCTTTCTTGTTAATTTCTTTTTGAAAAAATTAACCTGAAGCTGCATAAAATCTGTTGAACTGAAAGCTACATGTGGACAAACAATTAATTTTTAGCATTATAACAATGTAACCATTGGCTTGTGATTTGATTTCTTCAAAAATCCATTACATATGTACTCTTGTATATATTAAATCTTTTGTTATAAAATGTCCTGTCATGATTCTGGTGTAAGCTTTTGGAAGAAGGATTATCAATTCAAATGTCATCCTCATTGTGCATTCATATCTCAAAATGTTGAAGTTCATTCAAAAATATTCCTTATGTTTCCTTAGGCAGAATTTTAGTTTCGCTAAACTCTACCAATCCTGGGATGATATGCATTTTGTCTGGAATCTTATTGTATATAAAATTTTGCAATCAACTTTTGTCTCTGATATTTCTAGGAATGTAATTTTCTGAAATCTAAATAAGTGGGGTCATTTCCCCTCCCCCTCAGTCTATAAAACTACAACTTAGAATTTATTTTCTTTGAATTATATTGGCATAGATATTTGAAATTGAATTTAATACTCTTGGTTATATTCTTGTATCTTTTCCAGATCATAACTTAATCATTCAATAGTGTAAAGAAATAAAATAGGTATTAATGTGACAACTTAACTAATATATGCCAGGTTTTAGGTTTGCCTTTTAAGGAATCAAATGCAATATTTTTCTTTTAAATTTATTTTTAAGAAATTTACCTCATTTGATTTCTTGTCTATTGATGATGACAATCATCAATAGCTCAAGCAGAGATTTTGTTTTTAAGTATGGAAACAATATAAAGGACTTTTGTAATAATATTGCAACTTTTTTTAATGCATGATAGTAAATGTTTTAAATGGTCTGTTAACAAATAATGTAGATCATAAGTTATTCTAGCAACAAATATCTAACACTCAAAGTAAAATTTGTAGATCAATATATTGCTATTAACTTTTGGTACTGCTGCAAGAATGATTTTTAAAAAAGGAAGATTTACCAAACAATTGGCATGAACATTTTTCTAGTAAACAGAGGAGAGCTGAAACCAAAATATGAGAACAACTTTTGGAATGGTGTTCTGCCATTTGCAAGTTAACTTTTTTGTACATTTGTTTTTGAAGTTTTTATAAATGTGTGTAAACTTTTTATTAAAAAAATGCTGCTATATGTAAAGAATTAGATTCATCATAGAAATCATGGGAGATAAATATACATTATCTGGTCAAAAGTATCTGAATACCCAGTGGTAGAGACTTAAAGTGTGCTGAAGCACATATTAATATGAAGTTCACCCTCCTTTTGCATCGATGACAGCCTGCATATGTCTTGGAAGACTTTGTTCTGGTTTTTTTATAGATGGCCATAGGAATTGACTTCTAAATGTCCATCAGAGCTTAAATCAGTGCTTGCAATGAGGATGATCAATTAATCTGCACTCTAATTCATTCCAAAAGTGTTGTATGGGATTTAGTTTGGGACTCTGAGAAGGCCAGTCAAATTTTTGAATACCCATTTTGTCAAACCACATTTGTGTAAACCCCAATGTGTGAATGGAGCAGTTTTCCTGCTGGATAAGAAATAAGCCATCCCCAAAATATTGCCATACAATTGGGAGTGCAGCATTGTCCAGAATGTCCACATACATCTCAGAGTTCAGTTTCCTTTCACAGGAATTAACGAACCCAGGTCAAATCACTAGAAACATCCCAACACCCTTATGCTTCCACCACCAAACTTAAGAATTGGCACAATGCATTCACTAAAGAAACCTTTGCCAGACATTCGCCAGGCCCAAATGCGTCCATCCAACTGCCGGACTGTAAAATGAGATTCATCACTGCAAAGAATAGTTTTCCTCATCTCCACAGTCCAATGACAGTGAGATCAGAACCTTTGGAATTGATGCATCACATTCTGTGGTGTCTGTACAGCCATGGAATCCTAAGTTTTTTAACTTTCAATGAACAGTCCTGCTGCTAACAGTAACCATGAGGAGCTATGGAACTTCTGAGAAATTTCCAGCAACGAGGACTTGTGAGGCTGTTTTACTAACCTTCTCAGAGTTTTGATGCTGTGTTCATTTTTTTTTTTTTACCCTACCAGTTGGTTTTTCTGCAGTTTCACTTCATAATTACATTCACACTGGATTTAGGCTTCTACAGAATATCCACAATCTCAAGAACTGATTTACCATAAAGGTGGCATCCCACTATACGACCAAAATCAGGCTCACTAAGCTCCTTTGATGTACTCATTGCCACACAAATGCATAAATACAATCTGGCAAAGTACTTCTAATGCTTTTAACTTTTCATTGCGCATCTAATTGCATCCTCAGCCTGAACCACTGTTTTTAAGGGTATCCAGATGCTTTTGGCTAAATAATGTTTGTTGTTACTGCAGGCAAAAACGGCATATAATTTCCTTTTCTGTTCATGTTTAATTGCAATGTAATTACTCAAAATTCACATAACAATTATAGTTTTATTTTTTCAAGAATTTTTTTTTAATTTGAATGTATTTGTTAATCTTATCATGCTTTTTTAATATCATTCCTTAAAATGCATTAACAGTTTTCTTTTTACTTTTATATAACAGATTACAGAAAAACTTTAATCCTCGCTCTCTGATACACAGAGAAATGATTGCAGCACTTGCAGCTGTTACAGAAGTTTTAAAAGCAAACCAAATGGAAGAAACTGAGACAAATTACTTTACATCTCTGGTATGTATGAATTATTATATATATACAATGAAAAGTTTTATACTCTGCTTGGCAATTGCTAAAAATCAATTGATTTATGCAAAATTGCATCTTAAACAGCTAATCAATGAAAATAAATTCAAATTCAAGTGGCGAGGGTGGGTAGACCAAGACTCGTTGTGTGTAAGACATTGCATACAACCTCATGATTCATAGAAAAATTTATGCTGTTTAATGTTTGACCCAAAGTAGTACAGGTTGTTATAAAAGTTTTTTCTCTGAAATTCTGTTTGGTTCTTGCAATAATTAAGAGCAAAATGTCAGCAAGACATAATTTGAGTGCCCATGATCCTGAACGAGCAGCTGAATGACTAGAAACAGGTCAAAGTGTACAGCTGTTGCAATGGATGCTTGAAAAATGTCATCTCGTGATTAAAGACCGCTACAGGTGGAAATGCTTTATTAAAACATTCCAGGGGTCATGGTAAGAACACCACACCTTTAGATATTCACTGTGTAGCCCTTGTGGCAAAAAGGAAGAGAAATTTAATTCTTGGCCATATAGCTGCAAACCTTGCAGCCACTACTGGTACACATATTTCGGGAAGAACCATCTCACGGGTATTAAATCAAGTTGGTTTGTGTGCGCGAAATCCTGTTCATTGCATCCTGCTCCAACCACTGCATTGTGGTAAGAGATTATGCTTGGTGTAAGGAACATGTTAACTGGGATATCCAAAACTGACCTAAGGTGATATTCATAGACAAATCTCATTTAAGTGTGACAAGTGATTCTGGCTACCAATTACTGTGATGAGAGCTTGGAACATGTCATGCATAACAGTTTGTTAGTGAACGTAATGGTGTTGGTAGACATCATGCACAATGACAGAGTACCACTTCATATCTTTAAGCGAGAAAGCATGAAATTGTAACAGTATTGCAAAGAGGTTATTCTGGATCATGCTCATTTTTAGGGGTACTGTAGATCCAGGCTGTTTGTTTATGGACTATAATGGGATGCCTCATAGAAGCATTGGTTTATCAGATCCATTGGTAAGTGAAAATAATGTCCATATGCAATTGCCTACTTTTTCTCCCGACCTTAATACCTTTGAGCATGCATGGGATGCTCTTGACAGATGTGTTTCACAAAGAACCATTTCGTCCCAAACAATGTAAGAGTTCAAAACCGCCTTGAAAGAGGAGTGTAACATTATCCACCTAGAACTCCTCGGTAGTTTAGTGGAGAGCATGGAAAACAGATGCAAAATGTACATTATTGTCCATGGTCATCACACATCTTACTATGATACTCATGTTTGCATCGTTCTGACCTGAAGATCAATTTTTGTGAGGCTATTTTGAAATCATCTAAGGAGCATCTTTCATTTTTCAGTTTATAATATTTTTGAAGTGATGCTATTTGCACCATTTTGCACTATAATAATGTATCATCCCTACGAAATATGCACTTAGTTTCATTTCTTCAATCATCTATATTTAAATATTTTGAACTATATTTAAATATTTAACTGTTTCTTAGCGATTGCTAAGCAGCGTAAGTTTTGTGAGAATTGAATCAAATTTTAGTATTAATATTCTAGACAAAAAGTAATTTCCGTTAATTAGTATATTGTATTTATTTTTATTTCAAAAATTAAATTACTTTTATAAACATTCAGGCGCATTTTTGGAATAACTTTTAACCTTTATTTTTTTATTATTTATTTATTTCAATTCTCTTTGTTTAATAAGATGCTTTATATGGAGTGCATGATGCATTTTAAGTTTTCCTTTATTTTAGATAACTAGTCTTGAAAGTGTTGATACTGATGAAAGTATGACAGCCATCATATGTTTACTGGCTATAATTGTGAAAAGGTAACATGTTATACTTATTTATGATGTATATATAATCTATAAAATGTGTATGAATACTTTATATGTAAATACTTATCAGTAAAATGTCAATATTTATAACATTCATTGCCACTTGCATATTTAAAAATAAGATGTAAAAGTCTGAGAGCTATGAAATTTAACATATGATTATATCTTGGGTGTCACTAAAAGAAGGGAGGGTTGTTAAATTAAATTTTTAATTAAAAGATATTTAAAACTTAACATTTTGTCTGAAAAATTTGGTCTATGTTTTTACTCAAAAGCCCTTTTTACACCATTTTAAGGTTTAAGATACGGGTTTTTTAAAAAAATAATGTCAATATCATTTCAATTTAATTTTCACTTAATTTTTTTAAATTAAAAAACTTTTTTTATATATATAAATTGTTTTTATACCACTTTGAAATCCAAAACAAATGTTTTTACAATGTTATTTTTCTTAGCAACTTTTTCCAATATTAGTGTATTTACATACAACCAACAGTATGTAATTTTTATTTTTGCATGAAATTACCTTTCCCATAATTAAGTGTAAGATTTTACATTTTTTTAGCTTTATAAGCATTCAAAATGGAAACTTTATTACAATATAATTTTTTTATTATAAGTTTGAATATTAAAATTTTTTCTTGAATTTCTTCGTTTAGTTTTATTATAGTTTCTTTTGCTTTTATTTAATAGAATGGATGAATCTATTTTGAAATCACAAAGTAAAAAAGTGATGGAGACTTTAGTTAATTTATTAATCAAATACATGAATTCAGATCATTGTTCTCTGTTAAGGAATGTAAGTAAACTATTCTTTTTTTTTAATTATCAGTTCATTTAATAACAGATATACATATGTAAGTGATTTTTTTTCTTTTATTTTCTATTTAGCTATTAAAAGTGATGTATCCCCTTCTAAAAGTGAAAACTCATTGGAAAGAAAATTCTCAGGAGTTAAATGTAGTATTAGAATTTGTTACTCATCACAAGCCTAAAGTAAGCTTCATACTTTACTCTGCTCAAATTGTGAACTAGTTATGTATAGTTTAATTATGGATTTTTTTCTTTAAATGTAAATAACTTTAAAATGTTCAGGTTCGTAGAATGGCTCAACATATAATTCAAATGCTTCTGATAGATGACAAACCAGAATCTTCAAAAGTTCATCCTTGTGCTGGTTTGGTTGCAAAATTTTGTATTGAAAAGCTTGAAAGTAGTGCAGGTATTATTATTAAACTTTTAAGTTTTTATTTCATAATTTATATTTTAAGTTTTAATAACATGTTGCATTTACCATATGGATGCATAAATGTTATTAGAATAATAGTTATTGGGAATGATATGGTCTTTATTTGTATTCCAATTGTCTTTTTTAAATGATTATTTTTATATGTTATTATTTACTATTTTTATAATTGTAAAATTATTCTATACTGCAGTTATTTTATTTTTATTGTTAAAGTAGAAATGAGTATATTCTTCTTTATAAAACTAAAATGATATAAAAAGCAGGAGTTAAGGAAAAAGATTGGAAAACAGTGAACAATTTTATATCCTTTAAATTGATTTGCTTATCTTATACTGTTATATTCTCATAGGTGTAGGAAAATCAACTCCAAGAGTTACTTTCCATGTGATGCAACTACTTCAAGAAATTATTTGTGCTTTTCCTACTTTGAGTATAAAAAAGTGTTGTGAAACAATTTTTAAGATTATGACATTGAGTAGTTCAGTAAGTACTCCTTTCTCTTGTGCATATAGAAGTATGAAATGCTATTTTTAAAATATATATCTTCCATTATGACAAACTAAAATAATTTCTTTTTATTCACTAGTACAATTAGGTATATGTTATAATTTATCTTACTTATTAAATTAACGTATTTCTTTTATTTGCGTTTGGAAAAATTTAATTCTTTAAAAGCGTAAAGGTCGAATTATTTCTCTCTTTTCTAATAAATGACTTTATTATAAAATTTTTTAAAAATTCTCTTATGAAGATTTTATGAGGACCTCTCTGTCTGTAGATTAAGAAAACTTAAATCTATAAAAAGGTTTCTATAAATTTTATTTTTAATATTCCTCTTTTTAATAATTTTTTGGGTTAATGAGCTGATAATTTTGAAATTACCTTTTTCTCTCTGAAATATTGATATTGAAATTTCTGTTTATATAGTTGGTGACATTATGTGGGTTTAAAGCACTTCAAGGTCTTTTTGACTCAGACCATAAAAATCTGCCTGCTGATTTAAATGCTCGAATAATTACAGTAAGACAACGTACTTTTATCTTTTTTTATGTATTTCTATGCAAAATTATACATTTACATACTATATATAAAAATAATACTTTTTTTGTATTTTTCATATTATACTTTTTTATTAATTATTGCTTATACTTTTGCATGGTTTTTCTTTTCTTTTCCTGTATTATGTGCAAATTTAATAAAGTGACAAAATGTATTAATTTACTTTTGCCTTTTAATTATATCGAATATACTTATATTTTTTCCCCTCAGGCATTGTATGATTATCAACCAAATACCAAAAATTCTGATTGTTTAATTTCCTGGATTCAATTAATGGAAAAAGCATTAATTAATCTGTACAGGTAAGTTGCTATACATTTGCCATCATCAAAATATATTTTAGATAAAATGTCACTTTTATTAAAAAAAGTATTACATTTATAAATTAAAATCAGCATTTGATTTCTATTTAAATCTACATACATGAGATTAACATTAAAACTTTATTATTAAATACCTACAAACATACAATACATCTTTCAAATGTAATACCAATGTATGTCCTTTAAATTCAAAACATACACTATATTTTAAGCATTTTTATGTAAATATGGATCGAATTAGAAAATGTACATAAATATATGCAAAAGAATATAATCTGTGCACTCTATTTTCTATAATTGTAATTTTTAATGAATCCTTATCTGTAAGTTTTGAAATTGAAGAAGCATAAATTTGGTAAAACCTTCTGAAGACATTTACTAACACTAAAATTTGACTGTAATTTATAGTCTTATTTCAGTGGAATACTCAATGGTGGTGTAGTTTTGATTGTACTATTATTCTATATTGGTGCAATGAGCCAAAATTTTTTGATCAGATCAAACTATCAATTTTATTAATATGTAAATAATAAATAAAAACTTTTGAATTTATTTCACTCATTGTTTTAATGCATGCATATTTCATTTAACAAGCCTCTGCAATGAAAAATTATTCATACAATACGCAAAACAACTTTTTAAAAAAATGTAATTAGCGATAACAAGAGTTATTGTGACATGGTTGATCCTTACTGGTTAAGTATGTGTCTCTAAAAATATTATGAGACTAGATGTCGATACCAATTGGCATTGATGAGATGGTAAAAGAATATAGAAAGCATATGAAATTCCATTTTGAGTTTTAGCAAAAATCTCCAGAGGAAATAATAGCTTCAGTGGAACAACAATTTTCCAGTGAAATAGGAGAGATGCTAAAATCTTAGTAAATTATTGCAGCATACATTGAGAACAATTACTCTAATCTGTCAGTAACTATGTACATTTCAAATTTGTTTAATGACAATGCTGTATCTTGTTTTTATTTAATGGTGAAACATAACCTAAGCAAATTTCTTTAGACAATTTTCTTGTAAAAATAAGTATCCATGATACCTAATTAATTTTATTATTATAATCCCCCCTCTTGAATTGAACACATTATTCTATCTTACATTGATCATATGGAAAAATTGTATGCTTTAACTAGTGTTTTGCATTACAAATAAGATTCCAAAGCAAATTATATTCATCAAATGAGATTTAACTCTATTTGTATAGTATTGTACTTAACTGTATTCATACAACTAAAATATAATATGTATACTAGTTGTAAAAAAATAATGCTGAATCGATAGCCTGTAATAGTAATAAAATCATTTATTTATTAGGAAATAACCTACTTCCGACTCATTAGTACTAAGCATACAGTAATACTCATTTATTTTCACTATTAACATAATAAATTTCTAAACTAATTTGAATAATTATAATCCTTTTTGCAAAGTTTTATATTATTCATTTTGTAAATCCACAAATTATTTAGTACTGTGTTTATGCAAGAAATTGGGGAGGGATACACCTCAAAACACTAAATTGACTAAATAAATTTCTTGTCTGTGAAATCAGATTTTAAATTGTATAGAGCATACTTTATTGATTGTAATTTAATTTCTAAACTTCGAAAATAATTTTCTAATTCTGTTTTGGGCTTTGAGAATGAAAAATAGTGCTTTAAATGCTTGCAAATTTAATAAACTGAGCTCAAGTACTTTCTTTTCCATAGATAATATTTATTGTTATTTTTCAGTTTGGATGAAAAACTTTGCATTGCTCATTTGCCACAATTTTTCTCTGCTGCTATAAAATGTTTGTTGAATGAATCTGAAGAAGTCATGCTGGCTGTTGCCATTTCATTAGAAGTAAATGTTAATTAATATTTCAATTTTAAAATAAGGACTTATATATGTTTTTAATCTTATTTTAAGCATTATTGCTTTTGAGTTTTCTTAAAAATTAATAACTTCTAATTTTTCTTTTCAGAATCTTTTGCAGAATTGTTTCAAACAAAACGATGCTGATCATATAAAGAATGCTGTACACAAAATGTTCCATTTTGTAGAAGAAGCTTTAGGTTATCAATACCATAAAGCATGGGGTCATGTGCTTTCAATCCTTGGAGCATTTTTTGAGGTTAATTTTTTAAACATCTTTTTATAAATATGCATTGAGAAAAAAAAACAATTCTTAGAGCTTTTATAATTTATTGACAGTTGAATGAAATAGCATATAAATAAATAGTACTATCAATTTTGTGAATTTATAGGAATAATTACATATAAGAATTACAGGTACTTATGTATTAGATAGTTGATGGCAACAATCACGAACTGTTTATTAACTCATTTGTGACAGATTCAAATTTGGCAATAAACTGTCAATGCCAACAAAACCAATAAAATGGCGGACGACAGTTAAGGTTTGAACAATTTTTTATATAATGGTGGGGTTTTGCCATTATTGACGGTTTAGCAACTCAGTGGCAACTCCTTCAAATTTTGTGATAAAGATCAACGGTCTAATACATAAGTACCAAATTATAATTGTTTCATCTATGAGGGAATTCCCATACTATTTTTGTAATACTTATTTATTTTATTTTTTAGACTGTTGGAAAGCATAACAAGGACATTATGATGAAGGTAAATTATATTTATATATTTCATTTTCACATGTGCTTAAATTGTTTATACTGTACTTTCTCTTCTTAATTGGGGAAATATTTGTTACTGAATATTTTATAGATGAACTGGTTGTTTAAAAAATGATGAAGTTGTTTTATGTTAGAGAAGCTATTCTTACCTCTTTAATCATTTGACATTTAATTGTGCTTCTTTAGTAATTAATGTATTTATATTTTATAACAGTTTTTTTATGCAGAAGACATATCAGCTAGGTTTTTATAATGATTTGTTATGAAATTAAAAAAAATGATCAAAAATTGTAAACATTTTTAGCATTTTAAGTTTTTACTATTTGTTTTTGTAATTAGATCTGTGCTTACTTTTTTATATTTCTTAGAAAAGAATATATAATATCATACTGTGTAAATTTTTAATTTTTTTTTAAGTTGAAATAGAATTTTTTTGCTTGTGCATACATCCTTAAATAATTATATATTAAGTTGAACCCTATATGTTTAGAATTGTTAATTATCTTAGAGATATTACCAAAATCATCAGTTAACATCAAAACATCATCAGTTAAATATAAAAAAATCAAAATTCCTTAAAAAATACTTTATAATAATTTTATGCTTGTGGAAATTCAGTTTCCCATCATATGTCAAATATGAAGAAATTATTTATTAGAATGAAATCTTTTCTTTTTTTAAAAAAAATTAACATTTGATTAATTTAGCCTTGTTCTGTTTTGTTTATACATTTTTTTTTTTAATTGTAATATTTTTTTTTCTTCTCCATACAGTGCCTTCAATCTTTGGGAAATTTACACGACAGCTATAATTTCCCTTTTATTCCTGCTCTGGAAAAAGCCATTGGAACTGCTATAGAACATATGGGACCTCGTACTGTATTAGAAGCCATTCCTCTTCAAGCTGAGGGTACTAAGTACGTACTGGTTTCGATCGTTGATTAATTTAAAATTTGAAATGAGCAATAATTTACCATCATATTATGAATAGAATATTTTTATTCATTACTTCCCTAAAATTTACTATTTTAAGTTGAATATATTTCATGAGATTTTGCTAAAATAACCAAAACTTTCTTTGACAAAAGATTGTTTTGATAAAAGGAATAATTTGTCTTTAATAATACTTGCAGGCCAGACTTTCCCAGGTCTTGGATGTTGCCTTTATTGCGAGATAATGTAAAAAGAACAGAGTTGAAATTTTTCTTTGATTATTTCTTTGATTTAGCTGTCAAAATGAGAAACAGAGGTAGGTATCATACTTATTGTATCCTATTTAATAAATACTTTTACTGATCATTATTGATAATAAAGAAATTATTGTTAAATATGCATCTGTATAATAAAAGAATATGACTTGCCTTTATGTTTAATTTACTTAAATCTTATATCCATTAATTTTAAATATTCCTTATTAATGTTTTGCGTAGCAATTTTAATGTCTTTTAGTCTGTATACCTTAGTTTTGTATTTAAAGGTCTACATTAATCATGGCCAAATTGTTAATTTCTAAAATGTTGGGGTTAGGAATATGCTTGCAAATGGTAAAAAGCCCTAAATATCATTTTTTTAAAAGTTACATTTTATATTGTTCATAAAATGATTTATTTCTATGGTTAGTACAATTTTACTTTTAATATAAATGTACATCTGAAAAAATTATCAATCCCGATTTTTACATAAGTCCTTGATTCTATGAATAATGTTGGATAAAAAGTATTATCATTCTAACATTTTAAAAAAAATTCTTATCTTTGTGTCTAAAATTGGTCAAGCTTTGAATCCACAAAAAATTTTATTTCGGACATTTTCAATGGTGATTGCAATTGGCATTCAGACTGATATTTTCTTAAGGAAACATTGATTGGCTTAAAATAATAGAATTCAAAACTTTGTAATC
This sequence comes from Argiope argentata, assembly GCA_026289955.1. Lineage (NCBI taxonomy): Eukaryota > Metazoa > Arthropoda > Arachnida > Araneae > Araneidae > Argiope > Argiope argentata. The sequence goes on from JAOUZG010003912.1 coordinate 1,998,772, forward strand.
CTTTTAATTTGTATCGCAGATTAATAATAAATTATTTTATTAAAAATATTAATCCCTCAAAAATATTTACTTTATATGAATAATAAGACTGAAGGACTGTATAAAAAAACTTAAGTAGATTTGTGCACAAAAGTAACATAAAACATTAATGATTATATCATTTTAACTGGAAGTGTATGTTTTTCTTACAAATGTAGTTATTAGATCATGATAGGAGTATACTTTATGTTGTATTCAAATTCAAATATGGAATTTTAGCATAATCTAATTTGATTTATGCATGTTTTAACCATACAGTACCTAAGGAATTTTCTAGCAAAAAAATGCTAATTCATTGAGGTAAATTGTGTTAAATATCTAAAGCTTTCAGAAAATAATAATTAAAAGCATTAAGGAAATAATGTATTATCTGAATGGTTATGAAAATCTGAATTTCATTTAATACCATCTGAATATTGAGTAGTCATGTATGTTATTTTTTCAATTTAACTTAATAAAGTGTACAAATATTCTTTTTTTATATTACCGCTGTCTTACTATTGAGATGAAAAATACTAAAATGCAAAAATATATTTTGTTGTGAAGTGAACTTCTATTATTAAGATAGAGAAGGCTAAAATTCAAAATATATTTGCTGTGAAATAATCTTATTTGTTATTTTCTTGATCACCTAAATTACATTCAGTTACTTATGTCTAATCCCATTTAATCACCCTAGTCAGATAATTTCAAAAATACTAATGCCTTACTGCTTATACACTATAATTTCATTTCTCATTTCTGATCTATGAATTGATAAAAACTGGGATATTGCATTAAAATATTTTCAAATGACATTTATAGCAAGAACAGTGAATTTTTTTTATTCCACTCTTAAATTTTAAAGTAGCTCATACTAATGGGCATGTTAATGGACTTTTGACAGTTATTCTTTTACAGCTTAAAGCTTTAATTTTTTTTGTTAATACTTTTTTTAATAAAACAGTCCAAGTGCTTTGTACTTTTCCACCCCCATTTGAAATTCCCTCTGCTCATGTTAAATTTGTATGCCTTTTAAATTGCAACATTTTTATATTAAATTCTGTACTTTCTAGTTTCATGAATATTCATTAAAATTATCTGTTCTGTAATAAAAATACCTTATTGCAGTGCAATTTATGCAAATTACAATTTTTGAAACGAGATTTTTTATATGCTTGATTTTAATTAGAAATTAGCAGGTTAAAACTATATTTACTAAATTAGGAATGAGGGAAAACAGTGTTTGGTATATTGATTTTTTTATTTCCTGGTGCACATTTCATTCATTTCAGCATTTATTTTTTTCATGGCAATGCTCAAAAATTAATTTCTCTCTTTTTGAAATTATCTTTTATAAAATATTAACACTTAGAAAATTTCCAATGATTTGGAAAGCTATCAAAAAGCATTTTTCATTGTAATGAAATAAGCAGTCATATTGGTAATCACTGTATCATGCACATGGTAATTCTATCATTGCAGAAAAGTGAATAATTCTGCTGATAATGCCTTTAAAACAATTTTATTATCCATATATTTTTACTCAATGACTCTTTATTTACTCTTTTATGTGTTTGCTACAGTTTATAATAACTATCTTTTACTTAATTTTAAAGGAAAGATTCAATACTGTAAAATGGAGATGCATTTCTATGAAAAAATTTGTGGTCCTTATAATAATTTTGTTGCTCCTTATAATAAATTTGTGCCTATAATAATTTTGTTTCAATGATATCTCACACCCCTCTCATACAATTGAACTGGTTTTGTTTAATATCACAAATCTACTTATATCTCATCAAAGTACTAAAATTTTCTCTTTATAGAATAATATATTTGTTTTGCAGCTTTAGTTTTAGAACAAGAAAAAAGAGCGGTGGAAAGCAAACTTTTTGATGTAGTGTGTACCCAAGTAAGTAAAATTGTATTTCTAATTCATTGATGTCAGTGTTATCATTTAAAATTATGTTTTTACTAAATATGCATAATCTTTTAGATTTGGTCTCTATTACCTGGGTTTTGCACAGAGCCTACAGATTTACAAACTGTGAGTATTTGCATTATCAATATTAAAATGCAATTTATGTATTATTCTGGCTTCCTTTTAACAATGTGTTTAATATATGTTTTTTTTTTTTACCCCTATGGTGTTTGCATATATTCTCAAGCATTAGATTTTTAAAAATTCTGATCTTACTATATATTTTTGCAAGAAAAAGAATGTTTCTGCAGATTTTCATTTCTTTTTCTTGTCATGAAAGAAGAGATGTTGTAATTCTTATAATAAATGTAATTGTTTTTAATTGCAATTTATTCTCAGTGGTTCTATTCTTTTTTATTTATTTATTTAATGAATGGCAGAAATTCATTTCCAGAATACTGAAAAGAATACTTTTCTTCCCTTTGAGGGAATTATGTTATGAATTATAAAAAACATGTAGAAAATTTGGTTTATAATTTTAAAAAATGTGTATTTATTGCAAGGTGTGCTAAAAATAATTGTAAGTGTTTTTTTTTGTTTTGTATTTTCAAATTATACAAATGTTATTAAAAGCAAAATATTTTGTAATACTTTCCTAGTCTATTTCATAACATTCGTTTTAAAAAATCCCATTACTAGCTACATACTTGATCACAATATTTCCAATTGGAAAAGTATTTCATGATTTCTTTGAACAACATTTGCTGTTATATTCTTTGTAACATAAAACATGTCAAAAGCATTGAGACTTCAATGTACACCAACCAAAATTTTTAAAATTTATGAAAGATTAAATTTTATCAAAAACATAATTTGTGATGTGTCATGGGATTTATAATTTATGGTTCTGTAATCCTAACTGATCAAAAGTATAAATTAAGTGTTAAAAAGTTCTTTTTGCTAATTTTTAAATGCAGAAAAGGATAGTGCTATTCTAAATAATAAAACATTTTCAAGTATGTATATATAAAAAATCAGCAAAACTTTTTATTGAAGCCACAAATTGTAAAAACTTGTAGTCATATTACAGTAAATGCTTTGATAACTACTTATTTTATCTACTTGAGGTAAGTATAAGTAAATTAACATTTTTTATATTATATTTAATTGCTAATTAACAAAGGAAAACATTTTCTTTCAGTGTTTGAAAGAAGTTGCACCCATCTTAGGAAAGATGCTCAAAAATGAATCCTCTGTAAGATTAGTTGTCCTGAGTTCTATTCGAGAACTGATTAAAAATGGTAATTTTTTATTGACACTTTTCATGAATTCAAATTTTTTTTTTAAATTCCATTGGCGAATGGTTCTACTTTAATCAATCTTATTTTACAGTGATAGATTTTAGATGATTATCTAAAATCATCTTCTATCATCTTAGTTCTGTAAATTCATCAATATTGAATTTAATAAACTAGTTTCCGAATTTCTACTCTCATAGAGTGTCAAATTAAAAAGAGTTGCTACTTAATTTTTCTATTAAAATTGTTGGATGTTATTGAAAAGTTCCTTTAAGCCATTATCAGAAAAACAAATTGAATTATTGCATTTTAAAAAATGAAAAAAAAAGTACTTATTTAACATAATTCTGAATAATGTGTTCATCATGTGTTCTTTTTAATAGATCATATTTATATTAAGTCAATAACTGTTGAGTTAAAAATTGAATTTTTAATTTTTAAAATAGAATTTTGTGCCCATGCAATTGGAAATCTTCATTTAAAAATAACAAGTTAGCAATTCATTTGATATGTTAAATATTGTTTGTTTACTTTGTTGAATATCAGTTATTAGACCATTTAAGACATACGTCCAGAAATATGTTTAATATGTTACATACATGTTATATATTAATATGTTACATAGGTACACGTGATATAAAAGGTATTTGTTTAGTTGTCAATTGTACTTGTTAAAAAACAATTATGTGAGATAAATAGTCATCATTTTGATAATTAATTTTACAATTTTTTTTCACTGAAACAATTATAAAAAAGAGTGTAAAGAATTATTTTCAAGACTAATTAAAGCAAATAACTTTTAAAAAATTCTTGCAACCTGGACAATTAATAACTGGTATAATAATTAAGATTTTCAGATTGCAAAATTTGTGCTGCGATTTTTTTTTTTTTTTGTAATTTTTAGTTTTATATAAGAATTTTAATTATATTCTTTTTATTTTTGAGTTTAGTATTTTATATGAAAATGTCAAATTGGTAATTCTTCTTTTATAGATAAACACAAAGATGATGTTGCTGCATATTCAAAGAATTATATCCCTATTTTGTTTAACTTGTATCTTACTGAGGCTAAAAATAAAGCAGAGGAAGATGTTCGAAATTCCTGTTTTGAAACTTGTAAATTATACCTTCAAATTTCTGATAAAAAGGTAATAAATCCTTTTAAATTTACAATTTAAAAATAATGTTTATAATTTTTTTATACAAAAATATATTGCTTTATTCGTAACATTATCCATTTTACTATCTTTTTATTCTTAGCTGTGTTCAACATTTTTTAAAACTGCTATGTTAAAGTTACGTTCAGCAGACCCTGACAGTTTTATCTTGTGAGTAATGGCTATTTTTGTTATTGAAGTTAAAAATAATATATTATTGTTCAACAGAATTTTTTTAAGATTCAGATTGTGAGTTTAATTTTCATATCATTTTTTCAGACATGGATGTACTGATTTGTGTAAGGCTATGATTTTCTGTGTGGATGAAGATGAAATAAAAGAACTATATGATTATTGCAAACCCTTAATTCAGGTAACAATTATGTATTTTTTATTTTTATTAAATAAAAAGCTTTGTTATGATAAATCAAATTTTGTTTGTTCTCTCTTTGCTAATATGAAATTTGTGGTTTAACTACCTTACTATGTTTGTGTACTGTTATAATGATCAATTACTCGTTTATTCAGTTTCTGATTGCTTTAACTATCACTTAAAGCTTGAGTATTCTATTTCATTAAATTACTAATTTGCTATATCAGAAAAGCGACCGCTTAATCAATATAGCACTGATTTCTTATGTTGAAAATATGCCACTGCATGATTACTTTATAAATATTTCTTTGTTCTTTAATATGGGCAAACTTCTGCAGTGGTATTATTTAAGTTCAAAGTCAGTATAAATCAGACTTTTTTTTCTTTTCTTTTTTTTAAAATTATGATGTGCAGTCATTTCTGGCTTATTTTTTTAAATTTTACATAAAAATTAAAACATTTAACGGGTTTAGTAATTCAAAATATATATATATTAATATGCTTTCCAAATATTAATTGATTAATTCAAAATATTAAACAAATTTTAATGGTACAATATCCTTGGTATAGAAATAGGAATCTTTTATACTCTTAAGTACTTGCTTTGTTAAATATCATATCTTATTATTCTGACTTGTGGAATTAATTAGCTTCTATTGTTTTGTTGTTTATAACATGTAGCAAATAACAAGAATAAGCTTTTTTTTTCCTTCTTTTTTTTAGAATCAAAATCATAAAACTAAAAAGAAAGTTTACAGTGTTATCAAAGAAATCTGTAGCTGTGAATCTGAAGCATGTAAATCTTTTGTGAAATCTCATCTAGAAGACTTAAGATTGTTGCTTAGTGAAGCTATTAGTGGTTTGACTCCAGCCACAAGAGCGGTAAGAAATGATATTATTTTATTTTTATTTTCACTTAAATTTACCAGCCACAAGTTATTAGTTTTTATAATTATCATTATTAGGTGTTTATTTGTAATTTTTTTTTCTAAAGCCTTGCCCTGTATTTTAATCCTTACAGATTTTAAAAATTTCTTCAAGAACTTATTAAAGAACTTTCAGAAGGTATTAGAGATGAAGTTGTAATATATTGTTTTCATCAGATGCTATAAATATTTATTTTCATTTGTCCATTTATTTGTAATTTAGAACTAAAAGACTCCTTTTTGACTAAGAAAAAAAAAATCTATAAACATTGTTGTAAAAAGAAAATTTTGCTCTAAAATTCTTTTAGGGCAAAAAAAAAAAAAAAAAAAATCTCAATGTTTTGCATTATTTTATCTTTTTTGTTTTTTAAAACACACAAAAAAATTATTTATTTTTATTATTCTTATTTCAAGGAGAATCATTGTGTAAGATTAATTTACAAATTGCATAAAAAATATGAAAAATGCATTTTTAATGCACTATTTATCTTCTTTTTTTTCCCCCCCATATTGATGGTATCATAATACTATTGCTCTACTATAATAATTTTTTATCTTTGATGATAGGCTTGTTTCAATGCTTTGCCAATTTATGCAATTAGGGTTTTTCTCATCTGACATTATTGATCTGTTTGATGTCTTAACTATCATTCAGTACATGAAGTAGATTTTTAGTTATCAAGCAGATTAGCAAATTCCTTGGTTAACAAAAGCTCTAGACATGTATAAATTCATTTTATATACAAAAATAGAGTTATTGCACAAAATATAATTGAAAATCTGTACAGCAGATTTTTTTTTTTTAATCATACCATTGAAAATTGCAGTAATTTAAAAAATAAAATATTACTATTTCAGATGAAAAAGTGCCTTTAATCACAACATAATACTCAAATATTTTTTTTTCTCTTTTAGTTACGACTAAATTGTCTACAACAACTGGTATCCCAATCTACACTGAGTGAAAAAACTACTGTACTTGATATCATCCCAGAGGTAAAAAAAGGAATAAAATTTAAGTAAATGCTAAATTCTGAATTTTTATTTTAAAATTCTGAAATTTAAAAAAAAATCATAATAATTCAATTTAGGCTGTTCTTTGTACTAAAGAAAACTCTGAGAGAGCTCGAAAGGCTGCTTATAATCTGTTGGATGAAATTGGTAAAGCATTACAAAGATTTTCTCCTGATGATCCAAAGAGTAAGTCTCAACTATTTCTTTATTTTTGAGCTTCAGTATATATATATATATATATATATATATATATATATATATATCTATATATATCATAGAAACGTTTAGATGTACATAGTATTTTTATATTATCAGTTAAATCCTGTTACACATTCAACAAACTGATTATTTTAGTTCTCCAATTTTGAATCATCAACTGCAGAAAAATTGCATTTTATATTCTTTAAAAAAAAATTTATTTATAATAATTATTATTCTTAAATTATTTTGGGTGTTTGATTTTTATATTGCAGCATTGAGTTCTGTTTCAAAATTGAAAGCAAATAATCTAATTCATCTGTGGATTCTCATTCATCTAATGTAATTGAAGGTATAAATGTTGGATGAATAAAAATATCCTAATGTAGCAATGAATATTATGAAAATATATTTGCTCGTAATACCCCACACCACCACATTGATTTGAAATTTTGTATGGTAAGCAACATTCAATCTGCAAAAGCAACATGGTGGTGTTATGTCTATTATACTTGATTTTGTTGAATGGTTTGTTTATTATGTGAGAAATTGTGAACTTATTCAAAGTGCATTAGAATTTTTTTTTAATCATTGAACTGCTCAAAATCCATATTTAATATGAATTGGTTAGTTGAACTTTGTATCGAAAAGGAATATTCAAAAAGATGACATGCCTAATTTAATGTCTTGTAAATAAGTCGACTTTGAACTTCTTAGCACTAGAGCAATAATTTCATGGGCATTAAAACTTGTTGCATCACATTCATCATTTCTATTTTAAATGGCATATTGGAAATGTTTTCATATATAATCGAACAGCTTAAAGTATATATGCTATCGAATACAAAAATGTTCTTTTTTTTTATTAACAAAAAGGAATAAAGTTTTGAAAAGGCAATTTTGCCTTATAATATTTTTTTTTTTATGTGATCACTTAATGATTTGTATCGTAATAGCAAAAATAATTTGTTTCTTTTCACCTGAGTCCTTAATATTGCATGATTTACAATTAAAGAGCTTGAGAGTTAATATATAAATTTTGTCTTTACAAATTCTCAATAATAAATAAAAATAATTATTTTTCTTTATATAAATTTAAACTTTTAATATTTTATTATTTTAAATAACTTTAAATTATTGCTTCTTGTCCGCTCCTTAAAATCATATTGCCTTATAACTAGCACATGAAAGCTATGTGTGCATTTCTTGTATTTTGAATATACATACACAAGAAATAATGGAGAAAACACTGAATTTCCCCCCTACATTTGAGTGGCAACCCTGCAAACATCACATTAACAATAACATATTTTAGCATAACGACAGAAGTCTCCTATAAATAACTTAACCTTAAAAATTGATAACCTTTATAACTCACAAATAATGAAACAAATTCTAACTTAGAAATAGTAAAAACTTTTAAAATAATTATTATTTATTACTTCAGAGTCAACTGCATCAATGAACATAAAATGTCAAAGAATTTAGTTCTGTATAACTTAAATATACCATGCATTATTTCTTTTCATGCTTTCATATGTTTTTACAATAATGATTCTAAATTAGCTAAATATTGTTTTCTTAATTCATGCATTTAATATATTTTACATCACATATTTTCTTGCAAATATTGTTATGGTAATTCAATTATTCAGTATAACTTTTATTTGTTGTTAGTATTATATGTTTGAAGTTCAACATTTTGATAGATAAATCATGTGTGTATATATATATATAACATGTCTTTATTGGATCATATTCCTGTGCAGAATTTTAATCCTAAAAATTTGTCCTTATCTTTTTATTTAAGATATCTTATTAAACAAGTAGGGAAATTCTTATTTTAAATAAGCTAAGTTTGTTTATCTAATTATTGTTATTAAATATATTTTCAATTTCATTATTTGATGTTCAAGAAATATTACTTAAATCCATGATGAATTTCATTGTAAGTATAATCATATTTTTGGTTAAAAAAATATCATTATTATTTTACATTTTTATGAATAAGTTGCTTATCTAATTTCTCAGTTGAGACCTTCTATTGCTATGAGTTAATATTATTCATCATTAATATGTTTTTCATTTTTTTAAGAGTGTGAACGTTGATACCTGTTTTTAAAATTCATTTAAGAAAATGAAGGGAAATTAATCATTAGAATTATTGCAAATTATATAATCCTTTTATGAAGCATTTTTTTAAAAAAAAATTGTGAATATTTTTCCTGTAATTCAATTTTAAATATTTTTTTTTCTCTTATCAGATGCTCTTAAGGAATATATTACATGTCTATTAGCTGGTCTTGCTGGAAGTCCTCATTTTGTAAGTGCAACAGTATTAGCTCTTGGAAGAGTTACATATGCATTTAAAGGTAAGAGTTTAAATACCATTTATGTAACTGTTAATTTGTTTATCTAGTATTCTATCTAATATTTATTTTACTATTAACTATCTACTTTATTATCATTGTTTATTTAATCTTTTATAAACAATTTTCTTTTTTTTTATGTTTTAGATCATTTGAACAGTGAAATTTTAAGTAATCTAATAAATTTGATGTGTGAACTTGTTAAATCGCAAACAAGAGAAATTGTTGTTGCTACCCTATCTTTCTTCAAGATTTTATTTGCTGCTTTAGATACAAATATTCTCGCACAACATATCCAGGCAATGGTAATTTTTCTTTTTCATGAAATCCATATATTATTATTAAATGAGAAAATTAAATATCAGTTGGAAATACAGTATATTCACTATTTTAGATTGTTATATGTGAATTGTTTGTGGTAATTCACATCATATATGTGTTGTGTAAACAAGTTTGGGAAAAAAAAGTATTACAAATATATTGAAAAAAAATTCTCTTATACATCTATTTGTGTATTTAACAAATATTTTCTTTTTATATTACATAATTGTAATCACCATTATGTGATTTATGGTTCTAATCTTTAATATTGCTCTATTAATGCTTAATGTTGGAAGTGGGAAATGTCAGTAATTTTATTTAAATATGTATCAAATTGACTTATTTTATAAAAACTTGAAATTTTATTTATTGTCTTTCTATTTTAGATTACAGGTTTAACAAATTTAGCTGAAGGTAATCAACGGTCTTTGAGGTTTAAAGCCAAAGAATTATTCACAAGATTAGTTCGAAAATTTGGGTAAATATCATTGACTTTTTTTATATAAAAAATATATTATTGCATCAAAATCATCGATTCCTTTAAGTACAAACTCCATTTATTTTGAAACTTCTCCATTAGCTATGAAATGATATCTAAAATGATGCCAAAGAGTTATCACAAGCAGTTGGCTAATATTCGAAAAATTGAAGCTCGTAAGCAACGCAAGAAGGATATGAAGAATGATGATAGTGATTTAGAAATGTATGGCCCTACAAAGAAAACTGATGAGTGAGTTTCATTTATTAATTTTTTTTCCATAGTTAGACTTATTTTTTAAAAAAATTGGTTTGGAACTTTCAAAGGGTTAATTTATTTAATTCTTTATGCAGTTTTGCTGATATATTGGCTGATTCTGATGATGACATGCTTTTCGATGATGAAGACACTAAAGTAAAAGCTCCTAAATCACGTGCTAAAAAGACAAAAGCTCCATGTCTGGAAGAAAATGCTGAGGATGATATTGTTGATTTATTAGATCCTTCTGCTGGCAAACGTTTGTTAAGTTAGTATTTTGCAAAACCATCATTTTTTATGTATATCAGAGACTAGTATATAAATGAGTTTTAATTTCATGTAATATCTGATAATTTCTTTTATACCTTTGTTATTTTATAGTTTAGTAAATGCAAAATGAATGATGATGATAGAAACATTATCTAAAAAAATTTCTGTTAAAAATATTATATATATATATATATATATATATATATAATTTTGAATCCTCTGTAAAATCTAATTATTGTAATTATTTTTTATTTAATTTAGCCATTATAAAATAACTGAATTTGAGTTACCGAATAGACAATCTATCTTAAGAGTAAGATTTCTGCTAATAAAGACAATAAATGATGCTGTCATTTTAAGGTATTCTAATGTGTGAAATAGAATATAGCCATTTCTTGGAAATTTGTATGAATTCTTGCTAGAGTCTTATAGACACTTAAAAATTATATAAGACAGCTTTAATTTTAAAATGAAGTACAGATATAGATATACTTTAAAATATAAATATTGTAAAATATATAATTCTCTAAAGGTAGTTTATTTTGCTAAAATTAAATTTAGTTAATTTAAAAGCATGAAATATGTGATTGAATTCCTGTCTGTTTAATGCGCGATTATTAATAATAATAAATTAGGGCCATTTTTGTAATACTAACATCTCAACTATATAGTTTTTTTAACTGTAAATTTTAATCTCTTCTCTCTTCCTAACATTTAATTTCTGAAACCATTTAAATTTGTTATTTTTAAATGTCTTAACAGAAACTCCGTAAATTTCTAAAATATAATACCTTGGATATTTTCTCTTCTAAAGCACAACAAGATAACACACAAAGACAACCCAGAAAACGAAACGACGAATTCAAGATATCTGAAGATGGGCGGCTTATTATTGAAGAAAATGAAGAAGAAAAGCCTAAAAAAAAAAGTAAATATCTTGATGTCTATATATCTTATTGTTTCAGCTCTTTTTTTTTTCTGTAAGCCTTTTTATTTTTAATGGATAATATGATCTTCATTAATATGGTAGCAAAACATCTTTTGAAGAGAAAAGTTCTAATTTTGATTTGTTTCAACCAAATATTAACTTAGGAATAAGTATTTTCTTTGCATTAGCTCCTTCTGTCTGACATGTAGTAAGATTGTGTGTGTGTGTGTGTGTGTGTGTGTGTGTGTGTGTGTGTGTGTGT
>JAOUZG010003912.1:2010575-2054326 GCA_026289955.1 Argiope argentata
TGTGTGTGTGTGTGTGTGTGTGTGTGTGTGTGTGTGTGTGTGTGTGTTTGAGCTAATATATTAACTACAATAGTTAACTACTCTTTTGACATATTCATGAACATAACTTTTGAGTTTTCAGACTGCTGCTTCATCTAATCTGATACTGTAAGCCTAAATCATTTGTGCATGAAATATTCTGAAACTTTTTTCTGGTATTATATCTAGAAATCGTTATTAAAATGAAATAAAAATGTGTGAAAATCAGACAGTGATTGAAAGAAGCTGACTAGTTCTTTGGATTTGCTAGTTATTTTAAATATGATTTTTTTAAAAAGAAAAGTTCTAGCAATGTTAAAATTGATGTCCTGAAATCTGATTTTATTAATTAGAGTAAGTTATTTTATATCATACTTTCTGGAGAATGTGAACCACTTTAAATATATTAAATAAGTAATATTCACTTTTATGTTGTAAAATTCTGTAAATTGGAGAAGAGGACATTTATATATTTGTCCAGTTAGTATTAATTTCATTATATCCTCTGTATATTTTTTTGCAGAGAATAAAACTGAAGATGATGATATTCTTTCTGAGTTAGGAATATCTCTTAAGGTAAATATGAAAGTATTTTGTTAACTTATTTATCATTCACGTTGTTTTATTTAGATATTTTAAATAAAACATTGAAGTATTAAAAAATTATTGAATATTCATATTTCACTAAACTTTCCTATATAATGGCTGTAAAATTTATAAATGTTAAATTTTGTGTAATTATTGCATCATCAGTTTTATATGACATAATGTTTTCAATGATAATTATTTTTAGAAAAATAAAAGGAAACTTCAGGAATCTGATGATGAAGAAGAAGATCAAAAAGATTCTACTTCAATTGGTAGATTAACCATCCTTTTTTTAATTATATTATAAATGAATATATATTTAATTAATAATATAATGTGCTTCAATCAATGAATTATTTGTAATTATTTAGAATAACATTTGATTTATTTACTTCATTAAAAAAATAGAAAATAATTTGTCAGAAATATTAATAATTCCTAATGCATATATTTTTCAAAATTGGGCACAAATCTTTATCAAAACATCTGCATAATTATATTGATTAAGGTAACTAAAAGTTGTTTCTGCCTTTGACGGCTGTTATCCTGTTGATAATATTTTGGTTTCAATTGTTATCTCATTCTCATGAATGAACTGTTATTTTATTAATTTGTTGACAATTAATGAAAACTGCAGTGAACAATTCCATACCCGTTATCAGATTTTTATAATTTTATTTCAAATTTAAACGTATACTAACATTAAAATTTTTGTTTCTTTGCAGTGGAATTTTCAATAGCTATACTATTCTTTAAAACTATAAAAACTGATAATAAAAATTACAGACTTCAGCTCATTAATTTTTGCTAACAATCTAGCATTTAAAAAAAAACAAATAAAATCTGAAGTTAATGATTCCATGACTAATTTTTATTCACATCTTAATTTATATATATAGTGAAAACATTACACCTGATGCCCAAACAGAAGTTGAAATTTAAATTGTCTAAATGACTAAAATATGGGAAATATTTTTAACCTGCCCAGCATTGCAGATGACAGTGGATATGTCTTAGATGGTCTTATTTCATAAATATTGAGATAGTGTGTGTGAAAATTTAAAATTATTTCTCATTTTATCAAAATTGTTTTTAATTCCTTATATACAATTCTTTGTATACATTAGATAAAACCTCATTTTGTAACCATTCATTCTCTTTGTGATTGAAATATGTTTATTTTTTTATTTTTTTTTTCAGTAACAAAGGGTATTTATCGTAATCTGAATGCCGCCAAGGCTAAAAGGACTAATCCTGGAGAAGAATACAAGGCTAAAGTAATGATTTTAGATTTTTTTCCATATTAGTCAAAATTAATGGGTGAACACTTTATTGAATAACAATATACAAAATAATACAATTCTATATACTATATAGAATTGTATTTTTGTTCCCTTTTTAATTTAAGGGCATTTCTCTTTTACCTAGAGTTGCTTGTTAAAATTTCCTATGCTTTGATAATATTTCCAAAGCTGAAGTAATTATAGATGCTGAAATTTGCTTTTTAATTATTTTGGTAAAGGCAAAAAACTTTCATCTGAATTAATTGTTAAAAATTTTGCCTTCTAAATTAATTTTAATTGCCAGTTTTTTAAAAACATTTTTTAAAAATTGTGTTAATGGTTTATTTATTCATAGAATGGATTGTATAGTATGTATCATAATTTTCTATTAATGATGTTTAAAATTGCTATCAGAATTCTTTCAGGGGGAAATATATATATCACAATGTTGTCCTTTATATATATATATAAACACTTTTCAAATCCATTCCAATAAGAATCAAATTCATTTAAATGATGTAGAGCCTCAGACCAATTACTGTATCTGTATATATATTTTTTAATTTGCCATAGTGTTTATTGTCTAAATACATTGTGGTACAGCTCCCATGAAATTAAGACCAAAATTGTGACAAATGTATATGCAACAGTAAGATTAAGAAATTTCTTAAAATAGTTGCTTTTAAGCCTCATTATTCTGTATAACTAATCCATTGACATTTTGTTTTCAGAATTTTTCTTTTAAATTTGTTTGATGAATCGTGTTGAAAGGGAAAAGCAATAGCATTAGGAATAGGATTTTAGCGTTGACAGTTAAGATGAGGAATGGTTAGGGATTTTGTTTCAGAAAAAGGTCATATATTTACTTCTGGATGTGCTTTAGCAAGCATCTGGTTAAAAAAGAGAGAGAGACGTGCATTTTAGCAAAGGGTTTACTTACTTTTAGAGGTTTGACTCCATGTGAAGCACAAATGTGATGCAATCTAGTAAAACTTCTCCAAAAAGGCAACTTATCATAAATCCTTGATTAGTTAAACTAAATAAAATGGGATTTGTCAATAACAAAGGAGCAACGTTTTTGAGTTTTTTTTATTGTATTTAACTGAAGTTGATATTTTTCTAGCCTTAAACTTTTTATTTACTTTGTAGATGTATGAACTTACGACAAGAGGGCCAGTAGTTGAGTAACATGACCACAATACCAAAAGTTGACTTCAGTATTGTAGTTGTTATCTGGCTTATGAAGTTAGCGCCGCAACTTATATGCAGTATACAAAAAGAAAGGATAATAAATATCAAATAATTAGAATTCAACATTTCAATTATCCCTCCCCTTCCCCAGGCTGGGAAACTTATTTTAGGAATTATATCTGTCTACGACTATAACACAATAATGCTTTGAGCTAGATGGGTGAAATTTCATATATAATCTTGACTCCTGATTTGTTAAATTCTATTCCAATTTCAATTGAAATCTATTCAGAGAAATATTGGCTGTCCAAGTTCAAATGAACACCATAACTATAAAACATAAAAAATGAAATGGATAAAATTCAAGGCACAGATTTGGCAATGTATCCAATTTTGAACTAAGTCCATCAAAATGTTGGTCATCCATTATTTTGAATTTGAATGTATGTAAATGCAATTATTCAAAATATAGCAAAAGTACCACAGCTTTAACTTTTGACATTTAGATTCTTATTAAATTGCAAACCATGTCTGTCAAGGGATTGTTTTTCTATAAATCTAATCAAACATATAAATTAAACAACTCAAAATCATAGTAAATTAAATATATAAAATTTGATATGTGTTTGAATGAAGTTGTATGTCAAATTTTTATTTCAATCATTTGGAAAAAGGAATCCATAATACATATTCAGGTGTTTTTTTTTTTAAAGTATTTTTGTATTAATCATACTCCAGCAATTTATCACCAGAAATAACATGCTATTAGACATTTTGTAATGGTTGTTTGCTATGTAATTAATAATATGCCAATAAATTTATTGGAAAGAATGTGAAAATATTTTAATAAATTCCACTAAGCTCGAAGTTTTTTTACAAACTTCCAACTGTGTACACGCTCATCAAATTTTTATTGATGTTATTATTGCAGAAAGCTGGTGGTGATATTAAAAGAGGAAGATATGAACCCTATGCTTATGTGCCTCTTAATAGACAAGCTTTAAACAGAAGGTAAGAGTTTCTTATTTTAATTTCCATATTATAGAATAAATATGTTTAATTTGTATTTACCTGTTTGTTTGGTTTCGTTTCAGAAAACAAGTTAAACTCAAAGGACAGTTTAAAAGTTTTGTCAATGCTGCGCAACGTGGAGCTTCGGTTGGTATGAGGAGAAAGGCAAGGCAAGCAAGAAGAAGGAAAAATAATTAAACTGTATAGAATGTTGTCACATTAAGTTATTGAATGAACTCTTATTGAATTTTTTGTTTGTATAATATCCATAAGAGCTTTGTAGGTTTTAAACATACAAATAAAGTTAATGTATATTAATACTTAGTCATTATAATTATTTTAAAAATTTGTTTAATCAAATTAAAATTGTATAACAGAAGACATGAGTTATTTATCAAGGATAATTATTTTTAAAAAAAACATATTAGTTTACTTTCTCTTCAACTCTAAGAAAATTTTATCTGGAGAATCTTTATTTGTTAACCATATTTTCTTCTTTTAAAGATATGTGAACTTAATGTGGATGATTTCTTCTATCTTTAATAGTGATTGAAATATTAATTTTAAAAAATTAAGGAAAAAAAATATTCTTAGTAATAAATTTACAGAAAAAAATGGTTTATTATTATTATTACAGCCAATTATTCTGTTAATACTGAACTAAATCCTATGAAACAGGAATTTTTTTATTGGCTGTCATTCTCATTAACAATGCAGCTTTTTTCATTAGACGACAATGGCCAACAAAAGTTCAAAGAACCTTCAGACTGTTGGTAAAAGGCCATACATTTTTTCTATATTTTTTTAATGTTTTTAACATTTTGGGGGTATTATAATATTTTGTTAAAGTCATTGCTATCCATAGTAAATTTTCTTCCAAATTCATTGAGTTCAACCCATTCTATTATGAGTACTGAACCGAGAATATATACATCTGTGGTGTTATATCCTTCCAAGTCTGTAGAAGTATTCAGGAATTTTTCATGTCCTGAAATAATTTGCTCTATCATAAAGTGGAATATTTTTTTAATTTTTTGTTGCAGTCTGAATTCATATGCATCTTTTGCTTGACATTGTCTATGTACTCTGCACTACTTCGCCATAACTTTTCTAATTCCTTTCTTTAACATTTGTAAAATTTTTGGAGCTACAATCTATTTGATGTCTCGTTTCTGCATATTCTGATGTGAGCCTTATCGGGTTTAATGTAATCCATTTGGTCTCTTTAGCCAATATCGAGTTTTCGTACTTTTTTTAGAATATAGAATTTGAGAATATGGAGCATCTGTGCTGTTTCTCCAACCCCTCAATAATTGCCATTTTGCAGTTGATTATTGACTGCAGTACTTTGATTTGGTTATTTGTTGCAAGGCTAGAATTAGGAATATGGGGGTCCCTTTTCCCCTCTTCTGTATTTTCCTACTGTCAAAGTATACTACCATTATCACACCTGTCCTTTTATCATTTTTGGATTCATCTGTCAATATTTCACTGCTATCCATCCTTATCCATCATTTTGTTTGAAAGTGAAAAGGATATTTTTGTAGCAAATCTTAGAACATGGTCAGAAACCAAATTTTTATAAATGTGGTGTTGATAAATATCAATAAAATTTCACCAATAAATTCTGAAAATGCAAAAATTTGAATTAATTTTATAACAGTTTCCTTTAAATTTATTTAAATTATTTGTTGTAAGGGAAGTTTTAAAGAATCATGGTCAATAAGTCACTACAAAAGATTCAAATTTACATACTTTGATTTCCCTTTTGATTAATCAATTAAGCATTTCTTGACTCATACCTCTATGTATTAAGAGAAAAATAATATGAAAATGAATTGTTTCAAGAAATGTATTATCAATTAAGCTACATAATGAAAAGTTTCTGGACATTTCAGATTTACACATAGTTCTAAAAATTGCCAAAGAAACTGTACTGTCTTGGAGCTACAACCTTGTAATGAATTTTATTTCCAATTTTACAATGATGATTCGGTCATGGGAAAATTTGAGGGACCAGATAAAAATTGATGAACAGAATTATTTGACATTCAAAGTTATTTGATATTTCATGGAAATTGGATAATTAGTTGGTACTTTTTTCACTGCTTTCTATACATTAGGACTGCATGCAATTCAGAAAAATGTAAAGTTTTTTTTATATAATACAAGTTTTTCTAGATATTGTATAATAATATTTACTAGTTGCAGATTTCTCAATGAAATTATATGAAACTCAAAGAATTGATGATGTGTTAGGAATATACTAAATAAAAGTTTATATTAATATTAGGAGATATGGGTATTGGTAGTAAAGAATTGTAAACTGTTTAACTAGCCAGCTTACATGACAATCATTGGACAGCTCTTAAAGATTTAAAAATTTTCCCAGGTCTCTTACTGCTGTTTGAAATTCATTTTGTAGCAAAGTGAAACTTGGTGAGCGTGGACAAAATCTGAAATCTTTACAGATAGTTTGTCTTTTACACTAATATCATAAAATGCTGTAAAATTAATTGCAATCAAATATAATTTATATCAGATGCAGACTTCATACATACAATTATGAATCAAGTCTTAAATTTTGATTGCATAGGAATACATTTTAAAAATTTAGGTAATAAGTTAAAAGATCTTTTTGATGAGACAGCTTGCAAATATGGTCAAGTATTTAAAATTCTCTTTAATATTTTATCTAAAAGATATCTGAACATTGTAGTCATCATAAATTATTTTTATTCATTATGCAAAAATACACTTGAGGAATTATATACCCAGTAATTATGATAACCATTTAATAACTATGAAACATTTAACTGTTCTGATTAATGATGAATATATTTTACATATTTATTTAAGTTTGATTTAATTAATTGTCCTAATTATGTTTGAAATACTGTCTCGGTAATATCAGCAGCTATGCTTAATTGACTGATGGGAGGGGGAAGTGCCTATGCTTTATGGCATCTCATCTTCCATTCAACTGAAATTGACGGTTAGCCTCAAAACAAAATGTTGAGTATAAATATTTAAACATAAAGGCATATAAAATTAAAACAAAAATTTAAAAAGTTCATACAGTAGGATTTAAATTAGAAATGTTGATGGAAAAGATACATAATTGATTATCACTTTAATCTACTTACCTTGTTTATCTTCAAGCCAATTTTTCAGGCTGTGAGCCAACAGTTTGTTGGATGAGGTCAAGAATTATTGGTCCATGTGGTGGACTATCCCAATCTTCCTCAAGAGCATGGTCATGTTTACCTTCATTCCATTAGACAAATTTTTTTGTTTTTATAGAACTTAATGACGCCCGAGTTAGATGAAAATATCAAAAATGACTTATATCATCACAAAAATTAAAAATCATTTTCGAGTTCACATCTTTTTTAATACAGTTATCTATGCTACTATTATAAATGAGAAAGTTTGTATTGATGGATGATGTTAATCAATCAGGCAAGAACGGCTGAACTAAAATGGAAGAAAGTTAGCTAAGAGATAGATGAAAGTCTTGAATAGAACATAGGCTACTATTTATTCCAGTTAATTATTTATTAATTAAAAACTAATTTTACCGCCAAATGAATAAGACTTCAGATTGTTTTTACCTACGCTAATGAGGCTAGGCTTAACATGTTTTCGACTAATTATTTCAAACTATTCTGTTTATCATTCCATATTCGGTTTATTTCCTTCATTTTACATTGTTATCAGATCACCAATTCTGATACATACTCATCAAAATTACATCGCACGAAGTCGCGAGTAAAAACTAGTTAGTTAATCTAGTTACATTTTTTTGAATGAGGTATTATCAGTAGCTGAATTTCTGGGTTTTTTTCACAACAAACTCTTATTTTACATCGATTAAACAATTTAACATTTGTTTGTTGCAGTTTATTGTATTTTATAATAGGATGCTGAAATTTCCGATTAATTTTCCCCTTTAATACCTTGCACTTGGCATTCCCTTCCAAATTTTTGAATTTTAATAATTGAATGAGAAAAATTCTTAGTTAAATTCTGAAAGAATCTGATAATATGCGTATGTGTGAGAGAGAGGTTGTCTTGACCACAAAATTTTAACAAAAGGTTTGCCTATCGGAGTACAAATAAATGTGATAATTTCAAAATAAAAGGAACTAGATAAATAAAATTTGGTACACAGATTATGATTGTAAAGGGTAACTTTGTTTCCATTCAG
Organism: Argiope argentata; assembly: GCA_026289955.1. Classification (NCBI taxonomy): domain Eukaryota; kingdom Metazoa; phylum Arthropoda; class Arachnida; order Araneae; family Araneidae; genus Argiope; species Argiope argentata. Next base: position 2,018,877 of record JAOUZG010003912.1, read on the forward strand.
AACCAACTCCACTCAAGGAGCAACCATTTGTTAATTCGCATCATGTAAAAGTGATAACTCAAAATTTGGAAAACTTCGATAAATAAATTTTAATTCATAGATTTACTATCTAAAGTACAACTTTGGTTCAAATTTTGATCTAAATCCAATCTGTCAATCTGTATTTTCGCGAACTTATAAATGAAATAATTCAAAACGCTATGGTTCAGATAAATGAAATTTGGTATACAATTTCGGCATCTAAAGTTTGAGCCAAATTTATAAGAAATCTAATCTTTTATCAATTTTTATTTTCATATGCATGCAAACATAATTTTTTTAAATGCAACGATGTGATTGAATAAGATTTCTTATGCAATCTAATTACTAAAATTATAAAATTTGATTTCAGTCGAAAAAAAAAGCCAATTAAAATAGTCTCCCCTAAACTTTTTTTCCATATTCTCACACAAAAGTGTTTCCCCAGAGAAAGCCTTATATTGACTTACAATAGTTAAGAAATATGAGCTTTTGTCAGGAATTTTTACTGAACATTGGCGATTTTTTTTGGCAATTAATCTTTAACATTCTTTCATAGTCTCCGAAAATCGAATTTATATTTTAGACTCGTCTTTCCAGACCTAGTGGAGCAAAAAGTTTTATATAGAACATTAATTGTCAAAAAAAAATTGATATATTTAAATCATTGCGTTTTTGAGTTTTAGCGTTCACATGTTTCTGAAAGTATGGACTTAACCTCCCGTTGAATTTGCCTCAAAATTTGATAGAAGCTAAATACGTGTAACGAATTTTATCTGTCTACTAGTTTTCATTTTGTAATTCACTCCCCTCTCCACCAATTTTAAACAGCTTTTGTTGAATGAGTCTAGTTACTTTTCTCTTGACTCAATGAGATTTTTTAAAACTATATCACAGGTTTCGGAAAAGACAAATTTTTATAATAATCCTTAATTTAAATTTTTTAATCTAACTTTCATGTTTTAACGGAAAAATTTTGTTAAATTTCATACGGATGCTGAATGCCATCTCTCCAGAAGTACTAAAGAACAGCATGGAGAACGATGCATTAGAAAATTCATGATTACTACACATTGTACTCTATCTAAATATTTTAAAATTTTTGAGTTAATATTTTTCTTAAGAAGAATTTATATCATAATTACGTCTATGAAAAAAGAGAAACTGAGGAAAAAATCTTCTGAACTCAATCGATGATATTTAAAAAATGCCGAAAGATATCGATGATTGGAAGAACATTCTCATTGGCTAGAAATCTGGAATCTTTAAAAAATCGTTCCGATGTGGGAATTTTGAAGATATCAAATTGTTCGCGGGTTGATATTTCGCGGGGAGGGAAATGTATTGTTTTTAAAAGTTTTATACTAAAAGACGAGATGATTTCAACGCCTTTGAAACAAGGTACTTTTATGCAAATGGAGACTTTTTCCTGAATAATAATGTTTATTATTAAGATAGTTGTGATCTGTAACGACATTTGGCTTCTAGTAATTTCCTCTTTTTGAGTCCTAAAAATGGGTAGTTTTATGCAAAAAACGAAGTTCTCGATGTAATATTTTGATTACAACATATTTTTGTTTTCCTTTTACAGCCAGTTGTACTTATTTTTCTAAAATATTTAAGCCTTTAGTATTGTTCCAACAATCACTTATTTTCTTGGCTTCCTCAGAGAAACTGATTTGAAAGTTTCTATCCAAAAATAATTACTGATCTGTAGAATATCCATTTTTAAAAAAGTTTATTTAGTGAAAATATAATTTAATTGTGCAAAACAAAGTGAATAATTTTTTAAAAATATTACTGAAATTTTGCTTTTTTTTCGGCAAATGATGTAAAGATAATATAAGTCATGTATCACAGCTTTCATATGTAATACAGAATAGTTGTGACGTATTTATACTTGGACTATCAAAAACCTTTCACTCTCTTTAAAAAATATTTATAATCATTATCATTTAATTCACAGGTATAATTTTTCCATTTTTGTTCTTAAATTACCATTTAGTCCTTACTCTTAAGTTATTTAGTTTATTGCAATTATTTTTTTAAGGAAATCTTTAAAATGTGACTAGTTTCACTCTGAAGAAAACTTATTTCTTTTCCAATGAAAGATGCCAGTGTTAATGAAATTAACACTTTTCTTTTGTATTAGTAATCTTTTCTATTTGTATATTTTTGTAATCAAATCTATTTTGTAATAACTTTTAAGGTGTATTCAGACATTGTATGATGTATGCAAGATTTCTAATGAGCCTTTTCTTTACAGGTTTTTTACCTTCTAGTACACCTGTGCATTCACTAAATGACAGTGGTTATTTTGGAAGTGATAACAAATCATTATTGACAAAATCTGTGCATAAGTTATCTCCTATTAAAGAATCTTCACCTTTCAAAAAGAGAACAAGCGATTTTTCTGAATTGTTAAGCCTTGATTGCTCTGATATTTGTATTAAAGAAGACTGTGCTTCCATTTCTAATTTAAAAGAATTTCAATGTCATTTTGATGAACTTGTAAAAGAAATTGATTTTAATGACATATCTCTAAGTCCCTGTAATTCATTTGTTGAAAATTCTAAGAATGCTGAAATTTTAAATCAAAATTCATTCCCTTCATTTTTAATACATGATCTAGAAGATAGGATTATTTTATCTAATGAGAGAGCAAAACAATGTTTGCAGCAGGACAAAGATAATAGTTTGCATTTAAGTGTATTAGGCAACCAAAAAAATAAAGAACAGTGTTACTCTGATAAAGGTGACATAAATCACATTAATCCAGAGGTTTCTCAGAAATGTGAGAATGCATTACGTAGAATAAAATATATAAAGATAGATATTCTAAAAGAGCTAGAGAAAATTAATTGTATTTCAACCTTGAAGCATATATTTACATTTCTCTCAGCAGCTGATCTTACTAAAGTATGTTGTGTGAGTAAAAAGTGGAGAGAAATAGTTATTAGTGATTTTAAAGCAAATTCTAGAAGAAAGAAATTTCTGAAAGAAAAACATGATCATAAGGTATGTCCTATCAATATTTATAGAAAAAATTTAATTTTATGAATTAAGAAAGCATTAAGAATAACTTATTGAATAATAATTAAGTTTTCATTGGAACTATGTTTTATTCTTTCTAAATATTGTCAGTGAGGCTTTATCTTTTTATTTACCTAAAAAGTCTACCTTTAATACCTACTCTAATTTACTTTTACTTACTAATAGTATGTTCTCTGAGTGCTTATAATGCATTTCAACTTGGATAGACCTTTCATAGTTCATATTAAAAATTCATGTAATGTGTAAATAAAAAGGTTATGGATTAACTGTTTTTAATATGGTATGAGGGAGAAAAAACAAACTTAAGAATATCACATTTTTAAAATATATGTTCTAACATTAAATCTCATGTTTTCAGTTCTTACAGATGAATATACTTGTATAATTTCCAATAAAATACAAACAAAAGTATGATCCAAAATTAGAAAAACCTTTTAGCTTATTTTGTGCATTTCTTTTTGATGTCAAGCCAAAATTTAACAATATTGTTTTTATGTTGCAACATATAAATTCTCAGGTTAAAGTAATAGATCAACAGTTAAGTAATTAACAGTGATCTAACTGTTGCTTTAACCTGAACTAATTAATTAACTTGCTAATTGCTTTAAATTATGGTGTTTGTAATTTTAGGAAAATCAACAGCATCTTACTACAATATTGAGGACTAATCATAAAGGAGAAACAAGACGTCCTGTTTCATTATATAAAACAGTGCTTTCTGATATAAATAATATCAAAACACCACCTAAACAGCCTCTAGCAAAACAATCAGATAGGAAGTTTGATTCCTTCATTGAGGTAAGGAAAAAATATTTTATACTTTTTTTGACTATAATCTATTGTAGTAAATAAATCAAAGAAATTAATTTTAAAGAGAATAAAAGATAAAAAAGGAAAGAATCTTTTAATTTTTAAACAAAAATTAAAAATTCATAAAGTTGGGTTTTATTTCTGTAATCATAGAAATAATTCATTTTCATTTATGGAATCAAGATTTCTTTTTTGAATAAATATAAGAGACAACACTCCTTCAGACTTAAATCTAAATTAATTTGTTTGCATTTATCACCCTTTTAAACAGATACATAATTTAACAACTATTTATAAATAATATATCTACTAGTCCTATTTTAATGAATTTGTAATAAATACTAAAAGGCTAGCATCAGAAAATTCTATAGAAACAGTCTACTTGGTTACACAAAATTCTTATATTGATTTTAATCATGTTAAACTTTTGATAAAAGATATAGATAACAGCTTTTAATTTTATCCTCATTCTTACGATTTCCATCCTCTTTAAGTGAGAGAAAGAAAATATAAAATTCTTAAAATATAAATTATTAGGTAGTTAAATATACAGTTTTATGCTGGGTTTATACTTGGAAAGTTATAAGACTACAAGTAGGCAGCGTATGTATAGAAAGGCTGAAAAATGCTGTATGGTCGATGGTAAATAATTGTACCGACAAATGGTAACATGCTTCTGTATTGTATTTTTTCTTACTGTGCATACATTTATAAAATTTGGTGGGAGGTGTTTGGCAAGAAAAAATTGATAATGTATAATTTCTGACTTTTTTGCTCTTTCTGATTTGAAGTTGTTTTCATTTTATTTGTCACTTCTTCTATATAGTTTTCCATGTTTAGGTACATTGATCTTTTTATTTTACCATGTTTCTTTGTGTAAATATCCATCATTTTAATACAATAGACAGTAAAAAAGAATTCTGGGAGGCCAAAACAGCAATCTATAGTTAAGCATAAAATGATTGAATCTACCTTATGCTGTAGTAAACATAAAACAGTATCTTTCTATGCATGCTTTGTTTTACCATCTCAGAACTGGTGAAATGTAAGCCTGGCCTCTGGAAGTTTGAAAATATTTGTACATTAATCATAAAAGCTATATATTATTACTGCTGTATTCAAAATTTCATTTTATCCCAAATTTCTCAATATCTAGACTTAATTAAAACTCTATTAAATTTAAGTTGAAATATGGGAGAAAAATTCTATGCAGGGATTTTTTTTTCTTACTAGTTAAAAACAGAAGTAGAGCTCTACAAATTTTTTTTCCTGTATTTCCTAATAAAGATGTTCTTTTCCTCCTTACACTATAAAATTGTTAACCTTGTGTAAGACCACAAACGCTTTGCATAAAATTGATGAGCAATAACTACAAAATATTGATAATTTAGAATGAATTTGGTATTTTCATGAACATATCATGTATTCTTTGGCGATTAATTCCTGAAATTTAGCAATAGATGCTCAAACACTGAATTTGAGCATCTTTTCCATCCATTTCAAACCAAAATTTGACACAAAGCTGCAATTTTATCTGCAAAGTCACATAATTGCTTTAATATAATTTTAAGCTTCTGTATTTTTTAATTAGTGTATTTGTATGTTCATGAAAATACAAAATAACAAAAGAAAATCTAATCCCTTCAGAGATTTGGTTTAAGATTTGAGTGTTTACACTTTAAATACTAAATCTACCTAATTTTATTAATATAAATCTCCTTGTTTTGCAGTTGTTTTAACTTATATTCGAACATACATACTCTAAATAGATTTGCTCAAAATTTAATAGAAATCTACATATTTGATATAAAGAGTATATACCAATTTTCATGGGTCTAGTTCAAAGATTTTTGAGTAACAGATTAATAAAATGTCAAATATATATTTGAAATCTAAGAGGTCCTAAAATGTGAAGAATTATCTATATTAGTAGCCAAAAGACTTACAAAGCCATGAGGTCAACTTACAAAGGTGTTATGTAAGCTGGTGGTAGCTCTATAATGACATGCACTAGGTCTTCTGGTCCAAATGAGCTGATTATTAACATAAAAACATAATGCTCATATACTTAGAAACAACTTGCAGCCATGCACAGTTTTCGTGTACTCAAACAGTCATCCTGAATTTATCTATGACAATGTTCCATGTTACTGGACAAAAATTGTTCTTGATTGTTTGAAGATCATTCTGGACAATTATAGAGAAGGATTTAACCACCTAGATTGCCTAACATGAATTCCTTCGAGCATTTAAAGAACATAATCAAAACATCTTGAATTGACAAATGTTTTTTCAACTAGTGATGTTTCAAACAGCAGTATGATTCAACATTTTTCAGGGATTTTCCAACTTATTACATCCATGCCCTATGGAATAATTGCACTTTGCTAGGTAAAAAGAGGTTCTAAAAATTGTTTTAGAAATTCCAGAATTTTTATTGCCGCAGTGTGTATATACAATGGAAAAGAGAATTCCTTTTGTTGCTTTCAATTGCTTAATAAAGAATTAAATATCTGAAAATTTAATTAAATGTTTTTTCCCTCTCGCATTTGATACATATTAGTGAAAGAAAATGCCAAATTAATATTATTTAATGTTTTTTTACAGCAAGGAAAGAAACTGAAGAATGGAATATTGAGAAAATGCCCCAAATGTGAATATGCAGCTAAAAGTCAAGTCACTGATAAATTTTCTTGTACAAACTGTGATTATGCTTTTTGTGGAAATTGTCTTAATCCTTTGAATGGGAGAAATCATGGCTGTTCAAAACAAACTGTGTCAATAATAGTTGGTAGCAAGAAAAGTAAGAAAAACCTGAAACGTCTGTGAAAACTTTTTTTGCTTTCCCTTTCTCGCTATAACACATTAAGATACATATCATCAAATTGTTCAATGAGCTCTAGTCAGAATGTAAAGCAAACATTTTGAATAGTGCAGGTATGAAAGTGTTCTCAGGTTTCAAAATAGTTAAAGCAAAAAATGTATATACTTTTTAGAATGTATATAACACATTTACATTTCACAACTGCATATTTCTGCATTGAATGTTTTATTGATTATTTGGAAAATATTTTTGAATTATAAAACTTAAAAGTTAATTTTTAAAAAAATTTTGCACAAAATTAACATATTTTAGTAAGTATATACAATTTGTAAATATTGTAACACACCAATAACTGGGATGATTTGATGATATGATTACAAAGTTTAATCAGTGTTGTTTCGTCTTTTTAAAAAATTAATTTACAAGAAATACAAATTTTAAACATTATCAGTTTTTAAAGTGATTTCTTGCCAATATATTTAATATTTCCTATTAAAAAACATGTTTAAGTAAAGAAACATTCTCAAATAACTGATGTAATTTAAATTAAGTTCTTTAAAATTGTGTTATTTTTAATGTTAGTAATTTTTCTCTTGCTTTGTAAGTGAAATACTGTATAATGTTTATCTGTTATAATGTTTTTGTCTTTTAAGGAAATGATGTATCTTGATATTTTGTAAGAAATGTACTTAAAGTTTGATACAGTTATTGTAAGCTGCATTTTTTTAATAAAAAGGAATTTACTGTTCATTAATAGATACATATTCATTTTTTAAACATAGATAATGGTTGTCAAATTGAATAACAAATATTTTCGCTAACACACATTGCATGAATGTTATTTCAAATTGGGTAGGTACGTTTCTGTCCTTCATTGCAAGATCATTCATTTTAAGATTTTATTCCTATTTGGATCTCATCAACTATATAAAAAAAATGTAAAAGTTTTGTCCAATTACATTAATTTTTAATGACATTTTATTTTATTATATTCTCTTAACCCGGCAGGACGGGCGCGGCGAAAAGTGACACGAGAACGGGCATGGGGTGTAAACACACCCCAAACATATTAAATGGTATAAATTCGAAATTTTTTAAAGATTTGAATTCCTAAGAAAAATTATGATAATTAGACTTTTTTGCGAGAAAAATGATAACTAATATGTTAAATTATCGTAATTTTCAAAATTATTAATGAATATATTAAAAGAGCTTAACGTTTTTGTCTCAGTTCGAAAAACGGAAATTTTCCCCTTTAACATTTACTGATTTTTTTTTTACAATTTTTATTATAATAAAAATTATACATTATTGTAAATTTAAATACTAATGATAATCAATTTTCTTAATAATTTAGGTATATATGGATCTGAAACTTTAGATCTTTGTGGTTATTACATACATCCTCAATTTCTGAGTGTCCTCGACACATATATTTTTTAGTCGCACCTGACACACATGGTTTTCGATTTAACATCCTTGTTTCTTGGACACAAATAGCATCTTCCGTGACTCAGCTTTCTTTATACCTTTTCCGATAAAAAAAAGCTAGCGTTGTCGCAAACTTCCTCTGAAGAATCGCATTCTTCTTCTAATTCAGACTGTTGATCACTGAATATGTCATCATTATCTGAATCGTTGAATTCTTTTTCAATATTCTTTTCAACTGACGAAATCTCCTAGAGTCTGTTTATTTCTTGCCTATACGTCAAACAAAGAAAAGACCGAACAGAATGACTGGAACAAGCCATGATTTCGCATTGAAAAATACTAACACGGGCGCACGCACGGGGTGTCCACACACCCCAAAATCCTTCTATAAGACTAAAATGGAGTCTGAATTCGCCGTTTTCAGACTCTATGCATGGAAAGTGACCTTAGAGGCAGGTACTGATGGACCAGACCATTTTGGTTTATAGAGACAGACAGCAGATGAATATTTTTGGGCGTGGGGTGTTTCGACACCCCACGCCCGTCCTGCCGGGTTAATATGTCTATTATAATCACAACCTCCTTTAAGAACATAGTACTTTTAATAAATATTAATTATAGTCTGTTTATTTTCTATAGGTGATTCAAGATCATATTTTCTACCTTGTTACTGGTTGTCTGTTGAAAGTTGCTAAGCAGATAACCAGTAACAAAGTAGAAAATATGACCTTGAACTGTTTACAGAAAATACAGACTATAATATGTGCATTATTAATATTTAATGAGTATATCAATTTCCAGGCTAACTAACATATATTACAAACAATGAGTGAAATAATGTGTTGGAAAGATGATTTAATTTTAGGTACTTTTCTGTTAGCCCAGAGCAAATGAAAAATATCCATATAAAGTAGAATTCCATCAAATTTCTAGTGTCCAGCTAATGGAAGAGTGCCTAATTTTAAAGCATAAAATAATTTAATTCATTAACCCACAAAAGAAAAAGACATTCATATATACAAAATTGAATGAAGTGCAATGTTTCATGAAGTATGAATGAGCATGTCAAACTGATTTCAAATAAACGACATATAAATTTAGGTGCCAAAAGGATATTGAAACTCCAATTTAACGGAAGAAAAAAAGGAGAGTGGAAATAATTTGCTATCATTTTACTTTAAAAAAAATTATCTTTTTATTTTAAAATGCATGCTATTGATAATGAAAACAGTTAGTTGATTTAATACAACTAGTGGTTGGTTACTGACAAAGGTTATGATTTTGAATTAATAGTGATGTAATAGAAATTTTACAAATGTTTACTACAAAAAAAATTTTTGTGTGTAGTGTTTTTCTTAAACGGCATGTTTTATTTTTTTGTATATTAAAATGTTATCTAGATAAAGTATTGAACATGAACATATTCAAGATCAGATTTAAAACAGTTCAGCTTAAAAAAAAAATTTAACACCTTTCATAATCAACTTGCTTCCAAATTACATAATAAAATTAAATTTTCAATAACTGAATTGCCACATGATATAGCTTTATCATAGACATGGTACTTTTCCATTAGCCTGTGCAAGCGAAAAATTGCCAAATAAGGTAGGACTCCAATTAATTTCATAGGCGACTTTTCGCTTGCGCTTGGCTAACTAATGCACCATAAATTTAATTTCCATTGGAGAATTTAAGTATATTGTAAAATTTTTGATAATAATTTTTTATAAAACAGAAGTTTTGACTTATAAACTATTTTTAGTTACAAATAAAATAAATGGATAAAAGTTTGATTGGTAAATCCACTAAATATTGATGGGAATGCTTACAAAAAATTAGTATGATTAATTAAAAAAAGTTTTGATGGGGGAAGAAATTGATCATTTTATGATTATGTTTTGAAAATGTTGAATATCTAAAATGAACCCTGACAGTCACAGCTACAAAAAAAAAGTAGATTTTATTTAAAAATTTATTCGGGAAAAATCTGTAAGGATAAAAGAGAACACAACCTAGGAGAAAATGAAGCTATAAAAATTAAAACCTCAATGAGTTAAAATTGTTGGAAGTAATAAGAATTAAAATTTCTATTCACCATTTGTATTTAAGGTTATGTACTAATAAAATTAAGGAATTGTAAATTTCAGAATAAGCTCCTATATGAATCCAATATTTATTTCATAATTTAAAAATGGGCAATAATATATATATACTGAATGCAATGAGTATTGCAATTAGTGATAAATCACCAAAGAACTCATATTAGTCCATTGACTGTTTACCAATGGTATACAGTTAATATACAAATATATTCTTAAGAAGAATGAACCGAGTTTCTGGAGCAAAAGCTGAAGAACACACCTTCATTCCTTTTAAAGAAAATTATTAGGAAAAAAAATATTTAAAATATGAAAAAAAAATTAATTTTCTAATTAGAACCATTTAATATTGTTGATAATAAATTATAATCCTAAAATTTACACAAGCCTAAATATAAAATAATTATATATTTAAAAAAATATTTTATTCATTAGATTTTTAAAAAAATTATCAGGATTATGAATTTTTAAATCCATTTTTTAGAAAATGGTATGTACTTATAATTTGTTCAAGGCTCACATTGCTTTTCTTTACTGAAAATTAATCAAAATAGTGAAAACGGGATGTCTACATAATTCATATTTTTGTGTAAATAAGCCATAACCCCCCTGTTTCTCTGAACTCAATTACAGAATTATATGAAAGAAACATTTGAAACGGAAACAATTTTAATTCTAAGATTAATTTTGATTTTCGAACTAGGTCCTCTTAGGTATAGTTCCGCTTCTTAAATCTGCATTTGACCATATACTCATTTCATGCTATACTGATCTAGCAATAGGTATATAACCTACCATTATATAAATATATTATTGCAGTTTTCAAAAATTAAATGTATTTATTTCAATAATAATTTGCAAATAGAATGTAAATAATACTGTAATTTAACTTTCGGAAGTTAAACAGACGTTTATAATTAAGAAATTTGAAGATAAATTAAAGATTATATCATTTTGGCTGATATAAAATTTAAAACTATTCATATTTATTAGCTGTTCAAGGATCATTCACAGAGAAAAATATTATATCCTTCTAAATGGGATCATTATTTTTGAACTAAACTGAACAGAACTTCGTGTGCCAGATTCGAAGACGAAATCATGTATGACATTTACGAATTAGATAAAAGTAAAACATTTAACTTCAGAATAAAATTATTAATAGTTAGATGATTCATGGGGGTACCTTTCATGAAATTTCATTTCCTTTTTTTGTACTGCGATTGAAATTAAGATTTTTTTAAAAGTCGCATTGTGACTTACATGAAATAAGCATGTTAGAATCGAGTACAACTAAACTTGTTATTTTCCTTCAGGTAAACAAGAAATTTTCCCGCCGTATGCGAATTTATGCCGTGATGCAAATTTACTGTATTATTGCTTAACTTTCACATGTAAGTAATTGTGATTATGTGGAAAAGTATAATGTAATGAATAATATTTCGTTTATCTCCAAAAGATTATTTAAATGACATGGAAGCAATAAAAATGGGTCCAGACCAGCGTAAATTACGATCATCTGCTGTTAAAAGTTACTCAGACAACTGTGAAAAACTTGATGAATTCTTTGATATGGACGAGGTTTCTGCCAAAGATCGGCGGCCCAAAAAACGTGCTAAGAGATCTATTAGAAAAAAAGACAAACTCGTTCCTTGTGAGATTCAGGTGGGTGAAATAAAAACAAATATAATATCTAATTCTGAAAAGAAACTTTTCCCCATATTCGCATCCTCGCCAAAAATGCCGCGTCAACGGAAATTGGCACCTGAAGAAATTTCAATTAATATTGAACCAAAAATTGATATTATTGAACTTTCAGAAAACTCTTCACTAAGTCATAATCATTTGAATCAAATAAAAAAGCATAAAATTAAAAAGCCAAAAGGGGACAATGAACATGTTCTCTCTCCAATAGAAAAACAACAAGCTGGTAATGAAAAAAAAGATTCTCAAGATATTTCCGATGTACCTGCAACAAATTGCTTAAATGAAGTGACAGTTAAGGATTCAGAAGTGTTAGAAATTGATCAAATTATTATAGTGGCTGAGAAAAGAGGTACCAAAAATAAACTAAAACAGCATTCAGATAACAAATTAAAAGAAAATTCTGCTGCTAATGAAAACTCTCGTAAGCTAAGCAACTCTTCTTTAGAGAATGATAAAATAACAGTATTGAAAAAAAAGAATGTGAAAGGCAATATTGAAGAATTTGATTCCATTTGTGAAATTGAAAATACATCTGAAAATGAAGCAAATTCCAGAACTGAATCAAGTATTTCAGAAATTAATAATGACATGAAAATTATAACAAAACATGGAGGAGCTCTAAAGTTTTTTCCAATATTCAGTAATTCTTATAATTCAGTCAAAAGTTCAAAATCATCACCTGAAGCTAATGAAAAAACTAATTTGTCCGATGATGATAGAAAAGACTGTATACAAAAAACACAGAAACTATTGAATACAATTTCGGATTGTGTGAAAGCTGAGCAAACATATGTTATCATAGACGGTGAACAGACTGGAAAACTATCAGATGAAATTACGGACTGTGTGGAAATTGAGCAACTGTCTGATAATATTGCAGTTATGCAAACTGAGCAATTATTTGCTGACATTACAGATTGTATTCAAAGTGAACAAGCTAATAGAGTTATAGATAATCCAGTTGCAAGATCTTATAAGCCTTCAAAAGAAATAATAGCTGAGGACTTTGAAGAATCTACAAAAATAATTGGTGATGACTCTTCCAATGTAATTAATCCTGTTCGTACTCGTAGAAAGCGAAAATTAAATAAATCTAATGATACTGTTGCAGTTAATTCTGTTATGCGCATTACTCGATCTCAAACGATAAAAAATAACTCTAATACAAGCCATATTGCCACTCCTTTGCCTTCTGCAAAATCTGATAACAAGATAGCAAATAAATGTACTGGTGCTATAAAAAAGTTAAATCGAAATAAGATGAAAATTGCTGCTTTAAATTTGCTTCCTCAAAGTCATACATGTTTTAAAAAAAAGAATTATGTAAAGAAAGTCAATGCAACAAAGCTTTTTCCTTTATTTTCTAAAGCACAAATAACTGCTATGAAAAAGAAGGGCATTTCACAGTTAAGTTTGGCAAAAAAGAAGGCTAAGAAAAATAAAATTCCCAAATCACCAAGAACTTCTGCAACATCTGATTCAGTAAATGATTTATTTGAAGAAATTAACGTAAATAATGGGAAAATACAACCGAATAATTATCACAAAAATGATAAAAATAGAAAAGCTTCAAAAATGAAAAATTCTTATAAAGAAACTCTAGAAAATACTGAAGACTCTGTTGTTGAAATTGCTGATACTAGTAATTTAAAATTAAAAATGAAAATTGCTCAACAGTCAAAAAATACCGAAGACTTAAAATGTATGAATAAAACTGAAATCTTAGAAAAAAGCATAAAAATAGTGCCCACAAAGAAGGAAAGCAATTTGTCCTCAAAAATTTCCTCTGTGCCTTTTCCTCTTGTTACTAAATGCTATGTTTTGGATGAACAATTCTTTTCCAGTGTTTCTAAATATTCTTTGAAGGAAGAGGATATTTCAGATGAAATAATTATTCCTAAATGGAATAAACTAATTGGTTTAACAGATATAAAAAGTGTTTCTGCTCCAGATATTGTTCCATCAGCTCAAAATCTTAATGAAATTACACAAACTATGCATATTGATAAAGCCAATAACGTTCTTTGGACAGATATATCAAATGATTACAACCTTAAAGAAGGAATAAGTGAATCTACCATAAGTGAATTGAATTTGTGGCTTTCACAATGGAAATCAAGATTTAGTAAAAATGAAAAAGTTAAACACAGTGATAGTAATGACAGCTTTGATAGTTTTTCTACTGATAGTAATGATTCAGAAATGGATGGGTTATCAAATAGTGTTATCATTATGGGACCTCCTGGTTGTGGCAAAACTAGTTTAGTATTTTCTTTGGCAAATGATCATGGATTTAAAGTCTTAGAAGTTAATGCTTCTTCATGCCGCAGTGGTCGTAATATTAGTCACCAACTGAAAGAAGCCCTTGAATCTTATCATGTAGAAAACATAAAAATTACAGATTTGAATTTTCAGAAAGATGCCCGTAAATATAATGATGAAGTTAGTTCTTTATCAAAGCCCAAGAAGAATAAAGGAGTTAAAAAAGGCATTACTGATTATTTGCAAAAAGAAAAGAAAACTAATAAAGGTGAAACTGTGAAAAAGAAATCAACTATGAAAAATTTTTTCAAAGTAAAATCAGTTACTGAAAACTCTAATGGCAGTCAAACACTTGAGAAAATTGCTAGCAGACAACATTTGTCTACAACTTCAGAACCTAATGATTCATTGTTTAGTTTATCTTCAAAGTCAATTTCAACTCGAACCATAATTTTGTTTGATGATATTGATGTTGTTTTTCAAGAAGATGAAGGTCTATGGAGTACAATTCGAAATTTTCTAAAAATATCGAAAAAACCAGTAATATTTACTGTTAGTCGTAATTTAGCTGTAGTAAAAGCAAATTTAGATTCAGATATCAGGGTTTTATATTTGAAACCAATGATTGAAGAAATAGCAATAAAGAAAATTAATAGCCAATATGAAACACATGACAGAAAAAATTCTAATATAAATATGAAGTTGCTTCACAATAATTCCAATGATGTGAGAAGAAATTTGTTGCATGCACAATTCTGGTCACAACCTTGTAGTTTAAATTCATCTGTAGAGTCTAATAGAGAAGTTTTCAGTATGAATACTTTCTTTTTTGGGTCATTAAATTTTTCTGCACTTGATTTTATTTCTCTCATTTTAAAAAATAAATTTCTAAATAAGCTTTCAGTGGTATCAGGATATCATAAAATTGGTTATGATTTGCTTCATAGTAATCTATTTATGATTTTAAATGGTATGGATATATCTAATATTGCAAAGTCATGGCCATCCGTGACAAAAAGAATCACTAATTATGATTGTGATGTAAAAGAATTGGACATGAAATCTGATAATACTAAAGATATTGCTGATTCTGATTTGTGGAAAGAAGCTTGTAAAATATTTGAACTTAAAAAACAGAGATTACAAAAGGGGAGCTCATCAGATCATTTATTTATTTTCTCTAATATTTTAGAAAACTTTTCTTTTGCTGATTCATTAAAGGGAGATTTCTATAAACAAATTAAATGGATTTCTCAACCTGAAAGAATACATATATGGAATATAGGTTTACCAGCTTGTAGCGAGGAAAATGAATTCTACACTGATGATGCAATTTTAGATATGGTGTCTTTAGTACAGATACTAGGACTTCAGGATGCTCAGAATAAATATTCTTCAAATCCTGAATTTAAAAAAGATAACAGCATACTGATTCTTGAACATCCCTTTATGAATTGTGATGACAGAAATGAAGTTAACATGCAGTTAAAAAGTATAGCTACAGAATTTCCGGCAAGTCATATATTAAATAAGACTGTTTTTAATATGGACTATTTGAGTACATTAAAGATAATGTGTCGATATGAACTTTTAAGGCGAACAAAAAGTGGCAAAAGAAGTAATCGATTCCTTCACTACTTTGATTCTATATCTTTATATATAGATAAATCTTATATTGAAAAGTGTGTTGAATGAAATAAGCTTTGTCTCAATTAGAAAATGCTTTTAGTGGTTACTTGTATAAATGAATAATTTTTTTAACAATTTTATTTTTGATGCATAAATTATTTTTACAAGCCTTAATGATTTTAAACATGATAAATTTGATTATCATTTTAAGAAATAGTCCTTTTGTAAGACTTCACTTCTTAAAATTAGATTTTAAAATGTGTATTACAATTGAGTAAAATGATTTATTATTGCTCTTGACTAATTTTATAAAAAAAATTTACAATGGACAATTTGGTTATTGTGTAAATATATATTTTTTATTTGCCTAGATTTATATAGAAATCTTTATTTTAATTATTTATTTTATTTATTTGTAAGTTTTTATCATCAAATCAACCTTAAGCTCTGCTGTATTAAAAGATATCAAACCTGTGAAAAAATTACTAATGTTAAAAATGAATTGATATTTTTGTATTAAAATATATGTATATGCTAACTTAAATAAAAGTGACTGGTGCCATCAAAGACATTATGTTAAAAAAAATATCTATGTTTCTACATGTCAAAACAATATTTTTTATATTGTGTTTTCCTTGCAACTGATATTCTGATTTATAGCATTACAAGACTGATTTAAAGATTTTAAAAAAAATATGGTTCCAATTAATGAAAGTTTCAACATTTCCTTAAAGAATTTATGCTGTTTTAAAATTAGAGAATCTATTCTTGCAAATGCCTTTTGTTAACTTTCCATTTAATATATATGCAGTTGGCATTTTTTGTATACCAATCTATTTAGAAATGTGTAATAATGTTATTTATCCTTGATATTTTAAGACTTAAATACTTATTAGAAAGATATAAGCATGTAAAATTAACCTTCATTAGAATAATATTCATTTTTATTTAATGCATTTTTCATACTATAAATAACAGTATACCAGCTTATAATCTTTAAATTGGCATCAACATGTATAGAAATTAAAAAAAAAAAAAAAAAAAAAACTTAGACTTCTAAAGGACAAACCATTAGAACTGAATTTATCACATTACTTCTTGGATATTACAAATTTACTAAATTTTAAAAACATTTTTTGAATATTATATTGAATAAAAATATAAAATACATATTCTGTGTACATATCAGTATTTTTATATAAATGAAAAAAAGATAATTTATGAATCTTTGGATTTTGAATCTCCTCTTTGTCCCTCATGGATATTTTTTTCACATCTTTTAACAATGCTAAATATATTCTTTAAAAAATTTATGTATAAAAATTAATTTATTAGTTTCATCATGTAAGCATTTCTTTACATGCACTTTTATTGAATTTTATAAATATACAATATTTTTGGAAACATTGTGATCTAGTGGTAATACTTTATACAACAATGAAAATGTACTAAACATGTAATTCCTTTGTATATTTATTGCACAAAAAATATGAAAATTTATTGAATAATCTCTGTTTATTCAAGATTTATGTTTGACTCATTGTTATTTACCTGACGTTGATATCTTAATATTTAATGTTATATATTTATTTTTGTATGAATCGTGAATATTTTGTTAATAATTTTCTTATTGAAATAAATGATTTTAAACCTAATTTGTTTATTTAATTTACTTTAAAATGTATCCATATTGAGAAAAATAAAATTGTAAGATTTTTTTACGTTAATTTCATATATTTACAGATTAATTATTGTATCGGAATTCCATCATCTGACTGTATGATATAATTCATTACATTTAAAGGATTTTAAATTTTTTATTACATTTTCATTTTCTGGTCTTTTATTATATATCATTCCTATGGGCCAATCAATACAATGTTTCATAATCTAAATATACCTTTCAAATAATACATCTGTTTGCAAGAGAGAGAAAAAAAATCAAATAATGTCTATGATAATAAAACACACACACACACAAAAATGATTTTCAGTTTTTATATATTTATTAAAAATATTCTTCACATCAAAATGAAAGATGAAATAAAAATCAAACTATTTATAAATAATCAACCACATGAAACAAAACTTTGTTCCTAGCAGTTTCTTATCAACCAAATATAGTGTAAATTATAGGTATTTCAAATGTTAAAACAGATTAAATAGTAATTTCTAAGAGTTTAATTTATAATTTTGTCTAGCATATTTTGAATAAGCAGTTTCCATATTTCCTATTATAAATCATATATATAAACAAAATTCTTCAATTCTAGTTATAAAAAGAAACAATCTTGTTATGATTCAAAATGAGATTCAATCAAAAATCTTACTTGTAAAGTAATTTTGTAAAAAATGAAGAAAAATTAGATATATTAAGGACAATATTTGCAAGTTCTACAGTACAAGGTAATAGAAAAGTAGATAATGTTTTGAAAAAAAAATGTAATATATTTTACAAATATACAGCTAAAGTTTGCATTCCCAGCAGCAAAATAGATTCAAGTCATTTCATTTTCCCAACTAAGTGAAATATATTCAACTTTTCCTTGTTCATTCAGCGAAGCTAAAGCAACAGTTTTTTTCACTTGATGTCCTAATCTTCCATAGACCACTAGATCATTGCCTTGAAATATTTGTCCACGACACAAGCAGATTATTATAAACAAAGCATGGTATTTCAGAGGATCTCCTACAAAGAGAAATTAGTCATATAGTAATATATATTATTAATTTCAAAAGGTAATTTAATTTATGATTCTGCCAAGTTAAAATTAAGAAATTTTTTTTAAAAAAATCCTTATCTATAAAAATAAAATAATGAAATAGAGTATAATTTGTAACAATCCTTTGAGTGAATTCTTAAGTTTAGTCATTTCATAACCCAATTTTAAAAATCAGCTTTTCAAATAAAAGTATGGTAAATTTGATTTTCAATCAAATTTTTTTACCAGAAACTCTATTGTTTCCTCAATATTTTTGATTCTATCTTAAACGAATTCTGAAGTTACTTTGCATTGTTTAGTGTAGTGAATTTATAAATATTAAATTATGGGCCTGTAATCTAGCTTAATATAAAGGTCTGAGTGGTGAAAATTTAATATAATAAAATGAAGTATTCTCATAATATATACATATATAATGCAGAAATTAATTGGAGCTATGATTATAAAACTGAATAAGTTTCAAAATTCATAAAATATTTTCAACAGAATCAATAAAAAATCAACAGTTTTAATTATTTAATATATCAAAACATAAAACACGGGAAAACAGCAATGTTTAAAATCTCAACAGTAATTAATATTGAATTTCCAACTTGCATTTTGCAACAAAATTTAAGCATGAAAAAAAAATAGTATCTTAATACTTTAGTTTTTAACAATAAAACCAAGTATGTACATGCAATGAAAATTATTTAAATTTCATTCGAACAATATAAATTTTAAAGTTTTTCATCCCTTCCATACAAAAATTGCAAGACAGTTAAAAAGACTAATTGTCTTTCCATTTCATATGAAAAAGAAATTAGTTTTTAATTTTATTTTTCACTATTTTCATTAATTTTCTGAATTATAAGACGAAATAAAAAACAATTTTGTGTGATATTTTCTAAATTACAAACATTTTCCTGAGGAGTATGCCAAAAATAATATTATTAGATACATGATAAGCTTAAAGCATGAAATATGATATATCGAGTTACATAAGAAATCTAATGAAGTACAAATTGAAATGACATCTTAACATTTGAACTTGGATAAAAGAATGCAAACTGCATGGAATTTCAGTAATAGTCTTATGATCACTAAATAGTTACAAAATATTTCTTTTACATGGTAACACTTTTGCTTATATTTGTAGAAGTTATTCTTGATCACATTTTTTTTTGAATTACTATGTTTTTTTTATTCTTTATTTTTAATGCCAGTCAATGTATTGAATACAATATTATGCAATTTGAAATTTAAAAGCATATTTATTTTACATGAGACATCAAGCGGCAGTTATTGTTTCTAGAAATCAATTATGAGTAATTTTATTTCTTAATTATTAAATTTATGGACCCTAACATCATTTAATCTAACATTGTAGTATAAACAATCCTTAATCAATAATAATGCACAGAAAAATAATTATAAGGCCAAGGTCTCTTTTTCTCATATGTTTTTATAATTATTACCCATATATGTTTTTATGGGAGCTGAGAAAAAACTATTCAATACTTTTGTGATGCGAAAAATGGGAACAAACCAAGCAAACTAATTTTTTCAACCAAATGTTCACAAGGGCTTAAAAAATAGCTTTTTATCCAATTGAAGATTGCTCTGACTTTCTAAATTAAAATAACTTTAAGAGATCTAATTAATATTTCTACCTTCATTATTCATTCACCCAGCTTTATTCTGCTATTGATCATTCTATGTAGAAGTGAAAAATGTCATTTTAAAGGTAGAAATATTAGAAAATCAAAATTAAATATATCACAATTTCAAAACAAATAGATCTAAACTAATGAAACCAGAATTCTGGAAATAATTTCTGATTTAGTTTTAAAATTTGATCGAAAAAATGGACATTGCCATTGGAAGTTTCGAGGTTTGTTCTTAATACATAAATACAAATACCATTACAAAGTTTTAAAATAAAAACATCTCCAATTTAAGTGTATGTTAATCTAAATTTAAATGTATGTAAAGTCCTTTTGAGATACATATTTTATGATAGTACAATGAAAATGGTAAAATAAAGCTGGGTGGCTTCCCCCTCCCCTACAACTGTATTATATATTTTATTCATTCATAAATATAAATTTGAATATTCTGCAAAAACAAATTTTGACTATAAAATCATCATCAAGAAAAATACTTTTATGGATAATTTGAATTACAATAAAAAGTTTAAAGTTCTTTTTTATTCCAACCCATAACGTGTGAAGTGCGAAACAACTATTTCTATAATTCATTTTTTTAATTATATAGTGATAATAACAGGTATTTAAAATATTTGTACACAAGAAAAATAATAAAGTATTGATATTATGAAATGAAAACTGCAATACAGACCCAAATTTCTTTAATGAGAAAACTATATACGATCAAACCTTGTTTAACAAGTACTTCTCATAACCAGTAATTTCCATAACAAGCGCACACACACACACAGATAGAATTTTAAAAAACAATGTTTTCATGAATGAATGGTGAGGAGACATTGTAAAACCAAACATTGAATTGGTTTCATCAGCCTGTGTTAGAGTTCGTTTGAAGAAAAACCTTACATGTATGTGGAAATAATTTTAGCGAGATAATTTTGCTGAACATGACTCTGAGGGATTTAAGAAAATGCTCATGGTGGAGTAATCAATGAGATCTATGTTCCTGATCAGATTATAAGGCTAGGAATTGGACAGCTGTGTCATCAATGAGCTGCAAGAACATAGCCAAAACTATTGAAGAACTAATGGAGCAGGATTCAGTACTACAACGAAATTGCTGAAGAAATTTTGTCTGGATGAAATAGTCGACTTAACATAGCAAGCACTTACTGAAATAAGAAAGATGGTGAAAATATGGGAAATACTTTATACCTTGAGAAACATCACCCTATTAAAGCAGTAGATATGTGCGATAATTTTTTTTTTTGAGATAATGTGAAATTTGAAAATAATGAAGCAGAGCCAAAAGGTATATGCGTTTAGACAATTTTCCTGAATATATATATATGGATGGAAAGAATAGTCCTATTTTACATGAATTCAAAAAAATTGCTTTACATCACAAACAAGATTTGTAATGAAATTTGCTCATTAAGTAAGGTTCGACTACACAAGAAATTTTTTTTTAACTTGACCAAACAAGAAACTCAAGAGTTCCAGAAAATTTTCACATCAATTTATAAATATACAATTAATAGTAAAACAAACCTTCATATGCAAGAAAATCACCTCCAAATTTTACACCAGATGTAATATAATATCTCTTTTCCCAAAGATCTTTGTAAACAGCACATCTCAAATTTTCTCTCTCGGTTGAAGGAAACCTCCAATTAACTGGATCAATTTTTGTTTTCCAAGGACATTCTAAGTAATATAAAAATATATTACACTAAATAATAATAAGATCTGTAATAGAAAATGATGATTATGAAATTTATTAGATTTATACTGATGAATTATTCTAAAGGTGGTGAAATTTTAATCCAACTCCAACTATCAAATCTGTTCTTCACTCCATTTACAATATTAAAAAAAGGTTTTACAAATTTAAAATTAATGATATTTTGAAAATATTACATTATGATTGAAATCACTTTTATTAAATAACAATTTTAATTGTATATCTAAACTTTTTGTGGATTTAGATTTTGAAAATTTGAAACATTGTTATTTAAAGAAGTTTTGTTATTAATACCATAGAGAATAAGTAAAATATATTTCAAAAAGTTTTTTAAAAAAATTATTATTCCTATATACAATTTATATAATTTTTTATATGTATATATTTTACATGCATTTTCAGATCTTAATCTAAAACCCAAATAATAATGATGTTTCTTAGTATGTAATATTTGATCAAAGGAAAGCAAATGTATACTTAGCTATGTTTTAACAATAACAGAATTCCATTCAAAGCAATATACTGTATGGTTAAGACATCATCAAAATTTATATAAATTATAAATATAAAAGAACAATTAAGCTATTTATTACATGAAATAAAACCTAACACCTTTAGATAAATTTTTCTCTTATGATAGAACATTTTTTTTAAATATTGTGTGTTTGAAAGTACAAATAAATGTTTTTCGGAATAGGTTCTCCATTTAAAAAGATTTTTAAAAATAATACTTTACAGGTAACAAATAATGAAAAAAACTTTTGATGATGGATATTCAGATGACCATTCCCTAATATCAGTCAATATGAATGAGATGTAAATTTATATCAATTTTCTTTGAACATAAAAAGCACATTTAAATCTTACAGTAACCAAAAAAAAAAAAAAAAAAGAAAGAATTTCATTACATCTAAGACAAGAACAACAGTTTTAAAAAACCTTTTAAGTGAAAAATTCTTCTTAGTGTGCTATATAAATGTGAACCAATTTTCTCAACAGTTTATCAGCAAAATATTTTCTAATTTTATTATTAAAAGAAAGATGGTTAATTTAAATAATATTTTTGCTTTATACCCAATCAAAGGCAGTAAAATAAACAAATAAAAATACATATGCAATTATTCTGTCATTAAAAATCATATTAAATAATTCATGGTCTAATTAGAAAATATATGTTTTTACAATACTATAAATTTCAGCAATCAGAACAAATAAAATAATATTGCTTTTAACACAGACAACTAGAAACATCAATAAATAGTATTTTTGTGTTTTTTATAAGAAACAATATCCACGTTCTATAACAGAGATGCACAATCTATGGCCCGCAGGCCAAGTTTGGCCTGTGTAGCATTTGATGTTGGCCTGAAAGCATTGTTTATAAAACAAGAATAATTTAAAATGAAATGAAACGTTTTCAAATAAATACGGAGAAAACTCTGATAAAAAAACCCGATTCTACATCAGAATAAATAATTTATATTTCATTAAGTTTATTTACTTTTTATTACGCGGCTTTTTAGTTTGTTCCCTTCATGGCTACCTGCGAGTACGAGTTTTCGTATAGGAGAAGTTTGCGGATGTGAAAAATTCCCACACATAAAAATGCAATATGAGGATCAAATTCAAATCTTGCATAATGCATTTGCCAATCAGTTTTCAGATTTTAAAAAGTGCCAAACAAAAAAGTGATGTATTTTCTTCTCCATTTTTTTGTTGATGTAATTGTAGCGGATGAGAGTACGCAATTAGCCTTAATTGATTTGCAGAATTCTGATTTTTTCAAAAATCAGTTCAGCACTTGAATTTTTAAACATTCTCACTAATGAATTCAAACAAATCAAAAATAAGAAACAGAATAGGAGATGAGAACTTTTCTTCTGTTATACGCATTGCAACAACATCTTAAGTCCAACATAAAATCAATAATTTCAAATATTCAGCCCCAGCTACCTCATTAGTTTTACTAATTTTTATTATTAATTTTTCCCTTCAAAATTGAAACTGTTTTCTGTATTGCAACCAAAAAGTTTTCCTCTGTTATTCTATTTCAAGTTTGCCACTATTTTAGCAGTAATCTTTTTTTTTGGGGGGGGGGGGATTTAAAGTATTTTAATTATATCTATGTTAAATGTGTTTTATTCATTTATTTATTGCATAAAGTATGTATGAGTAAAATAATAATTGTAAGTCATGGGCATTGTCACAAAAAAAAATGTTTTAATGCATATTACTCATTTTAACATTCACATGCTGCTTTGGTCCTCGACATTATCCTTTTTTTATATTTTGGCCCCTCATCCTGAAAAGGTTGTGCATCCACATTCTATAATTTAAATCCATCTAAAATCTTAACTGCATTAAACAGTATGAACTTCTGAAAGATAATTTTGTAGATTATAGATCCCTTACAATAAAAAGAATTTTTAATACAAAAATTGTGCATACCAGTAAATAACTGAACTAAACACAATTCTTTGCTAATAGAAGTTACTTTTGCAAGTTCTGCATCAATTATGGCCTGTTTGTCAATGTTTATGGATTCTGAGCTACATTCTTGTGAATCGGATGACACATCTTTCTCCCCTTCTATAGCAGAATCTCCATCAGGTTCATTCTCTACATTTTCTTTAAGAATAGCAGTTGAGCTAGAGCTATTTTCACCTTGAAAACTTTTACTTTCAGCATCTGTATCCTGTATAGATGAAGATTCAGCAGTTGTAACAGCAGACGTTTCAGAAAGTTTTTGTGCTTTTTTCTTCTTTTCAAAGGCTTCCAAATATTTTCTTTTCTTTCCTTCGAAAATCTCATCTGCTTTTTCCAAAATTTGTTTTTTTCTATTTTCTTTGTTTATTAAAATCTAGAAATATACAAAAAAATTTAATAATCAAGGATTTAAAATAGATATTTTCAGGTACATTTTCAAAAAAAATTAAAAAATAATTCTTCCCACAACATGTCTGTATGAAATGTATGCCAGCACTTAACAGCCAAAGATGACATTTTACTGCAACCAGGGATTAACTACCAAAAAAAACCAGCCAAAGATGTCATCTTAACTTGCAGATTACATTCATCAATAATTTGCATTTAAGCCTCAACTTCTCCAATGACAAGCAGTTAATTCAAAGCTCCCTTTTTATGCATATGGGTAGTAGAAAATCCTTTTATTCCACACAGCTGCTTTGTCCTTGAATTACTAAGTGGAGTTTAATATAATATTGACACAACATCTTTTAGCAAAACAAACAATGCGAAAAGTAAAGGACTTTATAAACTAGATCTTTCTAGGAAAAGGACTTTATAAACTAGATAATCTAATATCTTTCATTACTTAAAATTAGAACACCCATCAAAAAAGAAAAAGATGCATCTAATAAATAAAAAATAATTGAAAATAAATTTTAACCAATTATAAATTTTTCAGAATTCTGTAAAATTTAGGTTTTGACTAATTGAAGAAGTACAACAAATGGGGTGTAATATTTAAGGGTGCAATTCCTCTAGATTACAGCAATCAATTAAAACTGAATGCTGAATTATTATGTTCAATCAATTTTCTTTTCGACTTTAAAGAAAGTTAAAATAAATTTTGTTTTTTAAAAAATTCATCTTGCATAAATAAGATGCAAACTTTGCTTAAAACCTTTCAGTGTATAAAATTATAATATTAACTCATTATATCCTTTTGTCATTAATATCACGAGAATACATGCCATTAAGCTTCTCTGATCTTTAAATTTTTTCAATTAATGATTCATCATTAATTAAAACAAATCATTTTAAGCACAAGGTAAGTTTATAGCAAAAAAATTGGGATTATGGCTCTCTATCAGTTGCTTACTTAACATAAGATTTAAAAAACATTATCTTAAATTAACCTTTCTATTAAGTGATAAAATAATAAAGTGATGGTCAGATGTAAACAATATTACATTGTGGATCAATGTTTCAAAGTTAATAAATATAAAACACATCCTGCAAAACAGAAACATCTTTTTTTTCTAACTGAAAAACAAAATAATTAACAATGAATTAGAGAAAAAAAGTTTAGTTTATAAGACAAACAACTATTTTTTTTTTTCATTTTTTTATTTACGAATTCTGTAAAAGTAAAACTATAAACTTATGCCTCTTCAACTTGGGAGCAAATTATCTTACATAACCAGCATGGAGTTATTAAAAAGTTTAGAGACCAAACTATGCAAC
Source organism: Argiope argentata (assembly GCA_026289955.1). Taxonomy (NCBI): domain Eukaryota; kingdom Metazoa; phylum Arthropoda; class Arachnida; order Araneae; family Araneidae; genus Argiope; species Argiope argentata. The sequence continues at coordinate 2,045,036 of JAOUZG010003912.1, forward strand.
ATGCCAACAAATAGTGGCACAAAGCTATAAACACAATTACAAGGACCATGAATATTCATAAGTTATTATGCTAAGAAACACAATACTTAGTGCTTCTCATGCTTATATGATCACACATATTATCGTGTTCAAGATCCTAATATAATCAAAAAGCGAGTATAAATTTTGAAAGAAAACAGAGAAGATTCTAAGATGTAATGGATGATGCAGCAAATTAAAAGTGATATTTTTAAAAAGATGTGCAAATTATTTTGATTTTCAGGCATGCTTCAAAATTGAAAGTGAAAAATAAGACAAAAAGAAATCTAAAAAACAAAGGCAAGATACTGATAATAGCTGGGGGAAAAAAGATTAAGCAATAAATTAGGTTTGAAAAATCTCATTTCAATTAGTGCTATGTTCACAAAGTCAATAGGCATAGTCTTTAGCCTTCCAATATAACAGTGCTGGAAATTAAAGTTTGCATTCACACAAATAGTTTCCCCTCTTTTATAGATTCCATACTATAAAATCTTAGGTAAATTTCCTTGATTGTGACACCGGGCACAGACTTGTTTGTGAAACATTCATTTTGTTTCTCCTTACAATCTTATGATTTGAAGCTGATTTAGTGGTTCACTATTATATAATTCTATTTAGTGTTTAATTGAAAATAATAGATATATTGCTCTTGAATTTTGAATTAGATTCTAAAGATATTACATCGTAGATCTCCAACTTTTAGTGGAGTTATTGTTCCGAATTCACTCCTTGACAATCAATCTGCCCAGCACTTGTTGGATGACTAAATAAGACAGGAAAAACATAAAATACTCTGCTAGTTATTTAAAGAGAGATAGAGAGCTAATGAGGAATGAAAACTAAATAACTTATTTATGAAGCATTTGTACTACCTATAAAGAAAATAGTTATATTCTTTTTAGTGCTTTTCCATTATCTGGGCGGCAGCGAAAAATCACCCGACAGAAAAGTACCTTCTTTCTATTTCAGCTTTTAATAATAAATTAGGGTAGTTATGAATTTCCAGATGATACAAGATGATTACTATTCAAAAATAAAATCATATCTATAGTTAATATTTTTAATTATTTCTTTGATAGGAAACAAATTTCCTGCATTTAAATTCCATTTTAAAAAGTTAAAATTTTCAGATTAAAAAATTCTATTAATTTTTTTAATGATTTGCAAGAATATGAGATAAACATTGTTATATAAAGAACATGTTTGGCATTTATCAAATAATTAAAAAATATTTTTATAAAAAATTCAATAGTAAAATATTTTACCTGTTCTTCACATAATTTATCTCTCTGTTCATAAAACTGCTGAATTATTGCTGGATCAGGCAGGTCTTTGGAAAGTGAAACAAATTGAGCAATACCTGTAATAATAAATATTCATCGACATCAAATTTTTGAAAGTGTGAGGTACATAAAATTTTTATATTTTTATAACTGTAAAATGCAGGGCAGTTACAGTTTTCAAATTTTAAATACAATGAACCCCATGAAATTTATTAATTTTAATACTAACCATATGAAACAAGAAAACATTACTTTAAGAAAGGGATGACTAGCATACAGTCTTTGGATATTCTTTTTGATAATTAGGTACAGAAGTGCAATTAAAAAAACTAATACTTATAAGGAAGGAAGGAATGAAGATGTGTTCTCCGACATATGCTCCAGAAACGGGATCGATAGCTTTTGTCGTGTTAAACAGAAATTAGGATCACGAATATGACAAAAAATATCACTTCAACAAAGGAAGGAAACAAGAAGGAAAGTGTGTTCTCTGGCAAATGTGCCAGAAAATAAGAATCACAAATATCACAACAAAGTTTATAATCTCTGATGCCAACAGGAAAGCCAAAATAGCCTTCTTCTAGACTAGATGACTTCTTCCATCAATAAAAAAGTCACAAATCCAATCAAAAGAAAGGGGGATGTATCCTAATTTGGCACATAAAAAATCTCTTGCTTTATCATAGACTTGGCAAGAAAGAACAAGATGTTCTCAGGTTTCGAAAGTCCTACATTGCTGACAATCTGATTTATTAGTGAATCGACATTTACGAAGAATAGCATTCACAGGAAGAGTCCTGAAAATTAGTCGAAATATCAGAATCTCTTTTCATCTAGAGAGGTTGGTTTTTTTTTAAGTTGAAGGATTTGAGCCACCTATATTTGTCGTGGTATTTAGAAAGATCCTATTCTTTATTTTGCTTCAGTCTTGCTGCTTTAAAATGTGGCGATTGGATATCCTCTGGCGATATCTAATCACAAATTGCTGGGGAAGTTAAAACTTCTTTTGCTGAGCGGTCAGCCCATTTGTTTTCTGCAATTCCCAAGTAGGCGGGAGTATAGACCAATTCCAAAGAAGAACAAATTTTTAAAGCATCAAAAATAATCTGAACTAATTGCAATGAACTTCTCAATGAGTGAAAATTAAGGCACATTAGAGTCATCAGATTGTAGATGCTATCTGTCAAAATGATGTAATCTTTCAGGTCTCTAACCAACTTAAGAACAGTAAAGGCCAAAGCCTAACCCTCGCCCGAAAATAGAGAATTAGAGTTATGCATCGACCCCTTGATAACCTCTTTCAAAAAACAGTTAATTGCTGCAATTTCTGTGGAGTGAGCGTCCATGGAAGCATCCGTGGCCAAAAGGATCCTTTTCGCAGGGAGAAATCATTTGTATTCGTCAAAAAGAAGTTTAATGGTTTGAGGATCCCAAAACCTTTGTTGGAATCCCAATTCACAAGTCTTAATACCAAAATTTTTGCACTCATCCCAATTGACTGGAATCCTAATCAAAATGACTTTGTTAAGAGAAAGGTTTTCAGGGCCTGTGAAAGCATCCAGTGTGGCTCTATAAGGAAGTCTATGGTATATGTGGTTAGAAATGACAGAAGTGCCCACAATAATGGAACTTGAAACTGCTGAAAAATCACGTGCTGAGAACTGATTGACATAAAATGTCATATTTTCTCTCTCCAATCCAGAAATTCTATAAAGATCTGGAAGCAGAATCCACCTGAGGAGACCAAGCATGAAATGAAGAATGCTGTTCTGGATTCTTTGCAGGGTAACATGCCTAGCTTTATTTGTCATGGCGACAGCATGAGCCCCAAATTCTACTGATTGTGTAATACAAGTGTTGCAGATTTTGAGTAAATAAGTAGCATTTGCATCCCATCTGAAAACAGCCAAAGCTTTGATAATGTTTAATCTTTAAAATGCTGTGATCTTGAGTTGTTCAATGTGAGAACAGAAAGAAAGAGCTGGAGCAAATACTTATATTTATTGTATTTAACTAATATACAATATAAAATTATTGAAAAAAAAAAACTGCATCACACATAAGTATTAAAAAGGATCCTTTTCCTGTTTTCCAAATAAAGAATTAATTTCAATTTAATGGATTATCCAAACAAACAAAAAAGTATAAATGGTAAATTATCACAAATAGAATTTGGTATTTCTTTGGTAATCTACCAGGACCTCTAACAAATGGTCCATTATTCTACATTATTTCAGTGATGCAGAGAGTCTACTTTTGCAATATATGTTTACCTTAGAGCCTGCTTTGTCCAAAGTAAGGCAAGGGTTGCACTGATAAAAGCAACAACAATTCCTTGTTTCGGACTATTGGGAGCCCTAATATCTGCATGTATGTACACTCAGGTTGTTGAAGATCTGAATTAGGCAGGGCTCCAAGGTGTGGTTCTGGTACGATTCAAAGAGTTGTTTTTTTGTCTGTATAAAGACAGAGTTCTGCAGGAACACATTTAAAGGAAATCATGCCTCAGAAATCAGGAAACTTACTGATCCTAAAGACTGACATCTTTGTTCATAGAACAATGAACCCAGTAGACCTTTCTCTCCAAAGGTTGTAATCCCCAAGTCTTATTACAGAGCCAATGGTCAGAGGGTCTTGAATGTTTTAAAAATACTGAAATATGGCCTATCAAAATGTTTGTGGCGAAAATGTGTGTATCAAATGTGTGTAAGTACAACAAAAAAGGAACTGTGGTCATTAGCAACAGCTCACCAAAATGTTCTGTAACTACTGATTTCACATATTTTACTCAGCACATAAAGAAAGTGAGAACAATGGCATGGATCTTCAGATTCATCAAAAAAAACTCGTAACAAATTGGATCTCCCATCATCAATGCCTCAGTTTCTAATGACAGAAGAAGTAGACGCAGATGAAAGAAGCTTCTCTAACTCATTCAAATGGAATCATTCTCAGGTGGGAAAAAAAAAATGGTCTAGTAAAAGTGACAACAAAGATTGTATTGTGAGATGAATCAGAAGATTTCAGTTCACCTATTTTATTACAAAGAAAACAAAAGGTCATTGTTCAAATTGTTAAAGAAGTTCATAGACATTTACAACATACTGTTCCACAGTATTTTCATACTAATTTAAGACAGCGTTACTGGATCATTGGAGCTAGAATATTTGTCTGAAATATGCTTTCAAAATTTATGCTAAGAAGATGTTTTAAAGGAAACTTAGTCGACAGACCTTTTGCACTTTTCCATAACAACACAATTAAGCTTACTGCTACGTTTGAAGTGATTCGAATGGATTTGGCTGTACCTATGTACCTGCTAATTGGTGAAAAGAAGTGGTTAGTAATATTCACCTGAGCTATTTATTGAGAAATTAATTGACAATGTCTCTGTCCACTGAATCATTCCTTATGGCTTTGTGAAGATTTATAGGAAAGAGAGAAACACTCTGATAACGGTACAAATTTCAAAGGTAGGAATAATGCTTTTCAAGAACTTTGACTGGAAGAAATTAGCAGAATTATCTACAAATGAACAAATCAAGTGGTACTTTAATCCTCCCACCGCTGCTCGATGGGGAAGGTTTGAGGAGAGGCTAATCAGAATGATAACGGAACTGCTAAGAAGAGTCCTGGCCAAGGAACTGTTAGTTATGTTGAATTAGAAACTCTTATTTGTGATTATGAGAGTACAATGAACACAAAGCCCCTCAGGTACTTGGAAGGTGAAACATCGCAGCTAGAGCCAATAACTCCAGCATGTTTCATTCAAGACTGAACTTTGTGATTTGGACTCATCGAAAGAAATAGTTTAGTATGCCATCTCCAATATTTAAAAAAGTTTTGAGGAGACCTACATATGCATTTCAGAAATGAGTACCTAGTGACACTTGTGTATTATGGAAGATGCAGAAATTACACTCTGAAGGTCAGCGCTGTCATTCTAATAAGAACACGAGAAAAAAGATTTAAGTGGCCATTAGGACTTATAGTTGAAGTTTTTCTTGGTGCAGCTGAGAACGTTAGAGTAACGAAAGTTAAGAATGTTGCAGGTGAAAAGCTAAGGCCAATACAAAATGTATACCCCCTTGAATGGTGTAAGCAAACTGGGCTCATTAATGAAAAAGAAGAAAATTGAAGCCTAGAGGATCAAGAGGTGGATGAGATTAATTCAAGATCACAAACATCGCATGAGATGCAAGAGATCAAGCAAAATCCACTCTTGAAAACCAGAATTAGAAGAACAGTGAAAATTTCTGCTAGATTTAGTGATGCAATGATTTTTCAGTTTATTGCAAGGTGGGAGTGTTGTTCAGAAACAGCAAAGTTTAGTAAGATAAGTTGTAACAGGAATCTTGTTTACATTTGGAAAAGATTTGCTTGCTTTGTTTTTGTTGGAATTCATAATAAGAAAAAAAGTTGTAAATAAATTAAAATTCATGTTTTTATTTAAAAAAGTCTCTTTCATTCATCCATTGAATAAAATAAGATAAATGTAAACTTGACTTTTAAACATGTATAAATGGTTTTCCAAATACCATTTTATATAACTTAAGAAATTGAGAATAACTATTTTTCAAACATTGCATGTCAGATAACAAGGATAAAAAAAGAAAATTCTTAAAGAAAAAGTATCATTATCAAACTTAATAAATTTCCAAGTTTGAATAATAACATATAATACAATAAATATAAAATAAGTAAAAAAACAATAATGAATTTGGAATTTATGCATAAATTCCAAAAAATTATATATATATATAATCCTGCATAAAAATCTAAGAAGTCAGCAATATATATATATATATATATATATATATTGGATTATGCAAAAATATTTCTAAATTTTAGCATAACTTTTCTACACAAGTACATATATTCAAATGAAATACTTATTTTTTCTACCCTAAATTAAAATATTTATCTCATGCTCAACAGTGAAAATGTTTTACTTACCTTTATCTATCAATAACCTTGTTTCTTCAGGCATCAATTTTAATGGTAACCATTTAGCCTGTAGCTGAAATGGCTTTTCTGGATAGCTCCCAATCAGATATCCTACAATGTGGTATTTTTCACGCAAAGTCATTATATCTGCAAAATAATAGTAATAATAAAATAAAAATACATAGATTTTTGTATTCTGCTTTATATTACAGGTCACTAAAATATCATTAATTTTGATAGTTAAAGTATGATATTAAATTTTGCAAATCATAACAATAATTAAAGCTAATTTTTTATATAAATGTAATAAAAACATTGAATAAAAATTTTAAAAGATAAAAAAATAAAATAGATAGCACTTTAAGATGAAGTCTATTGAATCACCAATTTCTATTATTGAATTTTAGATTATAAAAGTTTTAATAAGTTTCAATATTTGTTAGCAAGAGTTTGTACAACAGTCTATCATGATTCAAAATGATCTGATTCAGTCATGATTTAAAAATAATTTATTTAACTCATTATGTAACCATAATTTTTCAGTATAATAAATTACAGGTTTCATTTTTGATATCTTTAAAGTTAAGGTTTTGATATTAAATTTGCTTCACACACACACAAAAAAAAAGAGATTATTCCTTCCAAAAGGGAGTAGATAGAAAATATTTTTTAAAAAAATTTATGTAAGGTAATAAAATAATAATTTTCTAATGACTTTTAAAAGTTTCATGACAGAAAAATTTAGCAGCTGGAAGATATGTAAAATATATATCACAATAAAATAATGTTTACACGCATGATGAAGTATAAGAATTCTGAGAGGGGAAAAATTGATTATTAATTGTATATGACTGGTCATAAAACATATTATACAGGTATGTATGATCTTTACTTTTCTTGCAGTTAATTGCAAGTTTATAAATGCTATGCAAATCTAATATTGTCAACATTAGTAACGTAAAACACATGAGTATGCAGCACAAAAAGCATATTAAAAAAACTTGATAAATACAGAAAGTGATCAGTAATTTAATAGTAGTCTTGTGATAGAAATTTAAATTAATTTTGGATTTAAAAGTATCCTTGAAATAATACACCAATGAATTAATAAGAAATTACATTTTCCCGGATATCTTTAAGTATACAAGTTACAAATCAATTAAGTTGAATCCAAATGAACCAAAATGTTCTTAGAATGTCATATCTCATTAGACGATATTTTCAGATATTTGAGAGACCAATACATACAAAGAAAAGATAGAAATAAAGAATCTTTTACTGAAGAAAAATGCTAAAATATTATTTTCATCACATAGTGTAGCGAAAAAAAACCTTACTTGCCTTTCACATTCCAAACACATGCGTTTCCATTGCACATATAGAGGTTAATCATGCTTTCAAGAAACTTTATTTCAAAAGTGCTCCAATAAATATGAATATATATTTATATATATCAGAATGAAGAAGCAAATAAAAAAAAAGAAAGAAATCAGTTTATAAAACACAGATATTTTTTAATAGATTTTTTTAATACAAGAAATATCAATGTTCATTGTTTTCCACAAAATAAGAACATTTCCACAAATTAGGCACGCACGAAACACAATTCAAACCTTAAAAAAATACTAGACACGTTAATGAGAGACATAGGTGATTCCTGAATGCGGAGAGGGAGAATGAAGTCTGGTTTCGTTTCGTTCATTCATTGGTTACATTATTCATTGGTTTACAGAAACTTCTCTTCACATTTGGCTCTTTAGCATTTTGGGAGGAGATAAAAGACGAAACAAATTTATCTTGTTAGATGGCTGACCTTCGTTCCGCGTTTTAATTAAATTATTTATTATTGAAGTAACATATTTTTCAACGTTACAACTAAAGTACAGCTGCTGAAAAATTATTTTTTTGTCACACGACATCTCTTTTCCGCTAAAGAAATTAATAAAATTTATTTCAGATATATTTTTTTCTCACTTTCTATGTACGTCTATGAGAGAAATATTGTATCATTTAAAAAATTCTATTTTAAAATTTTGACATCTCACGTATTAGATCTCTATAATTCCCCCTCAATCTGCATTTTTGGTCTATCTGTGGGTTTGCAAACAGGTTAATTCAAGAACATATTGAATTAGAGAAATAGCATTTATTTGCTCTTAATACCTAATTTGTAAATTTCTGCTGAATTTCGGACAAACTCTACCCCAAAATTTTTTCTCCGTCTAGCTATCCTAGTTAAACTGAATACGTTAATTTTAAAATGGAAAGAACTATATCGATAATATTTGTTGCATGTATATTTTAACAACCGAAATGCAGAACCCTTTCATTTTTGAATCATAGTTCATCAAACAGTTGACGACAACTGTTTGTCTACAATTTTCGGTTTATCAACAGATTTTCTTTTTTAGACTGTAGTCAAATCCGTTGACAGAAAAAAATTCCCTATTTTTGGATTCCCTGCCTGATAATGACCTTTGAGAAAGTCTTCATGCCGGATTTCCTTTACTGTACTTTCGTTTCGGTTTTGTTCACCTTCATTTTACTTTGATTTCTATTTCAGTTTACACTTTGGTCTATGTTTCACTATATCTATAAGCAGTAGCAGAATGGGTGCTCACTAAATATATATGCATTATTTTAATAATTATAAAAATATTATTTTAATAATTATAAAATCTTTGTTTTTGTAATATTGTCCTCATAATAATTTGTTGAAGGTTATGTGCCATAATAATAAAAACTTTCTTCTCTTAAATTTTTTTTAAAGAATTGATATAAAATTATCGGTTAAAATTATTCTATTTTGTATTTGTTGTTCTTTATATATATATATATATATAACTAGGTGCCTTAGTAGATTAATATGTCACCGGATATACTGATAATATTTTATTTTAATTAAATAATTCAGATTATATCTATCATTCTGTTCGACTTCTAACCAATGAAATAGTTTCATTTAATCCAAAAATTTCCCATTGTCATAGCGTTCCTTTATACCGTCAATGCTCGGATAATAATAAAACAAACTCTACTG
>JAOUZG010003912.1:2064326-2080182 GCA_026289955.1 Argiope argentata
AATACTCAATACAAATAATACAAGTCAGGATTAAAAACTTGTTCTGTTTTTAAGTTTTAGTCTGGATATATTTTACATTAAATTTATATCTAGAAAATAATTAACTTTTTTATATGATAGAACAGTAATGCTACTGGATAAATGCATCAGATGCCACAACGAAAATTAACATAATAATTGGTTTCATCAATTATTTTAATTACTCCGAAATATTACAATATGACATGTAGAACATTTGTAGTTTAGGTTAGCCTTGAAGACTAGCAGTTTGTTTCCATATTGCTGTTAAACACCACAGTTTGTAGATGAACTTCCACCCACCCTTCTTTCTACTTCCTTAAAATAAAAACATTTTTCTTTTTATAAATATAAGTTTATGATTTTTAAGATATTAGCTGTGTGTTTTGAAGTATAATGAATTTTACATGTTTGGAGACACTCGACTTCGTGAAGATAAAATTCACTTGTTAGCATTATTAATAGTTATAAATTGATGAATATTATAGTGATATTTTGTGACAGGGAGCTTGTTTAATATGTTAGAATAATATGAATGCAATTGTCTTGATTCTAGAGTGGCTGTCATTCTTGGAGTAAATCTGTTGAAGTGATTAAAGGAAGAAATATTTCATTAAATGACTTTTTGGCTAATTGTCCTGTGTTAATATTTTTAAGGTATTTGTGAATTATGGTAGTCTAATTTTACCATAGAAATGTCAATTATTGCTGTGTAAATTATGAGAGGATCGTGCTATGGACATCTGGTGTAACTGTAAGCAGGTTTATCACTGACACAGAAATACATGGAATTTTAAAATCATACATAAAATAGAATTTCAAAATTTTATCAATGTTACTCTTTAAATATACAGAGAAGAAAACTTCAGTAGATAGGATTTTCTAGCATTGTTTTGTACAAATGAATGCTGTAAACAAAATTATTTGATTACATGTTGAAAAAAATTTGTAATTTTAAATGCTGCCTTTTTTCTAAATCAACATATACTGAAAAACAGTGCAATATTATGTGAACTAAGGTGTGGTTTATTAACTTCTGCATCTTACAAAGCACGAATTTCCCTTGCTTGTTCTGTCTAATTTGGAATTTCCTGAAGAAAAACAATTAATTCAAAGAACAATTCGATTGAATAAAGAAATTGTTTCCTCTCGCCTTTAAGCATTGTCCTTTTTTTTTTTTTTTTTAATGTCGTGAGATTATTAAAAGTCAATTGGACATGAACAAGAATGTTTCTTGGAAATATTAGATTCTTAATTGATCTAAGCTGAATAACTTTTATGGGTTGTCTTAAATGTATTGATCTTGAGATTTACTTAATTTATACAAGAAAGCATCTAAGGTATGAAGTTTCTGAAAAGCAGAAAGGATCAGAAAATGTAAATCAATTTCCAAATTAAATTGTTGGAGATGAACCTGGTGGATGAAGAAAATCTAAGTGGAATCTGATCTTCATATGCAAATTGATGTTTTTATTTCAGTTAAAACATCTAATTAAATAATTATAGTTAGATGTCATAAGAGTGCTGCTTTGTCTTTTATAGTGTATAATGATTTTTTTTCTTCATATTTGAAAGATAACCCATTAGTAATGATTAATACTATAATAAAATGTTGCTATGTAATGTAATTAATACTATTTCAATACATAAATTTTTTTTGCAACATTAAGATTGTTCCTAAATTCTTTCATCTGTTAATGAAACACATTAGATCTTTTTATATGCTATCAGCTCAAATAATTAACTAATTTATCAAAAAGAGGTTTTCAAATAGGTACGTGACCATATAATGTATTACTAATGAACACTATAAATTGTCACTGACACAGCATTAAAATTGGATCATTGTTATTTTTTAGGGGGAAAAGTTAACTATATTTTCTAAAATATTTCAATTTGTTTATTATTCTGAATTTTTACTGTTAATGCCTCAAGGTTATGTTAATATCTTGGTAATGAAAAAAAAAAAAAAATTTTTTTTCTGGAAGGATCATTAGTATTTGAGATTGGACAAATCCAGTGTTTTTCTAAAACCATACCTTTTAACATCATTCAAACTCAGTATTGATATTATTCAGTGTTTTTTATTAATTCATTAACAAATTCAAGGTTTCAAAGTATGTATTCATAAAGTAAATGTTTCTAATTATTTATAAAACCGATTAATTAAAGAAACAATGAATACTAGACAAAAAAAACTCTGATACTACTATCTTTAGATGAGATTTAATTTATGAATATCTGGTTTAGTTATTGCTTTAAATCTCAAAGTGAGAAAACGACGAAAATTAGAGTGTCCGTTTATTTACACCAGGAAACTTCGTTAATTTATTAAAATCTGTAGTCAAATAGATGCGCCTACTCAAAGATTCTAAGCCTTAGGGTTTTGTATTACTTGACAATATAAAATTTGGGGTTGGACTTAATTTTTGAGACAATTATGCATTAGGAGATCCTCTGTTAACTCCTGAAATCAAATACTTTTAATAATTTAATCTACATACTGTCTTATTAATTATTAACAAAAAAGATGCCCAGTATCTCCTCAACATAGTTAAATATTCTGAATGTTGTATCCTAACAATATTTTGTTATTACAGAGCAAATATAACAAAAATAAAATAGTTAAGATGATATTTAAAAAGATTAGTATATGTATATCACTCAGAATAATTTAAAATAAAAAAAACATTTACAAAGCTTACCTAAATGCACTGACGTTAACTAGATACCTATTGATTCGAGAGTTAGTCAATTAGCTAAAAGACAAATTGAACCGCAGAAATATGCGTCCAAACCCAAAACATGAATATCTTAACTCATTTTTTTGAAATCAAAATATTTGGTTTGTTTCTATAAATTTGATTACACGGTTCATGAATCAAATAAAAGAAAAAAATATAAAATAATCCTGAGGGTCTATAAGCAGTTGTGTATATGTTAATCCGAATCTACATAAATTACAATAAAATTTGGGTATTAAAAAGGATAAAATGATTAATTCAAAGAAGAATACTACATTTCATTGGATTACATAAAAATCTAATTTGGTAAAATATTAATTCACTGAATTCATCTGAAATTTCAGGTTCACAACTGTCTAAGGCAAGAAGTAAAGCCCCGTTCCAACGACTTATGTTTTTCTCCAAATGAGCAGACTTTCCCTGCTCTTGTGATTTTCCGGGGTGCTTTGATGGCTGTTTAGTTTACCGACAATTTGCGGGATACTTCGGTTCTCTTCCACGGACGGGGTTGGTCCAGCAATGGGTCAGTTGAAAGATGTATGACCATCAGGGTCCGACTTAGCCTAATTGGGGCCCGGGCAAAAAATTTCTTTGGGGCGCCCTTTGTTTCACTACTTTAATAATGAAGAACATTAATTAAAGAAGGAAACGTAAAATAATTTTTTTATTCGATTTGGGGGCCCTGGGTTTGCCTCGTATGCCCCTGCCTTAATCAGGCCCTGATAACCATATGACAACAGGTCACTGGAACACGGGTTAAAGTTTTGGGGGCGGAGAGTTCCGAGACCTGATTCTTCTAAAGATCCGTCATGTAAGCTGATTCTGGTGCGCATTAAACCTAATGTAGTGAGTCATACAACCTCCTGTTGATTTGATAAATAATTTAATGAGGGGTGCCGCTCCGGTGTCGTTTGACATTGGTTTCAAAATTATAAGGACCGTCACAAAATAACCTTAGTGCTTTTTTCCAAACTAGATTCTGAAATTTCTAAACAAAATTAAACTCCAATTCATAAAGCGGGAGAGTATACCTTGAGAGCTAAACGTAGAGCTCATGAAAGAGTCATGAGTTGCCAATATCTATCTTTGTCTCAGAATTTCCAGAAGATTAAAAAGATTTGACAAGCGATGCAAAAATACATAGTCTTCTTAAACAAGGGAATAATTGTTTTCAGTTTTTAAAGTCTTGAGATGATAATGAAGTTGGGAAGGGGGACAGGGGTGTGAAAAATAAATATTAGGACGGAGACGAAAGATACCCAGAAAAGGTTTTCTCTGTTATATGGTTAATGAATTTCTGAAACTTCTCACTATTCATTAAAGATTTTTAGGAACATGGATCAATATGTATAGTGATCTGGTGGATTCTTAGAAATTCGCAAAACCTCAACACAATTCATTTGATTCGGACATTTATGATATTTAAAATTCATTTTAGCAGCTTGTCATAGTGAGAAAAAAGTGGGTCATGACCAGTTTTATTACATTTGTAAGAAGCATTCCTCCGAATAGAATATTTGTTAAAATAAAGATACGTGTTAGGGTTTAAAGATGCATTTTGGATAGTAGAAGAAATTGTCCACTTATTATACTTGTACAAAGTTTGTTTTATACTAAATAAAATATTTAATTATTTAGATTTATGACAAAAATTATGTGTCAACTCATTTCATGTAATCATTCGAAGAAAATATCCAAAACGGCAAACGAGTTTCTCTAGAGTTGGAACTTCTAGAGCGTAAAAATATAATTTGGATTACAATCTGGTGTCCAAAATGGCTCTATCTATTTCTAAACATGCATGCTGTGCTGAACCATCAATAAAGCGGTTGATTAGGAAAATTCTAAAAGAAGCATATTTTCAGATTGTGAAATTTCGAAGCATTTACTGCAACTTATATTTTTAAGATTTATTTTTCTTATTTTTCTTTTTGTTGACTGGCATCGTATGAAACTCTAGCAGAAGGGTATATCTGTTTTGACCTTTTGGAGCAGTAGTTTCGACCGCTAAATTTCGATGATCGTGTTTTAGTATTGCTTTTGGATCTTGAAAATGTTTCGATTTAAAGGTGCTGTTTCTTTTTGCATTAGAAATGGAAGTAAAAGATTTGATTCCAAATTACATAATTTGACGCGGCACCAGCGGCTGGCACCCTCGGTGAATAGGTAAAGTAGAGAAATCAAAAGTATTTAAATGATCTATATAAATTATGCATATTAATTACTTTTAAGCTTTACGCAAGTGTTATTTAGTTAAGTTAGTCAGATTTTAATTCAGAAAAGTTTTTACTTTTATAGAATAATTCTTTGCTTAAAAAAATCATTTTTCGAATTATGTTTCAACTTTAATCTCCACCTTTTTGAAAGTAATTAATAAAAGATCAGTGGTTCATATTAATCATATTTTTTTCATTTGGCTGAGGTAGGTTTGTATTAATTTGTGTCATTGAAATTTTCTTCAAAATTGATATAATTTCACATAAATTATAAAATGAAATCATACCATTACATGTATGCAAAACTGATATTTTAAATGCTCCAAAAAGTATTATACATATTTAATAATAGCTACTGTTCCACAAATGCATTAATCATTTGACGATATAATGTCAAATGAAATATAATAATATATAAAATTAGGTATAAGATTTTAAATTTTTTAATTTAAACAAGAAAGGTTGTTTGACATATAATGCCCAGACTGTGTAGTATCATTAAAGATCCTTAAAAACTGCTTGATGGTCCATATACTACAGTTTTAAAGGCATTTTTCACCCATATGCTTTCTTTCGATGAAAAAAAAAATCATTTTACTGCTCAATTATTGACTGTATTTTCTTTGTGTTGTCAGATATTGCATAGTTTAATGAATATGAAGGTTACTGAAAAAAGTTCGTACCTAATTTAGAGATATACTGACAGAATGAGGAAAATATATCCTATTCATTTATTTGACGGTTCTCTCATCACTTTTTGTTTGTTTAAATAAGAGAAATTCCTTTATTTCTAGAAATTTTTTTGCATATTCATGTTATGTTCTGAACAGTAACTTAAGCTCATCCTTGCTTTTCTGCACGTAATTATTAATAGAACATTTGTGGTTATATTTCAACATCTTTTGATGACTTTCCATTAATGAATAATTTTAGTATTTAGGTAGAAATTTACTGTACGGTCAACCTTGGCGAATTTTTCAAAATCCCGCCAAAAGTCGCCATTCTGGCGACTTCGAAGCGAGAACCAATGAAAACAGAGCATAAAATCCAAAGATCGAGGGAGCTAAAACAAAATCAAAATTATTCATGACGACCTCCAAATTGATCCTGTTTCGGAATTTATCAAAAGAACATCAATTAAGTTCTTCGAAAAAATACCCCAGATTCGTAACGAGTTACTTCAATTACCTGTTTACGATCCTCTCTCGCAAGAGGCCTAGAGCGGCGATAGATAATATCTACGTCAACTTTCCAGCCGTTAAAAAGCTGAGAATCAACTAACTCTGTTACTAATCTGGCATTTTAAATTTTCAAAATTATACCTGTTTAGGCCTTAGATGGCTACGATGTGCTACACGCGATATTTTCTGGAATTATGTATTTTTTCTAAACTAAACAAAATAACCCAACCCAGAATTAGAAGGCACGTGCAATGTAACTCTATTAAATTTCTCAATAGTCCCATAAATAGTATAAACCTATTATTTTAATTATCTTAATTATTTACCAATGAAAAAAATATTAATTACCATCTTTGACGTTAGAGCTTTATTGCGCTAGTCTAAACTAGTTTAATTAATTTTAAAGTACCCCCAACTTACAAATTAAAGTATTATTCAAAATTATGATGTGGAAGGTGCTCGGAACCACTTTGTCACACCGCGGAACTCCGAAACATCACGACGTTGCCGTTGCCGTAAAACAAAATCAACCTCTGAATCTTTCGGCAGGTTGCCAAAAAAAATTATTTATCGTCAACTTTTGAAAAATTCGCCAAGGGTGACCGGTAAGTAAATCTGATCCAGTATTTATTTCAACTAATTTTTATGCAAAAGTTTAGAATTTATTAACAATATTTTGAATTTGTGCATTTAATTCATTATGGACTTTTAAAAGTGAATACAATGAATGATTCAAAGAAAAAATAAAATGAAATATTCATGATGCACAAAAGTTACTTGTTCATCATTTGTTCCTCTTGCAAATATAAATAAAAGTCATAAAAAATAAACATCAATAAAATCTCATTTGAATAATGTTGCTAAAATTCCATTCACTTTTTCAAATTCAAAGGAAAGAAAGATTGTAATAGTCAAAAGATTTGAGCTCAATGTTTTGCCTTATCTCTACAATTTTTAAATTTCCAAATTTCACATTTTTGTTATGTCTCTCAGCAAACATAATGCTTGGAAAGCTCTTGGAAATTCGTAATACTAAATTCGTAGATTTCAATTACATTTTGAACAAAATCCATTGCCATTGTTTTTTATTTCTTTATCTGTTTTTAGGAGTATAAGTAACCCAGATAACTTCAAACCACAAAACGTTGGTAAAATGTGGCACACAATTTTAGCGTCTTAAGTGTAGATCAATATTAAAATTTTGAACCAAATCTAGCAATGAATTGACTATTGATCTGTATTGGTCTTGATTATATTGGTCTGTATATTTATATCATGTAAACACTAGTCCCCCCAATGCACAATTTAAATAAATAAAATTTGTTGCATTATTTTGTTTCTGAAATTGTTGCTTTATCCTATCTCGTCCCTGCCCTCTTCTTCTTCGTTTTCTTTTTCTTTTCTATATTTTGACTCTCAAAATAAAAATTTGTGTATTTGTGATATTCATGGCCTTGTTTAAGGTCTTTAAAATCAATGGCAGAAAGAGGGGTGATAGTCTTTCATTTTGAAGTATGCTGTGAAGTAATGGCGAGAAATTTTCATCTGGTTTTGTATATATTTATGGAAGATAGTTTTAAACCATTTTCTTCAAGTATATGAGAAATAGCCAAGTTTTGTCTTTTTTGTGGTTATGCTAAATATAAGTTAGTAAGGCATTAATTGTGCATTTTAAAGTTTTGAATAAAAACTGAGTTGAAATTTTTTCTTATATAAGTTGCTTATGCCATTTTGATTTTAAAAAAGTAGTTTATCTTGTCCCGGATTTAATACAGTGAGCGCAGATACAAGGAGAGAGACATTGTTGAAATACCAGTGTTCTATAAAAGCAGTATTTGATGGCATTATATGTTTTTAAAGTATAAATTGTCAGTAGCTTGCACTTGCTGAAATTAGTTATGCACCCTGAGGCTATATTCTTGGGCTTTTGTAGGAAAATGATTTATGTTCTTTTGAAGTTGAATGTCAGTAATAAGAAAATGGTACAATCAATTAAAAATTATAAATTTGAGTAACATTAAAATAAAACATGTATACTGCTAAGTCTAGATTAAACAATAAAATCAAAATTATTTTCAAAAAAATTAAGTTTTATTTTTTATAGAAGTATTACTAAAATCTTATGAATTGAATGCATTTTTTATTTGAATCCTTTTTAGTGCTTTCACAAAAGTACTAATAATTAAAATCATCTTAATAATTAAGTTTTTATTCTAAATATATTATAGAAATTTGTTTGAAAATAGAAAGCTTTTTTCTTTAATAATGATATTATTATTGCAGGTTAGCATGTAGTTGTTACAGTACAAATGCTCTGTATCATAACCAATTAAAAAGGTCACCTTATGTTCTATCATCTATAAGACAGTTTTCATCTGGTTAGTTATTTTATTTTGCACTTATTGAATGTGTTTTCTTGTATTATTAAATATATTTTACCTTTTATTAAATATCTAGATTAATTATATCATATATGGTATTAATAATATGAATTATTGGTACTTTTCTGTTAGCTGGTTGGGAGCTAAAAATCACCAAAGAAATTTGGCAGAATTCTACATTATTTGGTGATTTTTTTGCTGCCACCCAGCTAACAGAAAAGTATTGATTATTAATTATGAATGGTAACTTTCAGTTAGCCAAGCAACAGCAAAAAATTATTAGAGAAATTTGGCATAATTCTACTTTATTTGAGTTTTTTTTGCTTTAAAATCAATGTAAAAAGTTTGGTAGAATACTGCATTATTTGGCGATTTTTTGCTAGCACCCGGCTAATAGGAAAGTATCTTATAAATTTTTAAAAAGAATAAAATAAAAACTTTTATTTATTGCTGCACTAGAACCTTGATTATTCAGGCCTGGATCTCCTAATTCTTTATTAACAGAGCCAATGCCAGAAAATCATGCTGTTCTTATTTATTAAATTTTTTTTATGAAGTCAACAAATGTTAGAGAGAAATTTGTATTGGAATGAATTTTCATGGTGCAAACATTTTAAAAATATCATTAAGGAGAGTTGATTTTTCTTCTTATACATCTAATAGTAAAAGTATGTGGAGAGAAAAGAAATAAACTCAAAACCACTTTAAGCATATTGAGAATGATCTGACGAAATTCAAAGTATTTTTATGGGAAAATAGTACTTTTGAAATTTTTTGTGTTAAGCAGGAAAACATTCTTTTTAGAATATTCTTAAAATATAGTTTTGAAAGCAATTATTCCTTTTATTGAAATTAGAACATTTCTTTAATAAATTTGTGGTATTTCTTGATGACATTTTTATAAATTTAAATAAAAAGAAAGTTCTGAATTATCTTGTTGAAAGGAAAAGTGCATGCTTTTCATGCAGTTTTACAAACCTAATAATATATAATATGTATTGGTTTAACTTGTATTTATTATTCAAACATAAAAATCTTCTTTAGGAGGACTTGTTGTCTGATTAAGAGATAATTCATTGTGTCTTACGTATAAACCTTACTGATTTCAATTGTAGTTATTTTTCCTTAACCAATTAATATCAATCAACCTATTTATAGGATGATTACATTTCACTATCCTGACTAATTTAATGCTTATTAAATTGAATATTGCTTCTATAAATTTTATTAAAAAAAATTCCAAATCTCCTAAACATTTTTCATTCAAGTATGTATTACCCATTAAATATACTTGAAAGACAAGTATAATCTTTTTGATTATTTTCTTTACCTTATTTTTGAGATAATGGAAGAAATTTGAAAATCTTTTTAATATTTATTTAGGTAAATGCATTTTTTAAATAACTTTTTTCTGTTTTTTTTTAATACTTCCCCCCTCACCAAAATATCCCTTTTAGAATTTAATTTTTTCATAATTATTTTAACTTCGTTACTTTTAACAGAATTTTCATGAAATATGCTTAAATCTATATTTTTAATTAAATACACATCAGAGCCGGCCTTCTCTATGAAGTTGCCTGGATGCAACAAATTATTTGGGTCCCTAATTTTTTTGCAAAGTAAAAAAAAAATTACGAACACATATTATAATTTCATGTAATATGTTTTTTTTTTTTTTTTTTGCTATTGATTACTTCATGAAAATTACAATTTTTTGCAATTTCTTTTTTGATCCTTAATATAGGAAATAAATTTACACTTTATGACTGCATGCTTGACGGAAGATAATTATTTATTGATTTTAATTTGTCGAGTAATGACAATATAATATATAGTAAGTATAGTAAATGACAATATAAAGAAAAATTTCAACATAATTAATACATTTAGAAACAAATCCTTATAATTATGAATATGTATATATTACAATATATGTTGAATGTTATTTACTTCCCTTTCACTCAAAATCAAACCCTGTAACATAGCAATTATTTCGATTATGTTTTCATCTACATCATTATTATAATACATTATAAAGTTTTGAGAACATTTTTCTAAAGTTTTTTTAATATCAGATTAACATGAAATACTTTTAAGTATATCTTCTATTTGTACTATAAAAGTATCAATTTCAGAGTTGAAAAAACAACATCTAAATTGCTAAACTGCTTTTCTATAATTTCATCTTCTTCTCTTTCGATACATTTTTCAAGAAATTGCTCTGAAAGGGTTTAAATTAGATGTAATCTCTTTTGCTTCTTCTAAAAATGAGTTAAAATTTATTCTTAAATTTTGGATTTCAGTTTTAATTTTAACTAAACTGAAAGCTGAGGCAAGAGTAATCGGTTTTACTTAAAATAGTTTATTGATAGTTTTATTTTTGAACAATATTATGAACCATATTATTAAACATGCAAACAGCATTCAAAAGAAAAAGTACTAAGTGACACTGTAGGTATAAATGCAGACTTTATTCAAAGCATACACCACAGGTTTGAGCATAATGATTCCATTGATAAATGAACCAAAGGTTCCTAGGTGTCATAATTCCTGAGGCTATGACAACATCCAGTCCTTCACACTGCTCTTGAGTTCGCCGATCGCATTGAAGTACTTTCCTTTCAGATATTTTTTCAGGGGATCAAACACATGAAATTCGCTCGGCGACATGTCTGGGATGTAGATGGTCAAACTTCTCCTACTTGAACTTTGTATGTGTAACTCTTCAGACATGTTGATTCATGTTATCATGGAGCAGAACTACAGTCTCCATGAGTAGCCCCAATCTTTTGTTCTTCATGATCCATTGTAGTCTATGGAATTTCTCACTAAACATCATGGTTAAGGGTTCTTCTGTGCTCAATTCAACTAGTAGCAGTCCTTTGGTGGCACTCTTTATAAGAGCCTCTGCTCACTCCTGTGCCTTCTCCGATCTATGCTAGAGTCTCCTATTACACCCCTAGATGTCTTGCTACATTCTTCCATAATGGCATAGACAAATATTTTAACAATTACATTGTCATGCCATATCATACCTTTTCATTTAAACATCCCTTGTTAAATAAATGTCATTTCTTGTATTCAATCTAATATATTTTTAGCTTTGGATTCTATTCTATTACTGCTTATATCAGTAAATTCTTGTAGGGCATTACAAATTTGTTCAAACTATATATACACTGCTTTAAATGTATCTATTTTGGATTTCTGAAAAGTGTCGCATAATGGCTTATGAATTAATGTTTAAATACTTTAGTAGAATCCCCCCCTTGTAAATACAGAAAATAAGCAATACAAATATAGCAATACCCCCCCCCCCCCACCCAAAAAAAAGCATTATATACTGCTGGAAGTGGCATCACAAATTAATAAATTAAAGGATTGTTATTATCAAGGCACACAAATTTAATTGAGGATTTAAAGCAATTTTAGATTTTACACCTTTTTATTCTGCTTTCATGTTGCTACCGTTGTCACATGCTTGTCAACTATAAGCCATTTTATCTAAATCAGACTCCCTTAATATTTCTAGTAGAATATTTTTTATAGTTCTTCTCCAGTTACTCCAATAAACCCTATAAAGGACTCATTTATAGTTAATCTTTTCTCTTTATCATTTACTTACATAATAAATACTGATGTTTTTTATGGAAAATTTCAGAAATAGAATCTATTTAGATACTGGCTACTTTTGTGTTATCTTTAATTTTGTTCAGAAATTCATTTCCTAATTCATCAATAATTTGTTCTTGAAATATATGTGCTAAATCATGCACTATTCTATTTTTACAATTAGTTATTTTATTTATATGATCCAGAAGCACTGAGTCGTATTTTTGTAATAATTCGATGAAACATTACAAATTTTATGGTTTCCTCGAAGTGGCAGATTATTATCCACAAAAAAGAAAAAAGAGCACATTTACAATTCTTTTAAGTAGTAATTTAAGTCATTCCATTTTTGTATTTATATTGATTTGTTTTATTAGTAGGCAAACATTAATTTAATAGCTTCAGTCATTCTCTCCAAGCTATGTATGAAATAAGTTACAGATAGAATACTCATAACCTTAGGTTAAAGTTGACAGCTTTATTCATTTATTATATCCACCTATAGATCATATAGTCTGGATATTTCCTTCAATTTTGGGAAGCGGTATACAACAAAACCAAGATATGTAGGCTTGCATTTTTTTAATAATAATAATTAAAAAACTGTCAAGTTGGTTTCACCATTAAACATTTAAAAAAAAAGTAATATATAGTGAAAAACATTCTACCTTTCAGTTTCGTAGCAAAAACTTGTTTGTGTTGTATGAGTCCATTTTTAACCCAAAACATTTTTAACTTATCACTTATAATGCTTGGTCCTAAATTGAATTCCTTACATGCATTGAATCACATTTGCTACTATTATTTTCATTGCTATTTTCTAATTCAACTTCTGAATTAAAAACAACTAATTCAATCATAATTATATAGACAAAGATTTTCAGAGTTTTTACAGTTTGTATTGAAAGATATAAAGAAATAAGGCATGGAAGATTAGTAAAATTGCATCATATCCTAGGTATATGTCAAAAATTTTATATGATTATCCTAATTGTTGGATACAACATACTTAACTCTTGTAAATGATGATAGTAACAAATACTGATATATAAAGTAATTGTTAATTATTATTTTTCTTAATTAGAATTATATAAATTTTAGCAATTTTTTCTTCTTTGTGTAATCGAGATATCTTATGTGTATTTCAGATGGCTTGCCACCTCACCATCGTGTTCCTCTCCCTGCACTTTCTCCCACAATGGAAATGGGCACCATTGTGTCATGGGAGAAGAAGGAAGGAGACAAATTAAATGAAGGTGATCTTTTAGCTGAAATTGAAACGGATAAAGCAACAATGGGGTTTGAAACGCCCGAGGAAGGATATTTAGCTAAAATCTTAGTTCCGGCTGGCAGCAAAGATGTACCACTAGGCAAGCTTTTATGCATTATTGTATCAAATGAGGCTGACATTGCAGCATTTAAAGATTTTGTTGATTCGGGGGAAGCTGTAAAGCCAGCTGCTGCAAAACCTTCTGCTCCACCTCCATCACCACCTTCAGCTGCTCCGATGTCCTCTGCCCCACCTGTTCCTCCTCCTCAGCCAGTTTCATCTGCCCCATCTTCTGGCTCTGGAGCTTCTCGTATATTTGCTAGTCCACTGGCCAAGTCTCTTGCTAGAGATAAAGGTATTGATTTAAATGTAAGTATTGAATATATAATATTTTCTATAAAAGAATAATGGATAGTTCTTGACACTTTTCCATTACCCAGAAACCAGTGAAAAATTGCCAAACAATGTAAATTCTTTGAAATTTCTGACTGCGATTTTAAAGTGAAAAATCGGCAGATAATGTAGAATTCCACCAAATTTATTTTGGCAATTTTTTGCTGCCACCTGGCAAATGGAAAAGTATCTCTTTCATTTTAAATTATTGTAACATTTTCATGGTTTTTGTGTAAAATATTTAAACGATAGAGAAATACATTAACAAAGGATATTATAAATAATTTTATCTGCAATATGCTCTAAATAAATGCAATAATTGAAAATTATATGTTTTCCTTTGTGGCTATTTACATGTTTTTAACAAACATATCTATAATACTATATTGTGATACTATTTTATTAATTTCATTATTTGATTGATTTTTTTGAAAAAGGTTTTTTTTTTTACGGTTATTTTTTAAAAATTTCTCATGCTTGATTCATGATTTATAATATATGTATTAAAGCCGTATTCCAAATTTCTTAAAGAAAGACAGTAGATAACAATTTAAAATGCTTGGACAGATATCAAACAACATTAATAAATTGCACCATATCCTAGTTATCTAAAACCTTTATATGATTATCCTAATTGTCAGTTGCTACACACTGAACTCTTGTAAATGATGGCGGTAAAAAAATATAGATATATAAAGTAATTGCTAATTTTTATTTTTCTTAATTAGAATTGTATAAATATTACCAATTTGTGCTTACATTGCACTTTAAATTTATTGTGTTTCTTGACAAATAAGATTAAAACATAATTTCTAACATTAAATCATATTGACGCTTAGATAAAGGAAAAAAAAAAAAAAAACTTAGCAAGTTTTTACTTTTGATATACTTTTTTTATTATTCTTTGAGTATAATTTTGAAAGCAGTTGAAGGCACTTTTCCATTAGCCAGACACAAGCGAAAAATCAACAAATAATGTAGAATTCCGCCTAATTTCTTTGGCCATTTTTCGCTTTTGCTCATCTAGCTGAAAAATTTCCTACTCGATACTCTTTATTAAGTAATTACAGTTAGGGTAAAATGGTTATAATAACTCATTTACATTAAATAGGTATTGGAACAATTTTTAATCTAGAATAGTTTTCTTATTTTAAGAAGACTGACATATTTGTGTTTACAATGCTACATGGTTATATTGTCAGTTTTAAAGCTTGTTACTTATGAATAAGAATGTCTTTTTATATAAATTTTTAAAATTGTATATTAGAGTGTACAAGGATCTGGTCCTGGTGGTCGTATCAGGGCTCAAGATTTAGAAGGAGCTGCTCCATCTGCCCCTGCAGGAATGCCAGCTGCTGCTCCTTCTTCTCAGTTTATCGACATACCAATGACTAATATTAGGCAGGTTAGTTGTCTATTATATTTTTAACATAAGATAAATTGTGTAAAGATTGCTTAATTTTTTTTTCTTATTTTTATTGATGGGGGGAAAAATCATTTAATCTTATTTTCCTTAATAAAACTTTGCAACAATCTTGGAATTAAAAATTAAATTAAAAAATATTATTAATGTTTGCCAAAAAAAAAAATCAATTAGAGACTATTATTTCGAGAATTGATATTGTTGACTGTTTTCCTTACTTTTTTTTAAACATGAGAAAATTTTAATGAATATTTTTAAATAATGATTATTTTCCAATAATTGTTTTTATTTATATAGGTTTTAAGAATACTGTGACAAATTTTCTGTTGTTAAAATATTTCCATTGCATTCTACTTATTGATAACAATTTTCAAGTTATCATATTTATTATTAGTATTTTCTACAAAGCATTAATTAAAAAAGAATAATTAACTTGTTGATTATCTTTTAAATAGAAAAATGTGAGTTGATCTTGAATTTTTTTATGTTTTATTTCCCAGTTGTATTAATTGTGTTAAAATGAACTCGATTGTTTTATGTTTAGTTCTGTATAAAAGGCAAAACCTAAAACATGAGGAAAAAAAATTTTGAATAAAAAAAATATGTATTTGATATATA
>JAOUZG010003912.1:2080192-2111871 GCA_026289955.1 Argiope argentata
ATATATATATATATATATATATATATATATATAACTGATAAATTTAGTTAAAAGTTATGAAATTGGTGTGTGTGTATTGTTTTATAGTTTAATTTTTTTATATATTTGTTACTTACAAATTTGTATTAATAAATTTTTCTTTAAAGTTGAAGCTCATATTAAAATTAATTTTGGAATAATCAGTTTGTTTTGAGGCATAGCATAGATTTATTTGAGATGCTGTCTAACAATATATTTTATATTTCTTTAAGGTGATTATTTTATATTTCTTTAAAGGTGATAGCTCGCAGATTACTGCAGTCCAAACAGACAATTCCTCACTATTATCTCTCTGTTGATGTTCAGATGGATAGAATTTTACGGTAAGTTTTTTCTATGCCATTGAAGAATATATATATATTTTTGATTATTTTTATGCATTTTTTTAAATTCTTTTTTTTTCTGTATTTAAAAGTAAAAAAATATATATTTGCAGCTCTTTCTTTCTTTCTTTTTTTTTTGGGTGAATTTCTTTATAGGAATGTTTTTTTTTACTGTTGTAATTGTGAACGATTATAACAATAAGAAAATAATTCTAATAAAGATAAGCAAAAGTAAAAGAAGTTTGCAGTGAGCCCTATCTGATGATAATTCTTGGAACATTTTCTGTGCTTCAGAAAAGTTCATTAAACTTTTCCATGCTGTTTGTACTAACAATGAAGATTTATGTTTGTGTTGGCTTTAGATCAGATATTTTGATCTTTAGCTTTCAAATTTGGCATAGGAGAGTAAAAATGAACTTTGGAGCAATACTTATAAAACTTCATTTAGAATTTTAATAAGTTGAAAAATAAGTTAATTGTTGGATTTTTTGCAATAACTTCCGAAGCTATTACACAAAAATAAACTTTACATTATTTCAAAAAGTTTTAAAAAAGAAGAAAGATAGAAAGCATTTTTTATTAAATATTAGTACTTTAGTTTTTTTTTTTTTTTTTTTTTTGCTGAATTTCCAGTCATAGATCACATTACTAAAATAAATTACGTTGTTACCTTGAACTTCAAACTGTTATTATTTTTTCATATATTATTTTATTGCATGATTTTCAACCGTTACTGATAGCTATAAAAGATTTCTGTTTGATATCTGTTTTATTTATGAGATGTATGAAAAAAAATGAAAGTTCAATACCATGAAATTTTAAAGATAGATGGCCAGTCCTTTACATTTTAAAAACAGTCTTACAATGTCATTAGATTTATTATGGGGTTCATGTACACATTGAGTAGAGCATATATGACAATTTAAATAACACTGTTTTAATGGTTGATAATCTGCCAGAATCAGGAACATGAAGTTCTGTTTTTATGATTTAAATAAAATTAAATATGACTAATTTTTGTAGCATACCAGCTAATTGCCAAATGGGTCATTTTTCCCGGGATGGATCTCCTTTATCACTGGAAAAGGATTCAGTAAATCATGAAGCTTTACTTTAATGATGAAATGTAAGAATATATGAAAATTAAATAATAAATCTTGCAATATTTAAATCTGCATTTTTTAAAAAAAACAAGTAGATGGCAAATATTTTTTTTGTAATATTTATTTCTAGAGATCAAAGTTAAAGCCAAGCAAAAATGTTTAACATAAATATTACTATTTAATTAAATGTTTTAAGAAAAAAATAATTAAAACTAATAAATAGCAGAAACATCAATTACCTAGAAATGGACCTTAAAATGGCTTGTGTATACTCATATTTTAAAATTTTAATTATGTAAAAGTATTTTATTGTGGAAATCTTTAAGACAGAGTTTCACAAATTAATTTTTAGCTACAATTAATCTTCTCAAATCAGCTGGTTGCCAAAGGTGGATATTTTCTTCTACAATAAATGTACAATAACAAATCAAATACAATAATATTTATAGTAAAAAGAATTAGAAGAAGAAAAAAATTTGTACAATTGAATAAAACAAACAGTATCAAACTTAAAATATCCAGAATAAAGGTCCATCATTTCCAAAAAATTCCAATTCTCCATCTAATTTTCCTTTTGTTGAGCTAATTTTTCCTTAGAAAAGAAAAAAAAAATCTTTCCATCTTACTATCCTTAGATGTTACGCAATTGACACAATTTCCAAAACAAATTTTATTTGACAATTTTACTTAAATAGTTCTTTTTTTACAAATTAAAAAAATATATAATAGTTTAAAATACAGCCAATAAAAAGCATAAAAATAGCTTCTTTTTTTCCAACAATTTTTTTGAAAAAATTCTTTGAAAAAAAAGTGTGCTGTAGTTGAAAATTGTTAATTTATGTGATTTGTGTTGACTTCTGTTATTATGGCATATTAATATTCCCGAAAAAATATCTTTATATGAGTATTGAACTACAAAATAGTTCATACTTTCTTATTTGTATTGCATAGATTGTATTTTGTATTGATGAATACTATAATTAATAATTACTTTTTTGCTATACAAGTAATTAATTTCCCAATTCTGGAGCTTTGAGATTGGATTTATTCTTTCAAAAGTATGAAAGTTGTAGTTCAAAAGTTATACAATATTTTATATTTTTATTTTAAATTTTTTTATTTTTTTATTTTGCTAAGTTTTTCAAATATATTTATGCAAGTTTTCAGAGTTGCTCAGTAAAGTCAAAATTCTAGGGCTAATTGTGTGGTAATATTCTTAATTATTCATAAAATCTTTTGTATTTTAGTAATACATAAAGTTACATAGATAATCTACTTTTTAAATAGTGTTATTAGTGCAAGACATATTTATTAATTTCTATTGTTTTTTTAAAATAAACCTTTGTTTTTTATACATAATATTTATTTCAGATTAAGAGCTGACCTAAATGATATGTTAAAGAAAGATGGTGTAAAATTATCTGTAAATGATTTTATCGTTAAAGCTGCTGCCTTGGCATGTAAAAAAGTGCCTGAAGTGAATTCCTCATGGATGGACACTTTTATTCGACAGTAAGTAAAATTGAATGAAAATACAATTAATAAATATGGTTTTTGTGTGCTGAATGCATTTGTGTATGCTACTAAATTTAGGCATAAAAATCTTCATAAAATAATTTCCAATTTTCAGTTATATTTAAAATTCGTTTGAAAAGAATAATAGTAATTAAGAAGTTTATTTTATGTGACATAGGTACAACTCTGTTGATGTGAGTGTTGCTGTCAGTACAGATGTTGGTCTCATTACACCAATTGTATTCCGTGCAGATTCAAAAGTAAGTTTTTTAAAGTCTTTTTATTAATATTATTTTAAGTTATAATGATAAAGAATGCTTTGTAAAGATTAATTGGTTGTAACTGCTTGAGAATTTATTTATTGATTGATAATTTCTTATTGACAATTTGATTAAATACTTAATATTCCTTGTACTAGTAGGAATAATATATAAGAAAATCTTCCTGATTTACCTCTTGATTTTTTTTAATCCATCAGAGCCAAATATATTACTTTTGGCACACTGTGAAAGTTTTGTGAATGAGTTCTAGCTTAAATATTATTCTCATTATTTAACTATGATTCAAAATTACTGGATCTGTCTTAAAATGTAGTGCTGCTTTAAGGTGTTAATTAAATTAAATTGCATGTTTTCTTCTGTGACGACTGATGTTCATTTAACAGTATGTTGGGGATGAGGTATTGCATTTTAAGTTGTTCAGAAATTTAGTTTGAACTTCAGTTGAATGTTGTTTTAATACGTATGGATTATTACAAAATTATGAAGTGTATCCACAGAATGTTTCTTTTTTGGTGCAGAGAAATAAAATATTTCTAATTAAAAGTAATATTTTTTAAGTATTGTACCTCTACCTCCATAATAACAATTAATAATATTTACTTCATTGTACATTAACTAATTTAATATATTCTGTTTTATACTGATACACCTTTTATCATTACTCATAAATATATATATATACTCACAATAAGATTCATTTTTTTCTAGGGATTGTCTACAATAAGTTCAGACACTAAAAATTTAGCAACAAAAGCAAGAGAGGGCAAATTAAGGCCAGAAGAATTTCAGGTACTTTTTGAAATTCCATGATTGTTATGAAAAATTAATTTTAATTTGCTTTATAATACTTGTTTCCTGTATTTTTGTTTTCATTTTGTAAATTGTGATATAAGATTTTTTTCTGTACTCTTCATGTAATGCCTTCAAATTGTGGCTTAGTATCTAATTTAAAGTTAAACCTTTCCAATTGTAAAAAATTGGTATTTCATGTTTTCGATGAAATCAAGAATTTTCTGTTGCGTGAATCAAATATATTGCCAAATAAAATTTCTAACTTCAAAATTTTAAATAGTTTTTTAATCCTAATAATTAGTAAGCTAAATATTGTGGAAACACTTAATTTATTTATTTATTTATTTCTGATTTTGCTTTGCGATCAAATGTGGCTTTTTTCATTCATTCTCTTGGAATTCATAAAATAGGAATAGAGAAATTAAAACAGTTTATTATATCCTTATTATTGTAATGCTTACTTGCCATCTCTGCAATATATACATTCTAAGTATGTTTAATTAAATTTCATTATTTTCTTATCGTATCACAGTTGCCATGCCATCCAATGACTTAAAAAAAATACCAGGAATTAAAGAATTAACTAGAAAACAGGAAAATTTGGAAATTGCAAGTAAAAAAAAATACAGGGGATTTCGTTTCTTAATTCTTTTGTTAAAAAAAATGCTGATCTTTGAAAATTGCAAGAATGAAAGATTGTATCCATTGTACTATAAATGAAACAAATTATGTAATCACAGAAATTCACTCCTCTTTATTCTGTACAGATCAGTCTAATTTCGATTTCATTGTTGTTTACTTTCCATGAGATTTCCCTATTACAGCGAATGATGAAGGATAATACTATAATTGCATGAGAGACTATAATAAATTTCTCTTGTGGGAATTGTGGTGGTGCTTAGCCACTATTATATGAATGGTTTGCTTATTTGAGAAATTGTAGGTTCTTCAGAGTAGATTAGATAATTTTTTAAGCAATGAGCTTTCAAAATACATATTTAATACTGATAAAAAATGTCATTCTTAGCTATCATAGCTTGTAGTACTAAATTTTTAAGCACCTTTTAAGTGCTTAATTTTGGGGAAAAGGGTAAGTACATGATTTTTGAGAGATCGTTTTACCAACTCTCAATCTAAATGAGGTCCAAAGTGCAGAATAATAGGCTTGTTGTAAATCTGTATGAGCATACTGTAATTGATCTGTGTATGTTATAAATTTTTATGCAGGTTTATAAAGTTTCAATTTCAAAAGATTTGTTTCTATATGTATTTGTATTCTAAAGATTTGTTTCTATTTCTATATGTTCTATATGTATATTAGTATTGCAATATATTATGATAAAAATTTCGAATAACGAAAATGGGAGGGGAAGTTATTTTAAGAAACACAAAGCAGTGCTGCAAATGAAACTGTTGCGAAAGGGGGAAAATTGCTGGCTGAAAAACCTACAGAACTCACAGAAATTGTTGCCCAAATGTATGAATGGGCAACCATAAATACAAACAAACATTGTTTTGTAATGTTTTTTGTAAAATAATTATTAAAAGATTTGTATCATGATAGGAAAAATGTTATTTTGAATTTTTAATCTTGTGACACAATTAAAGAGTGTGAGAGGTGATTACCCCAGCCCCTTAATATATAAATTTTGCGGAATTCTAGACATAAATAAGAAAATTGTCCTTTTTTAAAAATGTAAATGTAAACATTCTTTTAATGCACTATTATTTCAAGTAATGTTAAATTGTTGCAACCTTTTTTTCCCGCTCATTAAAACTTTTTAGCCTTGTTATTCCATTATAACTAGCTCATGAATTCTTTTCACTCATTTCCTCTTATACTGCATTTATATACATGGAAAATATTAATAAAAACTGGATATTTTTGGGGTATTTCATTCAGAACCTTGTCATATATCATGATCAGATATATCATAATATGTCATGATCAGATAAATTTATAATTTTATCTGATCAAACATGATTTCTGAAATGAGTGTAAAAAGTCTGTTATGCAAGATATTGTTTAAAATACAGCCTTTTTTCAATCAAAGTTTAATATGATTTTGAGATCAAAGTTTAAAGACATTTAGGCATCTCTTTTAGTTTAGAACACCTACTGATTTTATTTAATTCTATATTTTAAATTTTTTTTAACTATTGAGTCAAAAATGCATTCAATTTTTTCTTTAATCAATTCAAATGTAATAATAATTGTTAGAGAAAAATGGATGGTATTTAAATTAAAGAGATTCTGCAGAGTCATGATTTATAGATTATTAATCGATATTTTGGTGTTTGCAAATTTTAATTGATCATAAAAATTGAAACTCATTGCAGCTTTTGTAGGCAAACGTATGTATTTGACCAATACAAAATAAAGTGATTATTGCAGTATGTGTAAATCTTCTATGAACATGATTGGGATTTCTAACTTGCTATATTTTAAAATTATTGCTAATGTAAATAAATAACTTAATTACAGTCAAGCATTTAAAGCGAATCAAATTAAGTATTGAAGGATGAAATTTGTTTTGAATTTTCTTTTTACAAAATGCCTATTGTTCATATGAAGATTTTCTAAAACCACTGTTTATAAATCTTCTCTTCTGCAGGAAAACCACTGTTTCTCTTATGTCATTTGATACCTAGTTAAAGCAAGAAATCATATTAAAAAAAAAAAGTGCGATTGTTGTTTGCTTTTAAGAAAGTATTACAAATATATATATATTTTTGCTATTTATTTATTATGATATGCAATATGAAATTTAAAGAATCAATTTTAATCCCATTCTAAATTAATAATTTTTGCCTTTCTAATTTATGCAGGGTGGAACGTTTACTATATCAAATTTAGGAATGTTTGGAATTAAGAATTTTTCAGCTGTTATTAATCCACCTCAAGTAAGTTTCAAATTAATGTAATTAAAATATATTACCTTTCTTTTTTAGTTCAATCATTTATAATATAAAATATGCCTAACTTAAAATTTTCATTTTAGTCATGTATTCTTGCTGTTGGAAATACTGAAAGTACTTTAATTCCCGATGAAACTAGTGAAAAGGGGTAAGTTCATTTTTTCATATTTAGTTTTTTTATATATAAAATTAATAAAGTTAATTTTTAATAAAGTTAATGTAGTTGATCAAATAGATGAATACTAGTAATAAAAAGGTCAATTTAAAAAAGAATATGGGAAATGGAGGTAACTTTCCCAGCCTTTTTGTATGTTTATAACTACTACATAATTCCAATAGAAATATAAATATTATTTTATGCCCTGAAAGCCCTTCCATAGATTTATGTTAAATTACTAAACTTTTAGTATAGATGCTTTAACATTTAAAACAAAGAATATTGCATTATTAAGAATATCTTATTTCTATCAAATCAAGTATTTAAAGTAATTCTCTGTTGTTTGCCAACTTGGGTATGGTTATATATATCCAAGGAAAAAAAAATACTGATGTAAATTTGCCTTACTTTCTTAAAGATTTTTTTTATTAGTTACAAGTTTGATAGTTTTTCAATAAAGTACAAACTCATTTATAAAAGCAAATCTTTGAACAATTTTTTTCTAGTGTGTATGAGTATGTAGAACTATATATTTACTTTCTAGATTTCTGAATATAATAATTGTATGTGCATAGTCGTTTTTCCCCTCAGTAAAATCACCTGTATAAAAAGACTTGTAATGCTAAACCTTATCTAAATATAAAATTTCTGAGATTACCCATAGTCTTATTTCTTATTCCAAATTTATCTTATTTCTTAACACATTATTGTT
Organism: Argiope argentata; assembly: GCA_026289955.1. Taxonomy (NCBI): domain Eukaryota; kingdom Metazoa; phylum Arthropoda; class Arachnida; order Araneae; family Araneidae; genus Argiope; species Argiope argentata. The sequence goes on from JAOUZG010003912.1 coordinate 2,088,034, forward strand.
TATATGTTATCTATAAATTGCATTGTGTGTGTGACTAATGGCACTTGCCGTGGACAAGCCTCTGCTGATACGATCAGCAGATTTTAAGCCTAAGAAATGTGTCTCTTTGTTTTACAAGGAGCGCCATCTAGGGCCAAGAGTATGATTTAGCTACACACATGTCACAACCCTTTTTAAGGGGCGGACTACATTTATGCAAATTCATTCATACATATCAGATTGTAATTTAGACCTGGAACAGAGGATGATCACCTTTGACTCAGTATCCCCAGTGATATTACTTTCGATATAGAGGACTTTGCGACCATGAACAGATTTAACGAGTGCAATGTATATGATGAAAAAGATTCAACAATTGCACTTTCTAAGCTCAACAATTGCACTATAATCAATAAAAAAAGTATTTTTCATAGGTGAAAATTACTTCAATTTCCTCAATTTTAATGCTTTGAAAATTTATTGCACAAAAAATGAGTTTTTTAAAAAAATATCTCTTTTTAAAAAGTAAGTAATTCATAATTCTTGAAAAAAGTAAGTATTTTATAAAGCCAATTTTATTCCTATGGGAAATATTTTTCTGATTTTGATAAATTAAAAAAATATATAATTTATTCTACTTCAACATTTTTTGCTGTTTAATTACTGGATTTATACATTCACTTTATATCAACATGAAATGCATTGTATTTATGTACAAAAATTTTGGTGTATAATTAAGTCTTAAAAATTATATAAAGAGAGGTGAATAAAGTCTAAAATATTGAACATGTTTCTAAGTAGTTCTTTTAACCATGTTCCCTTTTTAATATTAAGTTAAGAAAATTTTACATTTATTGCTATAAAATTTTAATTGAAACTACCAATGTATTAAATATAATGTTAACTAATATTTGTTTTCTTTATAGTTTTAGAGCTGCAAAAATGATGAGTGTTACTCTAAGTTGTGATCACAGAGTCGTTGATGGAGCTGTTGGAGCTCAATGGCTCGCTCATTTTAAGAAACTACTAGAACAACCAGAACTTATGCTTTTATAAATAATTTATTAAATTATATGTTGTTACTTGATAATGCTTCTTTTTATGTTCGACTGACAATTGAAACACAGTTTCTATTTATAATAAAGGGTACTTCATCAGTCATTCAAAATTTGTAATATAGATTTTTATTTTGTACAAATAAATTATGTCATGTGAATATTTGTTGGCTTATCAAAATTAGAGACCTTGTATATCATCTTCCAATAAAATTCATTTTTTATTGTTGTGTCTGGAAATATTGTAGTTTTGTATAGTATTTGTTATGATAAAATAACTTCAATATAGTTTTTATGCTTATTTAACAACAGTAGAACATCGGTATTTTTAGGAGACAAAATGAAACATGCCAAAATTTGGAAATTTGTAATGAGAGTATAATTGGTGGATTTGACATTTCCTTTCCCTACAGAAAAAGGTTAACTAAAATAGAGGATTGTGTGAATACATAAATATTTATGCATAACTAGCTTTTTCCCGCTACTTCGTACACATGGAAAAGCACACAACTAAATTAAAAACAATTTAATTACAGTGTGTATCTAAAATAAAGCAAAATCGTAAATCAAGTCCGTATTTCTTTAAAATCAGTCAAGTTTATTTTATTTATCAATCGAGGCTGAGATAGCTACAACAGTAATATACACATAATTTTAAAGCTTTTAATTAAAATGAAAATACAGTTATCAACAATTACAATACAGTGCCTATGTATGAATTTTCAATGCCATTGGGGCAACACTTGTTAGTGAATTTTCAATGCCACCTGGGGTAATGCGATACAGATTAGAAATTTTTAATTTACTTCATTCAGTTTTATTTTAATTCAAAAGTACCTCAAAATGAATCCAAAAGATTTATTAATCAATAGTGTTCAGTTTTAAACTCATCAAACACTAAGAAAATAAACAGAATCTTTTGAAATAATTGGTTGAAAATGTGTTAAGTCTTACCTCATTAGTGTAGGAAAAAAACACAATGAAGTCTTACTCAATTGGCTATTGGGAAATGAAAATTTTTGGTGTGAAAGTTAGTTTTTAATTAATAAAAAATTAACCAAAATCAATAATAGCTTGTGTCTTATTCGAGACTATAATCTATCTCTTTGCTAAATTTCGTTCAGCTGTTCTGGCATTATTGACTAACATCATCCATCCAAACTATCGTATTTAAAATAGTAGTATAGATTTATTTCTAAAATGTAAAATTTTTAAATCTTAAAATAAATTGTCATTATCATTATTTTGACATCTGACATTTGTATCCACAACAAAAAAATTTCTATGCTACAAATTCTACCGTTTTAAATTTCTATATTAAAAATTATTATATATATATATAATTTATTCATTATTAAGATTAAAAATAAAGTATGTATCCAATTGAATACAGTATTCAGTGAAGAACAAATTTGTGGTTTGATTTTTAAGTCCGATTTCTGTGACTTACTTTGATTAAATTTAATTACCTGACTTAAAATTTATTTTCTTTCTCTGAAGTTTTTTCATGCCTTAATTCTGAGCAGATCATTTAAATCAGTTTTATTCCTTTAAATGCTTATATGTAAATTCCATTATAGATTAAAATTTATATAAATTTTTGTTTTTCCATTAACGATGATATTTTCAAAAAATAATTGAATTTTTTTTCTTTTGATTTGTTAATTATGCAATTTTACAGAATATCATTTTTTCTAATAAAGTTTACTAGGATGATTAAAGAAATATTTATTAGCTAACTTTTTGATACACTTGGATTTTAATTTTGCTTGGAAAAGTCTTGTATATGTTTCAATTGCATTAATAATGTGTTTCTTATAGAAATTTTAGAATAAAATTTTTTTTCTGAAGTCTACAATAGTTTTCTGCATAGAAATGAAATGTTAAACAAAATTTGTTTTACTTTTTTATTAATATTATGTATTAATCCAATACTTGCAGGTGATAATAATAATAATAATAAAATCAGAATTTTACTTAAAAGTCACAATGAAATAATTCACAGAATTTTTTAAAATGATAAAAAGGAGGTTGGCGGAATTAGTTTTAACTTTTGAAATTTGGTTTTTGTTTAGATGGCAAATACATGATTTCACAGTAGAAAGAGTATGCTAGACTTGTATGTATCATAATAACTGTCATTTTTTTATGAAATGAATATATAGTTGTTTAAATGCCATTTTGAAGTGAATGTTTAAAAATAATTTAGAATGTAGCTTTTCAAAATATTTTTGACAATATAAGATCAATAAAATTTCAATAAGAAATTTTGCTGGCAAATATTGGAATAATAAATAAATAAATATAAAATGCAATTTTTAAAAAAAATCAACTTACAACCCTTTGTTTGAAAATAATCTTTCTCAATAGGCTTTATTTTGCATGGAATTTTTGTTATATAGACATAATTTTCCAATAATAAATGCATATGTTTGTTTCTTAGTATCTGGACCTAGAGCCATAAATAAATTTAGTTTTGATTTTTTTCTTGATTCTTATAACTTAAAAAAAATATTTACATATGTTTTGCAGCACAATTCTTATTTCCTATAGTGAAATTTATGCTATTTTTAAAATTTTCTTAAATATTCATTCAAATTTTTTGCTAGTTACAATATATAACAACGCTTTTTTTTTTGGTAATTTTTGTTCTTGTTTTTAACCATTTATAAGTTTTATAACTAAAAGCCTCTAGATATTAAATATACATATGCAGTGTGTTGTATGATTATATTTAACATTCTTTTCTGTACTTATTCTTCAATCCAACTAACATCAGTTGTTAGTTGAATTTTGATTATTTTTGATTATACATTAAAGTAGTGTGTCAGGTGCTTAAGATGGTAGACGAACTTCTAAAATAGCATGTACATCTAAATGGAGTTAAACGCTAAATCTAGCATGGAGTTAAAATACTTAATACAAAGAAAATACACAGAGGAAACTATACATATATTTACTTGAAATAAAATATCTGTATTTCAGGAAAATCTAATAAAAATAATTCTAATTAATATCTTGAGTTTGTGATGAGTTAAAATATTTCATTTGTTTTTCAGTCTGTTGTTTTACATTACATAGCAGTTGATTTTTTTTTGATGAGTTAGAAGTCAAAACTTCTTAAAAATATTAACTCAATTACTTATAGACTTGACCAACAAGGTTTCTAGAAATTAAGTTTTGCATTGTTTCTGCTTTCATATGAAAATTCAAATTTTAAGAGATATAGACTGCCAATAAGGCAAGAGGATCAACATAATGAACAAAATGATCGCAATGGTTATAAATATCATGGATTAAATACTTATTCTATTCTTAAATTCAAAATATCTAGCAAGAAAACTTGTATAACATAAAATTGACAATGAAATACAATCAAAGTTCTGTGATGTGAGAAGATGTAAATATTTTGAAATTTATTCTTATAGGTTTTAAGTACTTTATATTTAAATTCATCAATTTTTCTGAATTATACCATTGGTAATTTATGCAAGAACTAAAGCATCTTCCATCTTTTGACACATTAAAGGCTGTCTATTAAATAATGCAATCAATTGCTGAATGTTTTGAGAAATGTCGATGTTTCGTTTACGGACCGAGAGCATTTAATGATTTATGAAGATATTAAAATAAAATAATAAATGCAAATTAATAATATTAAAATCTTAAGTAAGTGTCTTTAATGTTTTGTATTTATTTATTTAATTTTTCTTAAAATATTCATAATCATTTTAATTGCTTCAATAATTATAGTAATAAGTAAAAGTAGAATATCTTATATAACATTTTTTTATTAAATGTTCATACATTTCTTTGCTATCTTTATTTGTTCTAAAAATTATATGTTTAAATGAGGATCATCATCCATTTGCATTTAAATGTCAGTTTCCCATTTTATATCTGATGTGGAGTTTATACTGTTTTGCTCATTATTAATGTTTGTAGTGATTAAAGTTTTGAAAAATTTTTAAGACTTGTACACCTATATTCTCAGTTTTGTATCATTAACTTTCTTACCCCTTTCTCGAATATTCTTCCCTTATCACCATTTCAAGATTGTTATAGCCCGACATTATTCCAAAACCTTTTTACTTCAAACCTATTTTTCAAGATCATCTTCTGAAATTCATCAAAATAGCACGAATATGATTCCAGAAAACATACAATCTAATATTAAATGAACAGCACATTATTAAGCATAAAATAAATACCAAAACGCTTACAAATGCAAATCAGTGCATTACTGGTATAATCCAAGTGGACTTAGGTGTACCATGCTGTTTATTGAATAATACATTTACTATCATGATATGAAAGTATCTTTACATATAAAAGACGTACACTCAATGCTTCATATATATAGTTTTGCATATTTGTCTACGAAAAAAAAAAATCACCATTTAAATCATTACATCAATTCTTGGATTACAGTCCATGTTAGCACAAGTTTGAAAAACTGAGAAAAAAATGCAATAAATATATAATCATTAGTAAAAGAATAAAAGCATATTGAAAAAAATTATTTCGGACTAACTTGATCATATTTGTTTTCAGAATTATTTGCGTACCATGCTTTTAAAAATTCATGAATCTTCGATACACTGTCTAAGATTTTTAAAAATAAAAGATGAACTTTAATTTACTGTTTTGATAAAATACGAGCATTAAGAATTCTTATGAGTAAATTATTACTATTCAATGTAAGTACCGTGTAAATTTAAGTTAGGAAAAAAAAAAGTTACTGTTATATATTCAGTTCTAGCAAAACACTTCTACTTCCAAAAATAGATTTTTACATCGCAGTTTTTCAAGGACGCGTAAAACCTGCAGTTCTTTGCTGAAATGCATTTAATTAAACAAAATATTCCAGAAAATCTATCATGCAAAGAAGTAGGAACATCGTGTAGTAAAGAATAGCGATATTTTAATTATTGCTGCATTATAGTTATAGTTATGTAATAATCGAGAACTGCTGTTGGAGAACAGTGCATTGCATAGGAGCCACAGCTCTTTTTTCATGTAGTGCCATCTAGTGGTGAGATTTGCGGTCCTATTCCGTTAATAGGGACATGATCGTTAATATTTCGACTGAAATTTAAGAATTAATTAAGAAAGAAAGGAGATTTTGAAAAATCTGTTAAACTAGAGATGGTGCTTCTGTTTTGATATTCTTCAGAGGTTTTGAGATTTTTCGAGATATTCTTGAAGCTCTGAGGTGTGATATCTAGGTTTTCGTCCTTCTGACGCTGCAAGATCGAGTCGAAGAATACTAAGCTCCCAAAATGGAGAAGTATTAACAGGTAATTTGAATTGTTTTTGCTTTTTTATTATATTCTATTTGAATCTGATGCAGATTATTATTTACAATACTTTCTAAAAAGAGGAAATTCTTTTGAAGAAGCTTGTTGTACCGTTTAGTGGTTCTCCCCCGTCTTTTGTCTTCATGCTCCTACTACATGTTCATTATGGGGTTTCTCTGGCCCTTCCCACGCTTATATTTAACACTTTTATTTATATCGTATATCACTGTCAATATGTATAAGATGTATCAATTGTGGAAATTATAATTACCTGAAATATCTTGTTGGTATTATTTCTGCTGCATGTAACAATCAAGCCGTATTGATCGGTTTACCCTGCCGTTTTCCTGAATACTGTATGTATGGGAACGACGAAATGATTAAGACGATTTATTAAGTAAGAACATTTATGCTCAACCTTTGGATGGGTTTGAAACTCTATTTTAAATTATAATAAATTTTAACTAAGCAATTTTTTTAATTCTCATTTTCACATGCTAAAACTAAGGCTATTGTTTTGATATATTGACAAATTTATGGCACGTGCTGTAAATATAGCTTCTGAATTCGTCGATTAATTTGACTTCCATTTTTCTTGTAGTTCGTAAATTAGTGGAGTTTTGCCTTATTTACGTTTGTATTTGTTATCATAATGGCTGCTCCAAAAGCACAGTTGAAGGATGTGGTCGATATTTAGTTAAACTTCTATGGTAATAAAAATTTTTAAAATTAAAAGAAAATGGGGAATTATTTAAAAAATCTTTAAATAAATTTGTTAATTTATTTGTTACTTTTATTATTTTGTCTTAGTATATTCTCCAAAAAACAGACTTAATTCTTCAGTAATGTAAAATTTTTATAAATTAATTTTTCTTATTATTAATTTTATTATTTTGAATATATATTAACCTGTTGAAAAAGTCTCTAATTTTGTAAAAAATTCATTCTTTTTTCAGCTTGTTAAATTCATGGGTTTTTAATCCGTATGATTAAAAAAATGGGGCTTATTTTTAAATTTTAATTATTTATATATTAAAAATTTTACAATCTACATTGTTTTTCATTCTGTATAAAAATATTTTACTTAAATGTGACAGATACTTTTATAATTTATTTAATGAATGAGACTTTTATTTAATTGCACATCAAATAAAAAAAAAATAAAATATTAGAATTGTAAATTTTTCTATGTACTGAAACATATTTATTTTATTTCTCATTTTTATCCTAATAAAAGATATTTTATTTAAAACCATGAATTTCAATTTCACTTCTGAAATATATATGATTTATATTTTATGATAAAAATATAAGCTCCTTGATAATTAGTTATTTGTTCCTATAGTTCAGGTTTTTTCCCCCTACGACTGATAATTTTGTAACACTCTTTTCTATCTGGTCTCTTATGATAAATGGTAGACTTGTTGAATATAAGGTGATAAGCTTGATTCTATAAATACTTACTACTTTTACTGCAATACCATTAAAAACTTTTTTTATATTGAATTATGGTCTATTTTATATTTTCTGATGTATATTCAAAATTGGAGTTAGTATTTTATAAATGTTTGTATTTTGTTCTTAGTTTTTAAAACATTTTTACAAAAAAATAATAGAATAGAAGTATAGTATTATGGTAAATTTTTTATATATAATTTAACTGGTGTAAGTATAAATTACACTATAAAATGCATTCATCTTTAAACTAAGCGAAGATAAAATGTTTACAAAAAAAAAGTGAATTAGTCTAAATATTAAACTATTCTTTATTCCTCACTGATAATAACTTTTTTACACTAGTCTGGTTGGCAATTGTTTTCAGTTATTAATTATTTTTAATCTGGAATTAAATTGAAATAAGTTTCCTGATATTTTGAACTAATCATGACTAAAAAATCTTTTATATATATATGAAGAGAGAGAGAGAGAGTAAGATAAATTCTGTAACAGTTAGGGTGATTAATTAAAAAAAAATTGCAGGAAGTAATAAAGGAGCATATCAATTTTATTTTGCTATTACTTTTCTTATTTTCCTTCCAGGCTCGTCTTCCATTTTCATGATCTCATTCTAAATAAAACTGGGAAAAATTCATAAGATGCCTAACTTAAAAAATTTATCTATTGTCCCTTTTATAATTTGACTTATTTACTGATGTGAAAAAAAAAGAACAGCTAGAGATATTTTATTTAAATTTAATATATTTTTAAATTCTGTAAAATTAATAAAATAAAAAAAAGTTGTATTATTTAATCTGAGCTTTTTTAAATGTAGAGGAAAAGTTAGGAATATTCCTTTCCTTTTACTTATATTTATTTTTTTATCTCTTTAATTAGAATTTAGTTTCATTCCTGTTTTTTTATATGTTTTAATAACTTATATTCAAGATTATAGATCCAATTCAGATCCAATATACTTTTTCATTTCAGCACAAAGTTGGATTTTCTCAGCTAATGTGCAGTATTTAGCCATTTTAAATAAAAGTTAAATTATTTTCTATGCTGACCATCTAATACAATATGATTCTGATTGTCAAGATTTTAAAAAAAGAGGGCAGAGTCATGAACTATAATACTGCTTTGGGAAGGGTGGTCTTGTTTATAAAGATTGTGAAAATTTCAATGTTTAAATTTCATCCATTATTTATTTGATTGTGTGTAATATCTAAATCTTGTAACAATTTAACACAATTTTCTTTTAATCAGGAAAAAATGTCACTCATAGTAGAATTGGGGTGGGTGGAATTGTGAAATTCAGGAATTATTCCGTCCCCATTCTTTGCTGAGTTGGTCCTTTTCTTTTGTCTCAATTTCCTGTTGTTCTCTTAATACATTTTCTGGTGCTTTTTTATTCTAATAGCTGTGTATGAATTATCATTATCATTACATTTTTTAAAAAAGATAACATATGAAAAACTGAAAAAATAACTATTAATAAATTAAAAAATAATTTAAAATATTATTAAACTGTTAAATATTTAAATAATTTTTTATCTGAATTTTTTGTACAATTATTGATAAATCTTACAGGAGGTGTTTTCAAAATTTTTCTAACTCCAATACTATTTTGTGATTCTGCTTAAGATCACAATAGAAATTCCACCAAAAAATAAACATGGCTAATCCCTTAAAGTTCAACTTAAATAAAAATATATCATCTAGTATGATTCTTGTATCAGACGTGTTTTTAATGCACAATAAATTATAAGAGGTTTGAATGAATACAATTACTTAAGCATTAGGAGTATATTCAAACTGAAAAGCACTGCAGCAGATAAAATTTAAAATTTGTAGAGAGAAAGTATTGTAATGAACAAAGTATTCTATTTCAAGATTTTAAAGAATCTCTTTTTAAAACTTCCACAATTCCTTTCTCTTTTCTTGGATGTATTGTGATTGATTTTATGAAGTAGAATCATTATCAAAAACATAAAAATAAATTTATTAAAAAGTATGAAGTAACTGATTTAAAATTAACATTTTAAAGACTCGCTGAAAGTAGGTAATGCTTGAATTTTGAATTTGTAATTTTTTTTGTGTGTGAAATTTATATTTCTTTTTGTAGTTTTCTTTATGTTTTTAAGCTTTATTTCACAAAAATATTTTTGTTAGCTGACTGAAAATTCAATATTTTTTAAAAAATGTAGAATTAATATAAACTTTTTTTCATTTATTTATATCCTATAAGGAAATAGAATATAAAAAAGAAAGAATTGGAAAATAATTTATTGAAATGCTAAATATGATGCTTAAAATATCAATTAGATACATTAAAATAGTGAGATTTTTTAACATTTGCTAGTAAAACTTGTTAAAAATTTGTTCTTCTCTTAAAATATTTAATTAAAATTTGATTGACTTTGTATACTACTTTATAATTATTAAGTAATATTGCTTTCATTTTTAAGAGTTGTAGTAATTTTTCTTTTTCTCTTTGAAATAGGATCAGTAATAAAATTCATTTTAAAAGGTTTTATGAAACAAGGCATACAATAAAATTGTTATGTGAAAATAACTCATAGATAAGAATTTTAAATAGATATTATTGTACGATTTTATGTCCTGATATATCTGAAACAATTCAAGATAATATTTATGTTATGAAAATCAGTGACAAATACTTATAGTAGAGAAATTCACAGTTCTTTTCCTTTCAATTTTATTTTCATTCATTAAATTTGTAAAATAATTTTCTTTATCTATGAATTATTAATTGCAGAAATCATTCATAATTAGATAGAATCAAAATTTTCCTATGCTATACAGTTTCTTTTGCTTTGCTATTTTAACTAAAATATTTTTAATTGGAAGTTTCTTTTGAACAATGTTTGTCAATATATCTTAAGGGTTTTTTCAATATTTTTTGGCAAGTTATAAAACAATCTTCTGTTATTTACCAATTATTTAAAAAATAATTCAGCATGTGTTTCTTCTTCTTCCTTAAATTTTTTTTTTTTTTGATTTAAACTTTCATTGTCCAATTGATTGATTGTTTGATTTGGTTTATAACTTTAAACTTACAAGATATCTGCTTTAAAGTTGTACTCTGTTAGCTTTAACATTATAAATTAACTTTCATGAAAAAATAAATCAAAATCTTTTAAAAAGTTTTGATGGAATTTTTATAATTTTAAATATTTTATCCATGACATTTAAAAAAGATATATTTAAAAATGCTGTTTTTGAATGAAAGTTGGGAAAAAAATATTGGTGTGTTTAGACTACCCCTAATTACTATGAGCTTAAACTTAATAATAATCTTATAAGATTTAAATGTAATGGAGTGGAATTTATTATAAATGGACATTGTTTGTAAAAAAGAAGCAAAATTATTTTTAATGATTAATCATCTACAGTTATGGAGTTGAAATAAATTGTTGTTTTATGAATTTTGTGTCCACATTTGAAATAAAGTGATCTTATTTTAATCCTTTTGTAATAGATTTGGCTGTCTACTAATGCTGTAGTGCTTAATTTTGAAAGATGGCCATATTTCAATAGTTTTGTAGTAACTTACAAACAGATCTGCATCTTAAAATCTTAGAATAGATCCATTGTTATATATTTTCAATAATGCCTTTTTTTCAATAATGCAGTCTTTATAATAAATAAAAAAAAATACTTATTTGAAATTTATAGTTGAAATTTGCTGATTTCAAATTTAGTTTCATTTTATCATTTGCATTTTGTTTCCTTATTTTATACTTCTTATTATTATAGTGACACTATAGTCGGATTTCAGTTATTTTTAATTAAACATATTCAGTTTTTTTTTTTTTTTTTTTTTTTTTTTTCAATTGGGAACATGATTTGTTTTGGTTTGAAGTATTTAAAGCCAAAAATTGTACAAGTAGAAAAGTGGCGATTTATCACTCTTGAGGCACCGATTTGTTGTTTTTGGAGGTTATTTGGAAACAAAGAGTCATTAGAAATTGTAAAGATGAAAAGTTAACTCTTAGCGTTAATGTCCGTCGTGTATCCGATTCTCCTGTCTGATCAATTAAGGGTTAATTAAGGGTTTTAAGAAGTCAACGCCCGAAAAAGCACTAATAAAAAACTTGAATCAATATGAAACAGCGAGAGGAGGTATCGAAAAGTTTGTGTGTGTACATACGTCATAATAGTAATGTAATTTTTCAATCCTTTGTTTTCAACTTTTTTTAGCTTGCAAAAAAAAAAAAAAAGTTTTGAAGTTTGAAAGATTTTAAGGTGGAAATACCCAATGTTAATGATTTCCTAATACAACAGTCACGTGGTCACTCCAAACCAGTATAACCAAGTTTTCGGGATGTGGGGATATCTGGTATGGAGATACAGTTTTAGAGCTTAACCAATTTTAAGATGGGGCAATGGAATCGTCGTTTTTCTAAAAATTAATCTGATAGTTCCATGATTCAAAACGGGATTAAACTGGTTAGTGACTCAAATTACGTAAAACAATGATTAAAAAAAATAATAATAACGTTCTCACTGATAACTTGAAATTTGCTATTGCAGATTTCAGTTAGATATTGAAATCTTAACTTGCTAGATGACTCGAAACAGCTTTAGAGAATCGAACTTGCTAAAATAGATATAAGTTAATTTTGGCAATATTTTTAGTTGCGACTTTTTTTTCATCTGACGTTGGCGTTTTTAAGTTTAAAATATACGAGCAGAGTTGCCAAAATGAATTTTGAACTACGAGATGCACCTTATTATAAAAATTTGTCATTTAATTAATCTGCTGATTATTATGTAGCAACTAGATGTGCCCTTCCAGACAAGCTGTCATTCTTTTTAAAATATGTCAGATTTGTTTGTCAAAGATTAAATAATGAGAGTTGTTGTAGGAAGTATGCTTTTTGTCAAGTTGTTTTTACAAAAAATTAAACTTTTTTTTCTCAGCATACTTTGGATGTAAATATATAATAACATTAAGAATTTAATTTTCTCATAATAGGAGTTTTCTCTGTTCTTAATTTTCTCAAATACAGAGATCAAAATTAATCGCTAAAATTTCATGGAAAGAAAGTAAATTCAGTAACAGAGGGAAAAATAATATAAAAGATTAAAATGAAATCTGCTATGCATATTTCAATGTATCATGTCAGAACATCATTTCTTGAACGGCCAAACACCACGAGCTCGCGCGAGCTAAATTATATTTTTATTCATTTTAATCGTTTCATCGAATGAGTCACTTTAGTATAGCAAATATTCAGAAAACTTTTTCTCGCATTTATTGTTTAAAAAAATATTACATTGTCTTTTTATTTCATTTCATATAATCACCAGGGCCCGACTTAGCCTAGTTGGGGCCCAAAGCAAAAACTTCTTTTGGAACCCTCTCTGTATCACTTTAGTTGTGAAGAACATTCATTAAGGAAGGAAACGTAAAATAAAATTTCTTTTCGATTTGGGGGCGCCCACATACTTGGGGGCCCGGGGAAACTGCCCCTTATGCTCCTGCCTTAGTCAGGCCCTGACAATCGTGCTGAAAATGACATTTTTCAAAGTTTTATTTGCTGTAGTCATTAACTTATTTTTTTTACGTGTTATTAAAAACTGATTTTTTGAGATGTTCGTGCAGATAAAATTTTTATTTTTCGCTTACGGAATTTTGTTGACGCCCAAAACCTCATCCCAAAAACAACATCATGTTCTGGTCATGATAAAAAAAAATACAATGCCTAGTATTAAATTTAAACCAGCAATAGTGATCTCCCCAAAATTTTTTCTCAGACTCTCTAATAAATATATTATCCCACGGAACGCCTTACGTTTCATATGCATTTAATAGTTACAACATATTATTTTTGGTGCGAATTTGGCATTCTTATCGTGTGATCCTTGGCGAACGAATATGCTTTGGCGATTAATCCATGGTATGCTATCAAAAATATCTGTAAATCTAATTTTATTTCAGATGCGTATTGAAACCAAAATTTGTCATAAATTTACACTTAAAAGTCGGTAAATCATTTACCAAATTTGATTTATTTAAGTTATCGCGTTTACATGTTTTTGGAAATACACACCTACAATCTACCTCTTGTTGAATTTTGTTCAAAATGTGATAGGTATCCATCTATACATAGATGTTCAATCTATGTACTGAATTTTATTTATTTAGCTCCCTTCGTTTTGCATTTATATTTCACTCTGAACATATTTTATACAAAATTTGATAGAAGTCTATAAATCTGGCGTGAAGACCATACTAAATTCCATCCGCCAAAATTAAAGCATTTTTTTTTAATTTTTGTCACAGATAGACGGAGATTTCCTAAAAAAAATGTTTTTCGAACTCAGTAAGGGCTGAAGTTCAAATTTTTTGATGATTACAATTGTTTTTCTAAGCTGTGTATATGTGAGAATATTAAAGAATGCTGAAAAAAAAATAGCGATCATTTTCCATTTGGCCTCTGAAGGAAGAATTTAATAAATCATCATCCATATGGAATAATAAAATGGGAGACTTTAGCTCATTGATTTTTAGTACTTTTTCATGCTCATGTTTATTTGCACGCCGATGAATCGTTAGTTGCCTTAAACTTTTTTTTTTTTTTTATCATGTCAGAATAATATATTGTTTTGGGAATGAGGTTTTCTGGCGTCAACAAAAATTCGTAGGCGAAAAATAAAAATTGTATTATCTGCACGAACATTTTAAAAAAATCAGCTTTTAAAAGCCTGTTGCCATCGCATTTACAAAAGCTCTGATTAAGAAAAAAAAAAAGTTAATGACTACAGTAAAGAAAATCTAGAAAAATGTCATTTTGAGCACGCGATTATATAAAATGAAATAAACTGGAATATCGATATTTTACTGGATCGATATTTTTTTAAACAATGAATGCGAGACAAAGTTTTTTTGAATCGTTTGCAATACTAAAGTGACTCATCCAATGAAACAATTAAAATGGATAAAAATATAATTTAACTTGCAAGAGCACGATGTGCTTAGCCGTTCGAGAAATGTTCTGACACGATACATTGAAATGTGCATAGATTTCATTTTAATATTTTTTAAACTTATTTCATCTACTTGTAACCAAAACAGAAGTTAGGGTTTCTCATCCGGTAATAACGTAAAAAATCCGCATTGCGTAATGGACGGTGATATATAAAATTTCTTTTTCCAGCAGGACAATGACTCCAAAAAGAATGTTTGTAACACTAAAATAATAATGTTCTTTCATTATAAACAGTATTTACAACCACTAACTATCACAGTACCCTGATAGCGATGCCATTGAATATCTGTGGGCCGCATTCAAAATAGTGACTCAAAAACACAAAATTTGAAACTAATCCTATTTAAAACAATTATTGCAAGAAGAATGGGTAAAATATCTTCAAATACCACCAAAGATTGGTCGAATCAATACCACGACATCTAAAAGTTATTTATAAAAGCCAAAAGACATGCAATTAAATGTTTACACTTCCTTTCTTTGCGAGATATTACAAAAATTTCGTTCGTGTACTCTCAATTTTTTTAAGCCAAAATCTGCTAATGTTTATTTAGAATGCCTCTGATATTTTTAAGTTTAGAGGTTTTTCGTTGATTTTTCTTTATATTATATATAATATAATATTGTTAGGAACTGAGATTTTATAAATTATAAATAAACTCAGTTTTTGTTTTTATTATATCTTAGATCACTTTTGAAACTAATATTCTTGAATTAATAATTCATGAATGAAAATAAAAGAAAATTTCCTTCAAATTCTGCCGATCTAAAATATTTGCATTCAATGGCAGATGTTATCTCGTCACGATATTAAACAAACAGATTTAGTTTGTTTAATCTGTTCTGCTACCAGAACATGATGAATGACGCCACATATCTCTAGGCAATAATTAGCTTTATTTGAATTAATAATTTACGTTAAGAAAAACAATGAAATTTTAATATTAGGTAATAAATATGAAGCTGTGCTATTATTAAAAGAAAGTTATGAAAAAAAACGTTTATTTTCTTTAGATCATTAAAATTTCAGAACATAAATGTTAATAATTACTGAAAAAAAAAGGTAATAAAATTGATGCTCGAAAATAATTGCAGGGTTGCCATAACTACTGCTATCCGCATGGAACCATTGCAATAGCTCTATCATGAGCAAATTACTTTAAAATGTTTTTAAAAATACAAAAATTGATTTTTTAAATTATTTTTTAAATTTATTTTATTTATTTTTATTATTATATATTTATTTTTTGTTGATACCAAAATTATCATTTTTACCCAAATTCAAATAATGTAAATTATGTTCCCGTTCTATTTCATTGATCAAAATTTATGTAATTTGTGATTAGTGAATGATAAAAGTCATCTCTACTATATGTTGAATTGTGGATGTGAATCAGCGCGAAGGGTTTCCGCTAAACTTACTCGCTTATTTTAATATACTTGTCATGCCAGAGGATGCCTTGTATATCATTGTGAACAGTAGTACAAAGCATTAACTTTCCGCATTAATTTTTGCATTGTTATTGAATCTATTCTGCCATCCTTGGCGAGTTATTTGGCGATTACTCCTCGGCATGTGCTAATAATATCCGAAAATCTAATTTATGTTTAAGGCACATTTTTTTCCAATCGACTGAAACAAAAATTTAACTCTAAACTTCACGAATAGTCACAAAATCTTATATCAAATTTGATATATTTAAATCACTGTGTTTATGAATTATTGCGTTTACATGTTTCTGAAAGAACAGACCGACAGACTGTCAACCCAGTCTCAAATTTGCTCAAAATCTCCCAGTCTCAATTAGCTTTTTATCTCCCAGTCTCAATTTTTGACACGTGTCATCATGTTAAATCTGTGTACCGAATCATATATCTAGCTCTCTTTGTTTCGTAGTTATCGTGTTAACTTAGATTTGAACAATCAGACTTCCTCCGAGAGGGTTTTACTCAAAATTGATAGAAATATGCAAATTTGTTGTAAAGGCAGTATACAAAATTTTAACCATCATCCAAAGCGTTTTGAGATTCTTTCTACCTCTGACAGACGAATTTTTTTTCTCAAAAACTTATTTTTCGAACTCGGGAAATTATATAACTTGGAGACTCGTGAAAATTTGAAATTTGACATTTTTGTCGATTACTATACGTAACTACGTATTCTAGAACATGAAAAAGTATTTGTAAAGCTGTAAAAACTGGGCTAAAATTTTAAGTGCTTCTGTTATAACTTTTATATTTATTTTTTATTCTCTATAAAATATTAATTATCATCTCAGAACATGATAATGTTTCAGAAGTGAGGTTTTGTGGCGTCAACAAAAACCCGTATGTGAAAAATAAAAAAAATAAAAATCAGTAGGCGAAAAATTGAAATTTTACTATCTGCACGAGCATCTCAGAAAATCAGCTTTTAAAAACCTGTTGCCATCACCTTTACAGAAGCTCTGATTTTAAAAAAAGTTTTAATGACTACAGCAAATAAAACCTAGAAAAATGATATTTTGAGAACGTAATTATATGAAATGTGATATTTTTTTAAAAACAATCAATGCGAGACAAAGTTTTTCGGATCGTTTGCAATACTAAAGGGACTCATTCGATGAAACCATTAAAATGAATAGAAATATGATTTAACTTGCACGAACACGTGGTGCTTGGCCGCTCGAGAAATGATGTTCTGACATGATACATTGAAATATGCAGAGCAGATTTAATTTAAATCTTTTTTGATATTTTAATTTGCACAATATTAATTTTGTCTCCTTTTAAGTTTTTGTTTTCAAAATCAGTCACATCTAAAATATCCGGGGAATGCATTGAAGGATAAGTTATAATTGAGACTATTAGACAAAATAAATGTGAGAAGACAATACATATTGTGTAATAGGGTCCAATACATCTGTTGTTCCACTCGTCTATCTTTGTACTTTTATAATTAAGTTAATGAAATATGCGTTAATAAATGTTTGATGGGCTTGGTAGGACGCTTTATATCAAAATGTTTTCATTATATTTTATCTCAATATTTTTACCAAAGAAATTGATAGTATTAACTGTTTTATGAAATTTCTGGCGCATTTAGATTTTAATGTTTATTATATTTCAATTGGAAATTCAAATTCAAATATCATTTACACTACACTACACTACACTACACTACACTACACTACACTACACACACACACACACACACACACACACACACACACACACACACACACACACACACACACACACACACACAAAATTATTTTTCCTACATGGTTGAGTCATCGTGACTGTTGATAAGGTCTCAGCTTCGGGACTGGGCAGTGGCGTAACTAGGATGGGCCGGCAAGACTTCGGAACTGGCAGTGGCGTAACGAGATGGGCAGGCCCATTGTAACGTACTTTGGGCTACTAGTGGGTGCAAAAATTAAGGAATTAAATAATCATATTTAAAAAGAAAGGTGGTTTCTAATCAAATTTTTATTCCAAAAATTTATAAAAATGAAAATGGTTTCAACATAGTAAAAGAAAACTGATACGTATAAATATAGCCAAAAGCTTGTCCCATTGATTTTTTTATTTGTTAAGCAGAGTAAATTATTACGAAACTCATTATATATGTGTGTGTGTGCGTGTGTTTAAAGCAATAGTTTTGCCTTTTGATTCTGGTGAAAGCAACGAACATTCGACTACATTATTTGTAGATAACTGTATAAAAATTTTAAATCTTCAAATAAAAATATCATCTCATAGAGAGTATCATAAAAGAATCTCAGTAAAGAATTGATTTTTTCTTCCTTACACAGGTTGTACTCAGAAACTATAATAATAGTCTAAAAAAATTAGAACGCGAGATATTTACGAATCTTTGCGTTTTATACGTCCCTCGGTTCGAGCCGACTCTCTGGCACAGAGGTAGCGCGTCTTCCCCGTGTTCTGGGAGTCCCGGTACGGGCATGCTTGTTCTTCTGTGTGCTGTCTGTGAGATGTGTGACTGTGCCCCCCCCCTGTAAAAAGGGGCTGTGCAAGCAAATGTGGCGAGTGTGTAGCAAAGTCGTACTCTTGGCCCTAGTTGGAGCTACTTCAAAAGAAAGAGACGCTCCTTTCGGCTTAAATCTGCTGATACTTTCATCAGCGGGGCTTGTCCAATGGCAAGCGCCATAAGTAACAACAACAACAGCTCAGTTCGAAAAACACATTTTAAGGAAATATCAGTCTGTGACAGATAATTCAAAAACGATTTGAGCTAGACAATTGAAATTTGGTATTTGCTCTAAATTTGCAGAGTTCTATCAAATTTTGAGTAATATTTCAGTATGTTTTTTGTCCATGCTTATAAGGGAAGCTTCCATGTCCATGCTTATGTTTTCGACCGATTATATTTTCTTCGTGTTTGATGCATCTAAAATTGAACATTGATAGTTAATCGATATTTTGGATTCATTTTGAAGAATTTTTGAATTAAAATAAAACTGAAATTAATATTAAGAAAATTAAATATTTCTAACCTGTATCACATTACCCCAACTGGAATAGAAAATTCGCGCATTTGCGTTGCTCCAATTGGCGTTGAAAATTAAAGCATTTTACGTTTTCACTTTTACACTTAACAAATGGATTAATTTAAAGTAAAAATAAGAAACAATCAACAAAAAACTTCTAAAATTCGAAATTCTTAAAAACTTGTTTAAAAGCATTTCCATGGTATATCTTTATAATACCAACAAAGATGAGCTTTCACGAGCACTTTATAGACACTTTATTATTAAACAAAATATATTTCAAGCATTCAAAAACAAATTTCCTATCGAATTAAATTTAAAAACAAGTAATGTAGATATAAAAAATTAAAGACAATTCCTACTTTGCACGAGAGAATTATGTGTTGTTTCATTAATTCTGTAACATTCGCGACAAAGGGGATCATTTTGGAGCAATTCTCAAAAGTAATTCAATCAATTCAATCGATCAAAAGCAATTTAACAGTCCTGGTGTTATAATTGTTTTACTGATTAGTCTTGTCAAAACAACATCAAGTCCGTATCCGTTGAAAATAAAGGTGTCGACTATCAGAACACACTGCGCATGCTTGAATTTTCAACGCCAATTGGAGCAACGCAAGTGAGTGAATTTTCTAATGCAGTTGGAGTAAGGCTATACAAATCAGAAATTTTTAATTTTCTTTATTCTATATTATTTTAGTTCGAAAGTACTTCAAAATGAATCTGAAAAATCGATTAATTAATTAACAATGTTTAATTTTAAATACATCAAACATTAAGAAAATAAACGGAATTGTTTGAAATAATCGGCCAAAAACAGGTTAAGCCTAACCTCATTTGCGTGGAGAAAAAAACAAATTGAAGTCTTACTCATTTGGCAACGGGGAAATTAAGATTTTTGTCAGAAAAATTAGTTTTTAATTAATAAAAAATTAACGGTATTAATATTTGAAAAAAAAATGCATATGAACTTTTGCGAATGAATAAAAGGTATTTTATTAACGATTGAAAATTTGAACAAGATATATAAATATATATAGGAAAAATATGAACTAATATTAGGAAATGAAAAAAATAAAATAAAATAGACCAGTCATGGAAAGTATAGAAAAAAATTTGAGAAGAATTCTGGTTACAATATTTACCTTTTGTGCTTAATAATTAAGAAGTTAAATTAATTTTTAAAACACTTTAAAATATTACTTTGAAATTTAATAGTTTGCGAGATTAGAATACGCCAATTTTTTAAAAGGGGAAAAAAGGAAAGAATTCGGAAAGGAGTACTTGAAAATAAGTGGAATTTTTATGAGCTTTATATCTGTACTGGTGTCAAATCAGATTATGTAATTGTAGAGAAATTATTCATTTAATTATTAAATGCCAAATATAATACAGCAGAATCAGTATATAAAAGTTGTTTTTTCAATGAAAAAATCGTTTTCAAATTCAACGTTCAAATTATGCAAGGGGAAAAATTCATTTCTTTTTATAGTTTGGAATTCAAATAATAGCGAAATAAATTCATTCCAATCTTTAAAAAAATGGCTGGAATATCTCATTAATAATTCAATATTTCATCTCATCAGTTTTCCCCCGTTATCTGTGTAATATCTGCTCTAGCAATTTTATTATTTATGAAATCTATTATTCAGCTTCTCTCTTTCAGTTCAGTTTAGTTTATTGCAATTCCAGGTAATTTATCAACTATTACGAAGCGCCAATCTTTCTTTCTTTCTTTTATATTAAGATTCGTTGAATTGAAATTTGATTTTCTGATCTGTCGGCTTTCGCAACTGCATTCAATTTTATTAAATGCGTTAGTTCGATTCTTTGACATTAATTACATCGATATATTTCGTCTTCGCTTTTTAACCAAAAATGAATAAATAAATAATATTCGAAAATTTGTATCTCGATTACCTATGTCAGTTATAATTATGTACGGAACTGAAGCTATGATTGCAATTTGGACTTTTTGAAATACATCGAGATATTAAATTTGAAACTAGCTAGAATGGTCTCCCCAAAACTTTCTTCCATACTTATAAAATTGTCTTCCCAGAGAAAGCCTTTGCATGGTATTAACTTACACTTGTTACGAAATATTAACTTTCGGCGTGAATTTAGATTTTTACTTAATCTATCCTGCTATTTTTGGAGAGTTTTTTGGCGATTGATCGTTGGGATACGTTTAATTGTATCCAAAATTCGAATTATTGTTTTGGGACACGTTTTCTTTAAATGATTAAAACAAAAAAATGGACCTAAAACTGCATTTGTAGTCGCAAAAATACCATACCAAAGTTGGCGTGAATTTAGCATTTTTGCTGAATCTACTGTCATCCTTGGCGAGTTTTTTGGCGATCAATCCTTGGAATGCGATTAATTGTTATTTCTTGCATACTTATAAAATTGTCTTCGCAGAGAAAGTTTTGACTTTCGGCGTGATTATAACTATATTAACTTTCGGCGTGAATTTAGATTTTTACTTAATCTATCCTGCTATTTTTGGAGAGTTTTTTGGCGATTGATCCTTGGGGTACGTTTAATTGTATCCAAAATTCGAATTCTCTTTTTGGGACATGTCTTCTCTAAATGATTAAAAAAATGATCTAAAACTGCATTTGTAGTCGCAAAAATAACATACCAAAGTTGGCGTGAAATTAGCATTTTTATTGAATCTACTCTGTCATCCTTGGCAAGTTTTTTGGCGATTAATCCTTGGAATGCGTTTAATTGTTATTTCTTGCGTTTAGTTGTAATCCCTTGCATACTTATAAAAGAGATGGAAAAGCGTCAAATCGCTTTTTTTGGGGAAAAAAAACACGTCCATTTTGGTAACGGAAATTTTTTTGAAAAAAAAAAAAAAAAATTGAAAGTCGTTGGTTTTGTCGAACAAAGCGGAATTGGATATTGCTGTTTCTGTAACAGACGATATTTGAACAATTTAATTTTGGTGGGTACAGCTGCCTTTAGGTAAGCGTCTGGATTTGTTTTTTATTTGTGCGTCAGTTGCTGAGATTTTTTTTCCATCATTGCTCACTCATCTTTTTGTGTTAAGAACTTGAATAATGAAGCTGAAATGAAAGATTCAATGATTTCTAACATGGATACAATAGTAAACAATATGTTTTATAAAAATAGCAAGAAAACTAATGAGCTGGTGATTCGTTTAGCATCGAAACAATTTAATGAAATAAATGTTGTGTTCACAAATGCAGATAAACAGAAACAACTACCGAAATTGAACCCTTTCACCGCCCAAGAATTTGTGATGAAAAATGTCAACAGACATGAATACATAGATAATATGAAGTATACAAGGCAGGGTAAAATAATCATCTCAACTAAGGACCCCTTATGTGCGGTAAAGCTATTGTCACTGGAAAAATTCGTAGAGTCAAAAATTACCACAAACATTATATGGAAGAATGTATGCTCTCGATTTTTAGTTCAAGATATCCCTACAGATACACCATTAGGACAACTTGCGGAAAGTATTGAAAAAAAAATGACATGATTGTTGTGGAAATGAGACGTTTTCTGAAACAGAACTCTACTCGTGTGACCTCACCTGTGCTGGTTACAATCCTAGGGACAACTATTCCAAAAGATGTTAAAATTGGCTTTATCAATCAAAATATAGAACATTTTGTCGACAGACCGCGTCAGTGCACTAAATGTTTTTCTTTTTTTCACCCATCCCGAGTCTGTGACAAACTCAACGCGTGTGCTAATTGCGGCGAAATCCACGATGGCTTATGCCAAAATGTAACCCGATGTATCAATTGCAAGGGAAACCACAACGCAAAGTCCAACAGCTGTCCTATCTATGCAAATGAAAAAAAGATATTAGAATTAAAATGTCATAATCATATAACCACAGGAGAAGCACGTAGAATCTTTTTACAAACGAGACAAAATTATGCAGAAGTAACTAAATTAACTCCAGCAGTATCTGAAGTTCAGGACTCCATTAACGCAAAGTTTGAATCGCTCATGAAATCGATAGACGAGAAATTTGAAAAGCAAGTAACTTTGATAACAAATATGTTGATGAAATCAATAGACACTATAATCGAAAACATCTACAAAATCTTCGCGCAGGGAGGACAATTATCCTCTTCCCCTGCTCGTAAAAAGAGTCTTGTTTCTATCACGAATCAAAATGTATCTAACATTCCCTGGGATACCAGAGTTTCTTATGATGAAGAAGAACTGCCTGATGGTTAGTTGGTGGTTCTTTGTTTTTGTTGGTTTGCTAGGCTGTTTGCTTAGTCGTTAGTTTTGACTTTTTGTTTTGGTGTTTCACATCTTTTTTGACTTGTTGTTTACTTTGTCATTTTTTGTATTGTTGTTTCGCATCTGTTTTGATTGGATGGTTACATTATCACTTTTTATATTGGTGTCAAGTAACGCCTTCTTATTTGCCTTTTTGATTTTCTTCTTATCTGCAGCTTCATCAGCTAACCCGAATTATTGTGTATTTTCGGAAATTTGGCAAGGGTTCGTTTTTTTTTGCGCCCTTTTGTTTGGTAATTTCTTTTTTTTTTTT
>JAOUZG010003912.1:2111971-2127329 GCA_026289955.1 Argiope argentata
TATATATATATATATATATATATATATATATATATATATATATATTTGTAACTATGTCATTTGTTCAATGGAACTGCCGTAGTATTAAAAATAAACGCATCTGGTTACACCAACCTCCCTTTTCAAATTCAGACTTTTGGATTTTTCAAGAAACCTACCTTAAAAAGACAGACAATTTTTCTCACCCCGATAAAATTATTTTTCGTACCCATCGAAGTAACCGGTTAGGAGGTGGTTTACTGATAGGAATACCTAAAAATCTGGCTGCTAGGATAATCCTCAGTCAAGAAAATGATCCGAATTTAGAACTACTTGCAGTTGAAATTCATAAGGATAAACAAAAATTCATAATCATAAATATTTATGCACCACGTGGTTTTAACATAGACCAGATAAAAACATTTTTAGATAATCTTAACCACCCGACTTTCATTTTTGGAGATTTTAATCTGCACCATTCCCTTTGGGGTGGAAATTATCACTCACCACATAGTGAGGAATTTGTTGACTGGCTGAATAACTCCGACTTCACGATTCTAAATACCACAAACCCAACACATATCACTAGCTCCAATAGTAATTCTATCATTGATCTAACACTATGCTCTAATTCTCTTTTTCATGAAATTGAATGTTATAATTTTGGATGCACTTTCGAAAGTGACCATGTACCCATAGTTGTATCATGGTCGAAAATGAAAATATCATATAAATCCCTTAAAAATATCAATTGGAACCTAATTATGAAAGAAACAAATAAAATATTCAATTCAAAAAGCCAACCAAACATAGAAGCTATTACTGATAAAATCTCCCATACAATTAACAACTATACAACAATCAAAACAATATCTAATCAATACACACCATGGTGGAATACCGCTTGCTATAATTTTAGTCGCTTAAAAAAACATGCATGGAAAAAAGCAAGACGCAATATTTCGACATCTGATTGGATCAATTATAAAAAATACAGAAGCAGACTAAAATTTCATATTAAAAAAGCAAGAGAAAATTACTGGAATAACCTGTGTAAAATATCACAAAACCCGAGAATTTTTTTTTAAATTTTAAACAAAATATCGAACCATACCAACCCCAATATTAAAGATAATGACATTATTTTCTATAATAATCGCTATATTTGTAATTCGAAAACCCAAAGTAATCTTTTTGCAAAGCACTTTTCAATGCAAATTCTGAAATTTCAACCTCTTCCAATTGACTATAATGATAACAACGAATTCCTGAATAAAACTATAGAAATGTGGGAACTTAAAAGAGCAATTCAGAAATCAAAAAATTCTACCCCAGGTGCAGACAAAATTACTGTAACATGGTTTAAAAAATTAGATGATACATCACTTGTTAAAATACTTCAAATGTTTCAACAACAACTTGATGGTTCCGCCATCCCAAAAAACTGGAAGCATGCAATTATCATTCCAATTCCCAAACCAAATAAAGATAAAACAAAAATAACTTCTTACAGACCAATAGCTCTTACTTCAGTATTCTGTAAAATGTTTGAACGCATCATATCGCAACGCATAGTTCATTATATTGCAACTAACAAAAAACTGAATCCAAACCAACACGGCTTTGTACCCTTTAGAAATAACCATACTGCAATTTATAAAATTTACACTGCAATTTCAGAAGCTCATAAAAACAACAAATTTTTCATTGGCATAAGTTTAGACATAAAGAGTGCATATGATTCGGTTCACATTGACGATTTAATGTACAAATGCATCCAACTTGGCATTACAGGAAATATCGCTAAATGGATGCATAATTTCCTTCAAGAACGGACATTCCAAGTTAAATGGCGAAATGTTTATTCCGAAGTAAAAGTTCTTTATAAAGGACTGGCTCAGGGGAGCGTCATCTCACCAATTTTGTTCGCAATATTCATGAATGATTTTTTCGAGACCTTGGATTCAAACGTTGATTGTTCCATTTTTGCAGACGACATTTTCGTATACTGCTCTCATGACTCGATAAATTATATTAAAACGAAGTTACAAAATACAATGGAAAATATTTATACATGGTGTAATTACTGGAAACTATCCATTAGTGCAGAAAAAAGTGCTATAATAGATTTATCTAAAAAAAATAAACCCCCTACCCTGTATAAAATATGCTGGTATTCCTTTAACATGGAGTGAAACTATTAAATATGTAGGAATCCAGTTTTCAAGAACTAAACAAAATAACAGAATATTACAAAATTTAAGAACCAAGGCTCTCAAAAAAATCTTCGGTCTCAAAATACTAGGTTCCAAAAGAAATGGTGCAAGAACGAAACACTTAATTACAATCGCTAACAACAGTATACTTAGCATATTCTTGTATAGTTGCCCCATAATTAATAAATTTTCTGAAACACAATTCAAATCTTGTAACACTATACAAACAATGGCACTTAGAGTTGCTCTCGGAGTACCAATTTGGACCCCCAAAATCATCTTATTAAAATTAGCTGGCCAAGAAATACTTTCAGACAAGATAAAACGTCTAGCAATGCAATTTTTTATAAAACAAATGTCCAACCAGCCCTTTTTACCTTTGGTTGATTATCACAATGAGATGGATCGTTTTTTGAGCGACAAAGATAAAGAAATCATTAATAACATTTTCCAACAACTTGATTGCGTACCGGATCATATAATTACTATGCCACTCCATCTACAATATAACCCAAATTTATGCAATATTTTTTTTAATGAATTCAGGTTCCAGAACAAAGGCTTACCAATCCCGATTATTACTGCAGATTTCAATGAGTGTTTACAGAATCATTTTGAAAATCATTTCATTATAGCTACAGATGGCTCGAAATCTGAAAATTCCACCTCAATTGCAGGTGTCTCTAGCATCCAAAAATTTCTTTACAGAATTCATACATTAAATTCAATATTCACTGCCGAAGCCTTGGCAATCTGCCAAGCGGTGGACGATCTTACAATCCCAGAAAAGCCCAACCTTATTATTTCGGATAGCTATTCAGTTCTGTTAGCACTTAAAAATGTCACTTTTCACTCTCCTAAGGTCATCCAAAGACTCGCCTCAAAAATTTACATCAGGAAGAAACTAAATCAAGAAATAGTTCTTTTGT
The DNA here is from genome assembly GCA_026289955.1 of Argiope argentata. Classification (NCBI taxonomy): domain Eukaryota; kingdom Metazoa; phylum Arthropoda; class Arachnida; order Araneae; family Araneidae; genus Argiope; species Argiope argentata. The sequence continues at coordinate 2,115,096 of JAOUZG010003912.1, forward strand.
GGGTTCCTGGACATTCTGGAATTTCCTTTAACGAAGAGGCTGATCATCTGACGAAGAAGATCTCGGCATTTACACCTTTTCTAGAATGGATTTCTCCTGAAGACTTTTTTTCTACAATGAAAAAAATCTCTAAACAAAGTGCAAACGAAAACTACCTAAAAAGTAAATATCAACCATTAATGGGTGAATTTCCCGACATAATATCCATCTCAAAATGGACAGGGCACAGAATGCAAGATAAAATCATTGCCCGAATAATCAGCAAAACCATCATCACTCCAGGACTTCTTTATAAATACAATCTTACAGATAACCCTTTATGCAGCAAATGTGGTGAGATAAACGATATTTCTCGTATTCTTCTCAAATGTCAAAAATATTCAACGTACAGAACGGTGTTATGGAACAAGCTACAAATAGATGATCCCGATATTTACTACGATGTCCTTTTACGCCATGTTTTCGCCAACAAAAAAAATATGCTCATCTTTCTGAATTCTCTCAAGTACTTTGATATTTCTTAAGTTGCAAAAACAGACTCTTTGTTTTTTTTTGTTTTCTCACTCAAGCATGTGATGTTTCCTCTGTGCATTTCGGAATACAAGAATGTTAATTTGGAGAACTTTTAGCCGCTGCTTTGTGGCAACCAGGGGATTATAGCCTTTGTTGCTCCATATCCCATAATATTTAAATTCAAGATTCAAGATACTTATAAAATTGTCTTCCCAGAGAAAGCCTTGCTTGGTACTAGCGTAAACGTGTTACGAAATATAAACTTTCGGCGTGAATTAAGCATTTTTACTGAATCTATTCTTTCATCCTTGGCGATTAATCCTTGGAATTCGTTTAATTGCATCCAAAATTCGAATTCGTGTTTTAGGACATGTTTTCTCTAACTAGTTGAAACAAAAAATTGACCTAAAATTGCGTTTGTAGTCGCAAACATACCATACTAAAGTTGGTGGGAATATAGCGTTTTTACTAAATCTATTCTGTTATCCTTGGCGAGTTTTTTGGCGATTAATCCTTGAAATGCGTTTAGTTGTAATTTCTTGCATACATATAAAATTGTCTTCCCAGAGAAAGCCTTGCATGGTATTAGCGTACTCTTGTTACGAAAAATTAAGTTCCGGCGTGAATTAAGCATTTTTACTGAATCTATCATTTCATACTTGGCGATTAATCTTTGGGTTGCGTTTAATTGTATCAAAATTCGAATTCGTGTTTTAGGACATGTTTTCACTAAATAGTTGAAACAAAAATTTGACCCAAAACTGCATTCATAATCGCAAAAATTCCATACCAGATTTGGTGTGAATTTACCCTGTAATACTTGGAGAGTTTTTTTTGTCGGTTAATATTTGGGATATGTTTAATTGTATCCAAAATTCGTATTCTTAACTTAGGACACGTTTTCTCTTACTGATTGAAGCAAAAATGTAACTCAAAACTACATTTGTAGACTCAAAAATTCCATACCAAATTTGGTATATCTAAGTGACTGCGTTTTTGAAGTATAGCGTTTACGTATTTCTGTAAGTATTAAACGACTGGTAATAGTGTAAAACATAGATCCAGAACCTTGGCCGGTGATTATGTTATAGAATGTACTAAATCTAAGAACTTAATTTTATCTAATTCCCATCATATTTTAATTATCATATTAAGTTATATTCGAACAGCTGGACAGACATACCTCCCCAGAACATACTTTACTCAAAACGTGATAGAAATCTGCTAATTTGTATTAAAAGTTGCGTACCAAATTTCGCCTGTATAGACGAAAGCGTTTGTGAGTTACTTTTGTCTCAAACAAGCAGACAGTCGCAGGGAGGGCCAACTGGGGGCGCAGCGGATTCTATGCACAAGGGCCCTGCGATTGACGGGGCCCCAACATGATCAAGAACTATAATAATTATTTGAATGATAATAGCGAGATGGAAAAAGTACGAAATTTAACTAGAAAAATCGATGGATAAATATATGAAGTTTACAGAACTGTAGTATTACTGTTTAGTGCATGCTTGCAACATATTATAAGCAAAAAGTGCGGCTATTTACCACATATAAAATTAAACTTCATTTATTTAGATGATTCAAACTTAAAATGTTTAATATTGTTAAATCTAATCATGTCAATGTCAAGGAAGTGGCCCTCTGGGTGTCAAGACTCGGTTCATAAAAAGGAAATTATCAGAAAAGAAAAAGGAAGAAAAGCCGAATTTAAAATGTCATGAGTAGATCGGCTTTCTTGCTTATGAAGTAATCCTACTTCGTCTTTAGAAGTTACAATTCAAGCTTCAACTGGCAAAGAAAATTCTGCAAAAAATTTCACTGTCTTACACTGAAAATGCAGAAACCGTAAAAAAAATTGGAGAAAAATATTTCTATATAAATTTGGTTGAATCAGGAAGTAATCTCAATAACAGCTGTGGTCACCTGCATATAAACTATTCAAGTTTATGACCAAGCATCAGTTTGAAATGTTTTATGTTAAGAACAGAGTCAATACAGAGGAGTTATTACTAAGAATGCTGAAGGTAAATCAGTTTCTACTGTTTATACTTTTTTTAAAAAGTACCAATTGGTGAAAGCAACTTCGTAGTTGATTGATTTATTCAAAAAGGCAAGACTAGGTATTTTGTTTTAGTTGCACATTATTTTACAGAAAAAATGAAGAATGTATACATGATTTATAGGTGCTTATAATAACTAGAGAAAGTTATAAACTATTATTCAGGATCATCTGCATTCTATCTGTCACTTAATTCATTCATCGCTCGGGAAGAGTAACTGAAACGAGTAGATTTATGTCGGATTGTTTGATAAAATAAATCTAGTTAATATTAACATAAAGGATTAAAACGGAATCTGCTACGCATATTTTAATGCATCATTTCAGAACATCATTTCTTGAGCGTCCAAGCAGCACGTGCTCGTGCAAGTTAAATTATATTTTTATTCATTTTAATTGTTTCACTGAATGAGTCACTTTAGTATCGCAAACGATTCAATTTTTTTTTTATCTCGCATTCATTATTTGAAAAAAAATATCATCTTTCATATTTATTTCATTTCATACAATCACAAACAACATTTTTCTAGATTTTATTTGCTGTAGTCATTAACGTATTTTTTTAAATCAGAGTTTTTATAAATGCAATGGCAACATGTTATTAGAAGCTGATTTTTTGAGATGTTCGTGCAGATAATAAAATTTCATTTTTTTTGCCTACGAATTATTTTAATTTTCACCTACGGAATTTTGTTGACGCCACAAATCTCATATCCTAAAATAACATTATGTTCTGACATGTTAATAAAAAAAAAAATGGATTGACTTTAATTACTGTTTCAAAGAATTGTAGACGTGTTTCTATTTCAGCATGTAATAATATTCCAATTTGAAAAACAAAATAATAAAAGCGCCTAATTACTTTTTTTTTTTACGTTTATCGAATTATTAAGTAAATACAACTCTGCTCTCATGGATCATATAAATAGAATAAAAAGATTCCGAAAATAGGTTTCTTAACTTTCTCAAGATAAATGAGTTTCGTGAGTTGATTGAGGGCATAAAAGAAATTAAAAAGATTATAAATGAATTTCCCAGTTATCTGTCTCTAATTAAAACATTTAAAAATGCTAAGAATCAGACTTCTTAATTTGTCAGAAATTTTTACTGGTGTTGTTTAATTGTTCCCGGATTCGAGCTCCGGTTCGGGCATGGTTGTTCTTCTGTGTTCTATATGTGAGATGTGTGAATGTGTCTCCCTGTAAAAAGGAATTGTGCAAGTGAATGTGACGTATGAAGTAGCTAAGTCGTACTCTTGGCCTTAGGTGGTGCTTCTTTAAAAACAAGAGACGCTCAATCGACTTAAATTCGCTGATGGGCCGTCAGCGTGCTTGTCTAATGCAAGTGCTATTAGTAAGCAACTACAACAATAAAAGAATTGCAAATTAGTCAGTGATATATAAACTTTAGAAAAATGTTCCAATAACTAAGGCTGAGCGCTCTTTCAGCAAATTAAAATTCATTAAAATTTGTGTTCTGTCAAACAAGTATTAACAACGCTTGAATGCATTTGCTATAAAAACATGAAAAAAAAAAGTAATTTTCCTAAAGTAATTAATAGCTTTACGTATTAAATAAACATGTAATAGTAATTTGTGTTCATATTTGAATATTTTTCGACTTTGGACCCAATTGGTTTCTTGCACCCGAATCCCTTGATAGAGAGGCCGACTCTGGACAGACGGACGGACATCTCCCAAAAAGGTCTTTTTCGTGTTCTGGGAGGTTTGAAATGTGGATATTCGTCAAAATATCGGAGTTGGAAGTTTTTGACGACTGCGTAACTTTCTCGATATTACGTGTACAAGAAAGTAAAAGGGAATTATTTTTAAGTGCTTTATCTTAATTCTAAACATTAAGAGCTGAAAGCGAGTATTTCTTCGACTTTAAATGCAATTAATATATTTCACAATTTTTCGCCTGCTGGAAGTGTGGTTATTCTAATTACGCAACTGTTTGATATATAATGAGTTTGCTTAAAATATTGATTGTAATCTGTCTAAATATATGGGATTAAATATACAAAAACCGGATTTATTTTTAATCTGCATATAATTCCACTTTCTTTGATGAAATCGAACGAAATTTGCTACATGTGTTCCTTAGTACCTCGAATAGTTAGTTAACTGTGCCGACGTCCTGGCTCAGAGGTAGCGCGTCTTCCTCGTGATCTGGGCGTACCGTGCTCGAGTCCCGGTTCGCGCATGGTTGTTCCTCTGTGTTCAATCTGCGTGGTGTGAGAATGTGCCCCCCTGTAAAAAGGGGCTGTGCAAGTGAATGTGATGAATATGTAGCTAAGTCGTACTCTTGGCCCTAGTTGGTGCTACTTCAAAAACAAGAGACGCTCATTCCGCTTAAAATCTCTGACGGCCATCAGCTCGCTTGTCTATGGCAAGTGCCATTAGTAACAACAACAACATAGTTAACTGCGCTGTTAAAAAAATTTCGTGCTATTCTAAAAGGTATGGAATGGGGTTAAATGATTAATGATTTTAGGTTTTTCTGCCATAAATTTTTTTTATATAATCTTAAATATAAAAATAATAGCCTTATATTGACATACATTTTATTAGCATACATCTTTCTTCAGATTTTTAATCAATTTTTCAAACATATTTTTCTCGATTCTGTTTTTTTTTGTGTGTGTGTGCAATTAATAAGTATTTGTATTTTAATTTTTATTATTTAGAGAATATATAAACAGTGGCGAAGCCGTCGTACTGTTAAGTCTCTTGTGTATAATTTGGGGTTAATGACCTTCCCCCCCCCTCGCACATACTTTTTTTTTTTTTTACTCATAAGAGTGTGGCAGACATGGACACTTTTTGTCATTCTAATAAACTTGCATTTATTCTGTTTATTGTATTCTACAGTAACCCTGAAAAGAATATTTTCTTTCCTTTCCATTTCGCTATGCAGCAGTATTTCCTGTCTCCGCATTGTGATTGAAAGTGAAGAAAATTGACAGCTTCTCATTCCTTTTTAAATTCCTCTCTATCTGTGCATTATTAAGAATTTTATATATATATATATAGAAATAGAATAACTTCCGTAACATATTATCTTAGACGAAAACGCTTGAAATTATTTAGGTATGTAAACTGTAGTTTCTAATCATCCCACAGTCATCGCGACCATCCTGTCGACGAATTATATAATAATTCGATGTACAATGGATGCTACTTGACCCATTGACTGCCAGCTACGAGATATCTCGTAATGCGTGCTGCAATTTTAGATTAATTACAAATGGCCATTTTAGTTTTTAAAAAATATTTTTAAAAGGTGAATGAAAAATTTATATGGAGTAAAAAAAAGTATTAATTTTCCATTTTTATTATAAAAATTATAACTTAGACAATTAGATTATAATAATTTTATTTATATATATATGAAAGTGTTACATAAATTTCAAAATATTTTTATTATTGTTGCTGAATATGATAAACTCTAAAACAAGGAACAACGCCAAATACTGGCTTCTCGGGGCACTGTGAACAAAATACCGAGTCTCCTTACGTTTTTTATCCTTTGTACAGAATATATTAAGTTACTGATACAATATTGTAATGGCATTTACTGCAATTTTTATTAAAAAAAGAACACCACGAGATAACTCGTAAGTGGCAACCAGCACAGGAATTTTTTATCAGTGACGCCAGCTACGAGTTATCTCGTAGTGTTCTTTTTTTCAATAAAAATTACTGTAAATGCTATTACAATATTATATCAGTAACTTAATATAATTATATTTTGTTAACTTTCATGTATTCTTCAAAATAAAATCTTGGCACCCAGGGCAAGACGCTCTAAATATATCTGGTAGTCAATGGGTTAATGAGGTCACGGTTACTGTTATCCGTCGCTTTAGATTGTCAAAATCCTCTGGTTTGAAATCGGCGAATTCAAGTGTATTAAAAGAAAGAAAAAAAAAACACGTTTAGTGTTATATTATTATGCCGGGGCACTCCTTCTACACAGCCGACCACCCCGCCACCACTGAACGTAGCAGTATCGACAGGATTTGTTGTGGCCGACTGTGGACTGTGGCAGTGTCCATCCTTACATTGGCCGAATCTGTCAAAATTATATTCTCTTCGGTATAATTGACCCGAAAATGGTCAAAAAAGGACCACTTCCTCTTCTACATATGCCGGGGTATTGGCATAGGAGTAGCACATCTTTTAAATGATCTTGGCATCCTGGGTTCGAGTCCCGGTTCGGGAATGGTTGTTCTTCTGTGTTCTACATGTAAGGTAATTGAATTTCACTCCTGTAAAAAGATGGGTTGTGCAAACGAATGTGATGAGTGGGTAGCAAAAGTCGTATTTTTGGCCGTAGTTGGCGTGACTTGAAAACAAGAGATTCTGATTAGGCTTAAATCGACTTAATCCTCAGCGAGCTTATCCATGGCAAGTGCCATAAGAAACAGCAACTATCATATCATTATCAGTTTGCTGGAAATTGTTTGATCCCATTTATGAAAGTATTTCGAAGTCATTTTCCGCATGAAATAGAGTTCACATTTTATCATGTCAAGACATTATTTTGTTTTAGGGATGAGGTTTTTGGCGTTAACAAAAAATTCGTAGGTGAAAAATAAAAATTTTGTTATCTGCACGAGCATCTCAAAAAATCAGCTTTTACTAATGGGTTGCCATCGCATTTACAAAAGCTGATTTAAAAAAGATAAGTAAATGACTACAGCCAATAAAACCTGGAAAAATGTCATTTTGAGCACGCGATTATATGAAATGAAATTGTGTTATTTTTTTTTTTAAATAATAAATGCGGCAAAGTTTTTTTTTTTTGGATCTTTTGCAATACTAAAGTGACTCATTTAATGAAACGATTAAAAAGAATGAAAATATTATTTAACATGTACGAGAACGTGGTGCTTGGCCGTTCAAGAAATTATGTTCTGACATGATACATTGAAAAATGCATTTTAGATTTAACATTAATTTTTTTTCCTTTGTCTAAACTACAGTGTTCTAGATTAGTTTAAAAGCGAAAACTAACTATCAGATCTGACTTGAAATCTGTTAATAAGCCACAAACCACTATCGCTTCCGAATGAATTGCAAAAGCAAAATGAATACAAAAGAACTGATTGAGGTTTTAAGATAAAATTCTTAAAAGAGATAAGCATTTATTTAAAATGAATCAATGTAACACCGCAGCGAAGTACATCACAGGCTTTGTATGATTTTGAAATATCGTTTGTTTATTTATGAGTATGTTCAAATAAAAAAACATTAAATGATGAGTTTTGGAAATTCAAAATGATTTAAAAGAAATTCTCCAACGAACGCCGAAATGCATTTGATTTTTTGAAATTCAGCATGCTGCATTGTTCAACAAATTTAAAACAAACAATTGTGAAGAATTTATAAGTGAATCGTTACGGTAACCCAAAACATTTGTGCCTTATTATTTTTTTTTTTTGTAAAACTAGAGGTATTTCATTGATTACAGAATTATATATTTTGTATAAGTTTGACGAGTCCAAAATTTACAGATTATCTTTTAATAATGAATCTAACAGTAACTCCAGTGATAGAACTAACTTCTTTTTTTAACATATTTATTTCTTTTTAATTTCCGTATGTATCGAACATATTCCTTTCATTGCAATCGGATAAAATCGTATACAACAATATATACAAACATTATGCATCGCTTTTAAAAGCTATTTGTCTAGCATAATATCACATATCTATACATAGCATAAAATGAATTTGAAAGCAACATAAACTAAAGTTTACGTACCTAAATAATTTCAAGCATTTTCGTCTAAGGGTATATATATATATATATATATATATATATATATATAATTCTTCATAAATTGCAGATAGAGAGAAATTATGTTGGAACCACAAAAACATGAGAAATAGTTAACGGATATTGGAGATATTAATCAAATGAAATCTCCATGTAACAAATGGTATTCTAGTTGTTTCAAAAGTGTTTTTGTGTTGTGTTATCATAAACCGAGAAAATGAAGAAGTTGATATTTTTTTAGACCTATATAATTTTATGCTATTCACCAGGGATGCACAACCTTTCCAGGATGAGGGGCCAAAATAGGAAAAAGGATCAGGTCGAGGGCCAAAGCAGCACGTGAATGTTAAAGCATGTTATAAACATGAAAACGCTGTGTGTTTTTTGTGGCATAATAAGTAAAGTAATAATTGTGAATTACAATTTTTTCTTTACTTATTTTACTCATGCATACATTATGCAACAAATGAATGAAACACAAACATTAAATATACGATTAAAATAATTTAACCTCCCCCCCCAAAAAAAAATTATTGCTAAAAAGTTGACAAACTTGTAACAGAATAACATAGTAGAACTTTTTGGTAATTATACAGAGAACACAATTTAAATTTTGAGGGAAAAAATTAATAATCAAAATTAGTAAAGATTAATCAGATGCGGGGATTGAATATTTGAAATTATTGATGTTATGTTGATTTTAAGATTGGTTGTGGCAATGCGTAGAATAGAAGAAGGTTCTCGTCTGCTGTTCTATTTCTAATTTCTGATTTGTTTAAATTCATTAGTGAGAAAGTTTGCTCACAAATGTAATTGTTGCTGCATTTTGCTTTAAGCACGAAAATTTCTCGGCTAAGTCTTTATAAAATTCTAATATCGATTTTTCTTTGAACTGATTTTTGAAAAAATCCGAATTCTGTCAATCAATTAAGGCTAACTGCTCACTCTCATCCACTAGATTTACATCAACTGAAAGTGATGAAGAAATACATCAATTTTTGTTTGGCACTTTTCAAAATCTGAAAACCGATCATCCAATGCATTACGCAAGATTTGAATTTGATCCTCATACTGCATTTTCAAGTGTGGAGGATTTTCACGTCCACGAACTTCTTCCTATACGAAAACTGGTATTCGCAGGTAGCCATGAAGGAAACAAACTGAAAAGCCGCGTAATAGAAAGTAAATAAACTTAATGAACAACTGTAAATTATTTATTCTGATGCAGAATCATTTTCGTATCAGATTTTTTCCCCTGATTGTTGGAAGAAGTTTCATTTCATTTTAAATTAATCTTATTTTATTAAAAACATTCGTGGGCCAACTTCGAAGGCTACGCGGGCCAATTTTGGCCCGCGGACCATAGGTCGTGCATCCCTGATATACACCGAACCCTTATAAGTGATCGATTTGACAGCTTCTTTCGGGATGATTAGTGACTGAAAATTGCATGATGAAATAGTTATATGTATTTTTGTCTATTTTACAGGGAATATGCAACCGATTTTAATAAAATATATATTATTCTTAAGAAGACAAAAGCTGATGAATATATTTTAAAAATAACGTAAAATATTCGTTTTTCTCCACTTACTGTGACTTGAAAATTCCAAGTGGAAGAAATTAATTAATTTGATTTATTTCCCCCTCATTAATCATCATTTATTTTCGAAAATTTTCTGTGATATAGTGACAAGAAGAAGGGGGGAAATCCCCCCGCCCATTTTATGGTTTATAAGAATTAATGTAATGAAACTAAGCCTCATGTTATCAGAATGTTGTTAAAAATGTAACTGGTGGTTTCCATTTTTAAACTTTTTTGACACTTGTAATTTAGTTTTATTTTTCTTTTATAAACTACAGGAATATTAAACATAATCTTTTTTTTCCTTAGCTTTCTAAAATAGAAGATGCAGTAATAAATAATAAGTATTTGATGCAACAATGAAAACAGTTTAAACTTTATTGTGGCAATGAAATGTGTTGTTTAAAACTAAGCAATGTATATATAATTTCCAAAAATTCGGGAAAAATTGCATCACAAATATCGAAAGAAATAATTTTATAATGTTTAAAATGATTTTAAAAAATCAATTATGTTTCAATCAATCAAATAAATAATATTTATTTGAAATTTTCATGGTAAACCAAGAAAATCTCAATTTTTAAATCTTAATAAATATTTTAAAAAAATCGCTAAGTATATTTATATTGAATTTGGTAGTTAGTATCTAGGTTAAACAGCCTTTTCTTAGCATTGATACACACACACATACATTCTCTTTTATTTTGATAGAAATATAACCACTGGATATTTATATTACTTTTCTGTACCACTGCAAAGTTTCTTATAAAATAATGACACTTTTTTAAAAATCATTTAAGTTTTGTAAAAAATCCATTTTGTGTAGGATTTCTTTAATGTGAGCTGTAGAGACAGTGATCACATCCAATTTTAGTCCCAAATTTTTATTTACATGTGGATACGTGACACAGCACAAACATATAGCAAAAATACGAAAGAAACTCAAAACTATCCCATTATCGTTCGCATCGTCAGTCTCAGATCGACTTCCCTTCAGTCTCTTTTCCTCCTTCCGCGCTAGGCAAGCGGGGTTGCTATCAGAGGTGAGCAGGATTATCAAAGTTGGCGGACCTTACAAGGTCTCTATTTTATTTAGATTTGGAAAGAAGATCTGTAGTGCACATTCCCTATAATTCCAATGGTTTTATTTCATATAATTACATTCTTGATATTTTATTGAATTGTGAATAATGTAGTTTTTTTTAGTTATGTTTAATTATGTATTTCTCTCTTTTCAGAAAAACTATTCTAAAGGGGAAAAAATGAAGGGTAAAGGAGAAAACATTTCGTGTGGATCTGCCAAAGATTCAAATCATTCTGATAAAAATGGGGAGAATGGACATTGTGCATTTGAAGATTTGGATCATTCTATTCTTCAACATCCTTTTAATTTAGGCTCAAATAACGTGAGACAGATACTGAAATGTATGCAGAATGCATCAAAGGAGGTTAAAGATCTTATCCTGAATGAATGCAACATCATATATGAATGCAAAATATGTGCCAATCTTTTTCGCAGCTTAGCCAATTTTCTGTATCACAAGAGGTGCTACTGCAAGAAACATCTGTGTGAAGATATGCTTTTGTTTGATAACTTTGAAGAAGAATCTCAAACAACTGTTGTTCAACCGGAACCACCTCAAGATAAAGTTCCTCCGAAATCTTCTGTTGAGAATAATAGTTTACCTCCAATGAAAAAATGCGCAGTTAAATTAGTTAAAGCTGATATTCAAGGAAAAAATGTAACAACTCCTATAGAAGAGCCTAAAAATTTAAGAAATAAAGGAGCCAAGGCCAAAGAGCAACTTGAAGATGATGGGAAGAAAGCTACCAAGACAAATAAAAATGAAAGTCCTATGATATCCCGAAGGACAAGAGAAAAGAATTCCATAAATGCCAGTAAAAGGGCTTTGAGAGCGGCAGTTGATAATGAACCGCCTAAAAAGGCATCAAAATCATCTAACCGAGTCAGTGCAACCTCAAAATCATCTGATGATAGTGTAGCAAAAATTTCAAAAGAACCTAATGAATCTGAAGCTAAGTCTGTCGAAATTTTGAAAGAAGTTGGCAAACCTGGAAAAGAGGAAACTAATAAATCTAGGAAGGAAGAAGCCATTCAAAATGGAAAGGAAGAAAGTAGTGAATCTGGGAGAGAAGAAACGAGCGAAGTTAGAAACGAAGAAACTAGCAAACCTGGGAAAGAAGAATCTATGGAACTTGGGAAAGAAGAAACTAGCAAGCTTGGGAGAGAAGAAACTAGCAAGCTTGGGAGAGAAGAAACTAGCAA
>JAOUZG010003912.1:2134260-2162454 GCA_026289955.1 Argiope argentata
ACACAGCTTTATGACTATTTTGGAAATATTGTGCATGAGAAAATAATAGTGAATTTGACGATAAGCATGAATTGATAAAAGCAGAATGTCAAAGTAATAGCTGGATTTCTTATGATTTCAATATAATTAATAAAAAAGGGCCATTTTTAAGATGCTTTGCAAGACTTATTAAAAAGAAACAATAAAGTTGAGAAAATGAAAGTTTACAGAAATTATAATTGAATACTGAGAATTAAAAAGTTTCACTGCCCACGTTAAAATGAAATTTTTAGAAAAAAGAATAGGTAAAAAGCTTGATAAAAAAAATTGAAAATAATACCCATAAGATGAATATTTAAAAAAAGTCGTTTCTTTTTCAGTAAATTTCTAAATTCTTCAACAAATAATAATGTTTTTTTTTAAGTTTTATAAAATTGGCACTACAAGACAGATAAGATTGTATTTCATAATGAATATAATCTTTACTTATAATAAAGCACTATATGTGTGTGTGTTGGCACTGTACAGGCCATACCGTCCGGCCTACACCTACCAAATTTGGTACATGTATACCTTGGAGCCCTTTTTTGAATTTTTTTATTAAAATTTTAATTAATTAAAAAATAAGCCAAATTTTGACGTTTTTTCGCTATAACTTCCGAAAATATTACAGCACAAAATTGATTGTTTCATCAAATTAAAGTTAAAAAAATTAGCTTTCCAATGATACTGAGGCTTTGACCTATAAATTAAAATTCTATTTTTGAACATTTAATTTAATCATATTTTTCAACAATTTATTTCGCATAAAATAAAAATAAAATTTTATCATCACAAGGATCACAAAAAAAAAAAAAAAAAAAAAAAAAAAAAAAAAAAAACCCAGCATTTAATAAAATGTTGCCATTACATTTTCAGAAGTTCTGGTTAAAAAAATTAATTAATTACAACAAAAATAAAACAGAAAATATCATTTTCATCATGCTATTATATGAAATGAAATAAATAGGAAATTTGATTATTTTTAAACAATAAATGCAAGAGAAAATTTTTCTTGATCCTTTGCAATTTCAAAATTATTAATTAAGTTAAATAAGACAGAATTAAAACAAATAAGAATACAAAATAAAAATATATTACAAAAGTGCGACAGTTAAAACCGAAAAAGAATTTTTAGAAAAGCACCAAATGATAATCTTCTGAGAGCGAGATTATTAAATTATTTAAAAGTAAGAAATCTTAAATGAACTTGAAGATGATGTCATTTAGAAGAAACGACGAACAAAAAACAATTGAATAATAAACTAATAAATAAATTCTATTAGTTTCAAAGTGATCACCTTCTGCAGAGACGCAAAGGCGCAAACACTTGTATATAATAAATTATCACTATACATTAAATTGATATAAAACTAATTTTTAATCAAAATAAGACTTAAGTTGTTATTGAAATATCTTAGCCATAAAATTTATATTAATCTCATACTTACTCATACCAGTTGGTGAGTGTCATCATTACATATAAAGAAGCCAAAGCAAACATAAAGTGGAAAAATGACCAACTGTATACAACCTCAGAATCTTCATTATCGTAGGTTTTACCAGATTCTGCATCACCTTTTCCAAAATCTATATAAAATGAGCATTAATTTGGAAATACTATAATATGTTATATTTCAAAAATAACAGAATTTTATAACTTATTTGAAATTTAAATTCAAAACAAAATTGGTCATCTGATTTAATTATGACAAGTAGCATTAATTTGACAAATTTAAAATATTAAGTCAAATTTTAGATTTCTACAACAGCTTTGAAATTAAAATATTTAATAGGTTCATTTAGACAACACCAGAATAGGACAATAAGATATCGAAATGAAAAATAATAATAGTATGAAGCAAAAATCAATTGCAAAAAAAGCAATAACATCAACAAATGCAAGTGCTTTTATTGATGTAAGCTAATTAGAAAAATTTACCTCCTGAATCTCCATCTTGAACAAGAATTTTTTCAGACATAGTCAGCTTACTGACTTGAGAATTGCTTGCTGTTCGGATGCTAAAATGTAAGAAATAAAGACTTAAAAACTAAGAAACTATTTTTAGATACATTTTTCAGTCATTCTAACATAATGGAGAAATATTGGCAATTATGTTATGTTAGAATATTAAACTGGTATTTAACTAAGTTTTCAAAAAAGCATTTAATGATATAGTTACTTAAGCTGATTTTTATGAAAATCAGTATGTGAATTTTAGGAAAACATATGACATTGTAATACTAAAAAATTATTAAGTTATACAGAAATTCTCGCAAATAAACTAAATAATCAAATTCATGCCTTTCTAAATTTTTTAGAAATATAGCCTGTTGATTCAATTTCTTTATAAATTTAAAATTTTCTATAAAATGTCACCTTTTTTTTTACAAAGATTAAAATTGGTATGAAATTTAAAGTACTATTAAATATATTTTTTTATTAAATTAATTAAAATTGAGTTAAATATTCAAAGACTTACCTGGAATAAAGAACACAAACAAACCAGATAACTAATGTGACAATGCTCTGGGCATCAAAAGTATGAGACTTCTGAAGGAATGAAGGTCTACAGTCTGTTAAAAGACAGAAATAAAAGCTGATGACAAAAGTTTAGAAACAAACATTTGGGAGGGAAAAAAAGTGTTAATCGAACTTGCGCACAAGTTGTTTATTTCATCATTTTCAATAATTTATGTACAAAGTTGTAACTTTTTTTGTTTCAGAGAATTGAAAATTATATAAAACAAGAAAAATAATTAGAGAAACCTTTATAAACAACTTACTAAAATAAAAATATTCTTTACAAAGTTTTTAGATTGTTTTGATTTACTTCATGTTTCACAGAGTAATATTTACAAAATAATCAAAGTAAATAACAAATAAACTTTTAAAAATCAAAATATATTAATGGTTAGAATGCACTATTTCTAACAAGTTTCAATTCAAGAGGAATTTTTCAGTTATAATAAATAAAGTTAAATTTTAAGAAATTGCAAAATTTCAAGAATTAATGGAGGTTGTCTCCTTAAAATTTTCTCGTATATTCTCTAATAAATGTATTTGTGCATTATTAACTGTATTGTTTGAAGAACAATAGTTACAAAGGAGTTATTTGAGTGAAATCCTTGACAATTAATCAAAAAGATGTGGTTAATAGAAAAATATCAGAAAAATGAATGTATACAATTGGTTGGGGGGGGCTAATTAAAAAAAAAGACTTATTTGTTGTTCATTTTTGAAGTGATCAGGTTTACATGCTTGTGAAAGTACAAAAGGACAGAAAATCAATTTTTTTATGGATTTGGTTTCCTAGTTTTATAGATATCTACACTTCACAATGTTAAAACTCCGAATTAAATTTTATCCTTCTTTGTTGTTATGTAGTGCCACTTATATTCGAGCAGCCCGACAGACTTCAATTGAATGGATTTCATTAACAAATTGATAGATATCGACACATTCGGTGTAAAGATCCAAAACTAATTATCATCTATTTAGTTAAGGACATTTTCATATTACCTGACTAATACAATTCCAAAAATATATATTTCCGATTCAAAGATTTCAGAAGTTGGAAATTGAATAAAATCTCAATTTCGATTTTTCTGATAATATTTTTTAGTATACTTAAAAAATATAAATGAATTAATTGTAAAAAGTTGATTACTATTAAGGATTAACTATTTCTAACTCTTAAATAATGGAACAAAGCTTTTTGAAATGTCATTATGAATCAGTGAAAAGTTTTATCAATAATAAACTTACCCTGAGAGTTATTCAAGGCAGACCATGTCAAATACATGACATACAATGTAACAACAGATGACTGAAGAAGTCCAGATTTTGGTAAAGCTATAAAATTAAATATATTCATGATCTTTGAGAGAACTTTTAAAGCATCAGTCATAATAATATTGATGCAGAAATGGATACTGTATGGACAGTAGGATTTCATATTCCTTAGTTGAAAATAAAATTTGATTAATTAATTATTCTGAATAAAAAAGCAATAATATGCTTTGATATTGAGAGGACATATGCACTTTCTGAATTAATTTTTTTGTGTATACATTTTTAAAACTTTCTTTCCTTTAAATAAATAAATAATTGCAGAGGAATGTAGCAAAACATATATGATTGTTCCCAAAAATATATTCAATACGTTAAAAAAAACACTGAAAACATATCCTTCTCAAAAATACATTTAGAATAAAATTCTTTTTAATATAACACTTGCAATTTTTGTTATCAAATCAAATTTTGCTTGTAATATCAAATATGAAGGCATTATCAAATATATAATAATTTGCTATTATCTCTTTTAAAAAAAGATTTGAAGTCTAAAAAATGTGCTTACATAAATTTACAATAGAACTAATAAATATAATTATAAAAAAAAATGCAGAAATTACCATCTTGAACTTTTGGCAAAACTGATATAACTGATAAGATTATGCAGGATATAAGATTGAAGCTGATAAAGAATTTCTGCACACCACAGCCAGCTGGATCCTACGAAAAATAATATTAATAGTGAATAAAATGTTTAATGCACGAGCAAACAGAAAAAAAAGAACTCTATAAAAAAGTAAAGCCATTTTTTTTCAATTCATAAAAGTTAAACTAATCACATTAAAAGTTTTTTTTTAAATAATAATAATAATTTTTTTAAAAAAAATGTAAAGTTACCTTTGAAAATATTATTGATTTTCTTGAATATGAAATACATAAAAAGAAATTATTAAATATGAGAAGAAATTTGGTCTCATATTTTTATAAATGTTTACGTATTAGACCTTCCAAGGTTCTAAAGGAACGCTTATGATATTATGTGTTTGAACACAATTGTTTAAAATAATGTCATGGAAGAACTATATGTATGTTTTTATCATCAAAATCAAAGAACTGTGTCACTTTGAAATACAAATGGTTACTGCAGAGTAAATATATATATATTGCCTAACTTCAAAATAACCGTAATATAATGAAGCAAGCAAAATGGCAATGAAGGAAATACAAATGATCTTATTTTAAATAATTTCCATAATTTTGAAATAATTTGAGAATAATTTCCATTATTTGAGCTTTTAGTAGTAAATTAATGTTAAAAGACAGATAAAAATGCTGTCATATAAAACAAAATAGCAGAAGTAGTATCCTCCCAAAAACTTCTGCACATTCTCTTCAATAAGTTTTAACATTGTTACTCCCTGAAGTTAACTGAAGTTCAAGAAAGGCAACAAAAACAACAGGCATTCAGAAATTTTAATTTCAAACACCTGTACAACAAAGTTCAAGTATTGTAGTATAGTACAGAAAACTAAATATACAATCAGGATGCCTGTTTTTGAACCAACTGAAAGATAAATGTCAAAACTATAATTTTGATAACAAGATAACATACTAAATTTCATTTATTTAAGTAATTATGTCTTTAAATCAGCCTGATTAAATGTATGTGAAAGTGCTATCTAAAGGTTGAGCAACAGATTGCCAACTTTTAGAAAGATTTGATGAAGATGTACATACTAAATTCATGAATCAAAGTTTTATTTGGCTGTTTATATTTTAATTACTAAGCTCATTTTTACATAGCACCTTACCAGAGTTCCACTGAATAAATTTCATTCAAAATCTGACAAAAATTTACAATCTTGGTGTTCAGACAGCAAACCTAATTTCAACTTAAAGTATTAGTTTGAGCTTAAGGCAATATTTATTATCATGCTTTTAGACAGGCAGGTACAATTCCTAAACTGCATTTTTTCCGAATTGAATGAGATCAGGTGCGTGGAGACTTATCAAAGTTTTGTTTGCATAGATTTTTTTAATAATTGCAATAATTTATGCTTTATATAAGTAGGACCATATTTTTCAGGGTGTTTAGTAGATGCCATGCACAGGGCCCCATGACTGAGAGGCCTAATCTGAACAGGAAGTAAAAACATGTTCTTGCCAGTAATAGCTGGATGGAAAGAAGAGAGGAAGAAATTTAACAAGAAAAATCGAAGGGCTTTGAAATATACGAAGTTCATTGATATATTAGAGTTTAGTGTAAGTGTACAATATATTAAAAACACATGACAATCTCATTTATCACATCTACTTGGCTAAATTGCCAATGTAAATTTGATATTTCATATTAAAGAAAAAAGCTAAATTTTTTTAAAAAGTCATGAATAGATTTTTCTCTACGAAGTAATTTTGGCAATTAAATTGCTTTGACTTGATAAGTTAAATTCAAAGCTTCAATTGGCAAAGAAAATTCCATAAACTGCAGTATCTTGCAATGATTGCATTGCAAGAGTTGAAACTGTTAAAATCTTTGAACTGTATGCTTATACAAATACGACTGAATTAGAAAATGACTGTAAGAGCATATAAGTGATACAGGTTTATAATCATGTAATATAACTGATTAGTTAAAATATTTTGTGTTAGAAACAGACCTGTACAACTCAAAGAAGTTTTTTCTAAGAATGCTGTAGGAAGATCATTTTTCTCTAACTACTACTTTAAAAAAGTGTAAAATGGCAAAATGCAGCTTCACAGCAGATTGATTTATTAAAAAATGTAAGACCTCCCGAGATGTTTATTTTTTATTTTTAATGCTGTACATTATTTTCAAGAAGAAATGAAAAATCTACCTGACTTATAAGTATCTATACTAAATGGAGTAAGTTATCTGTAACTCCAGATCATGCACATTCTATTTGTCATTTAATTCATTTATTGTTTGAAAAGAATTAATGAAATGACTTAAGTTATGTTTGACTAAAAATAAAACAAATCAAGTTAATATAAATAAGGAAATGGAAAGACTTAAATTACTTTTTCAAAAAATTGTAGATATGATTCTATTTTTGGAATGTAATAATATTCCACTTCGAAGAAATCATGCAATAATAGAAATGCTTAAAAACGTCTATTTTTAAGTAATAAGCATTATTGAATAAATACGACTCCATATTATGGATCAATAAGCAAAATAAAAAAAATACTAAAAATAGAGTTGTGAATGATTTAGCACATACATCACAAGAACAAATTATTCCTGCATTAAGAAATGAAGTTCTTAATAAAATTAAAAACAACACAAAAGTGGCCACATATTGCAATATCCAAATAGATTCTACTTCTGATATTTCTCATAAAAACCAAATTTCAGTCTTTATTAGGTATGTAAACTTTGAAGATAAATGATTATGTATAGATGAGTCATTTACAGGATTTATTGAAATAACTGATGCGACTAGAGAAGCACTAGCTATTGGAAATATTAAGTGAGCCTGATCTAGATATTATGTGGATAGGCACATGACAACGATAGTACACTTGAAAGGGAGATATAAAAGGTGTACAATATACGATAATTGCTCTAAACCCTCACGCAATTCATGTACCTTGCCTATGACACTCTTTTAATTTATTAATTTGTGATACCGCTTTAAGCAAACTATATGTTATATTTTTCTTTTCTTTAATGGAAATAACAATAATACAGCGGTATTCAAAGCTAAAAGTATATTGGATTTAATACAAGAAATAACATTTATTTTAAGATTAATAGTATGGTTTACAGTACTATTGAAAATTAACACTACACACATTAATTGTGCTAAAGGGGGGGGGGGGGGAGAATGGTTGTCTAAGACGATTATTTAGGACTTTTTATTGAGATATTTGAATGAAAAACTACAGAATTACCCAATGTACATTCTCTCGCACACGAAGTGCAAAAAAAGTTTTCAAATTCTAATCACACACACACACACAAAAAGCCTTTGAGAAACAAACAAAAAAAACCCATAACATTCGTTGAATCATTATGTTAAAAAAAAAAAAAACTCAATCTCAAGAATGATAAAATTCAGCCATAAAAATGTTACAACTCACATTTTAATTAAATATATCATATCAGATTTTATTGTAGGAAATCAAGCATATGGAAGGGGAATGTACTGAATTTTTTAATTGATAGTAGATTTTTAATTGATAGTAATTGATAGTAGAATATCAAATACATATATATTAAAGTAATATTAACAATAATGAATTTGTTATTGTATTTTTCTAAAATAAACAAATAACTACTAAGTAAATATAATTTAACCAAGTCTTTTTTCCATATTTCGAAAACTATTGCATATCAATAACACTAAAACAGAATCAAGAAACAAAATATTATGAGTTTTTTCTCTTAATGAAAAATGTAGAATACATACCGATGTGTAGTAAATAAATAGCAATACTGTTGCTGCAATTGCAAGAATATAATGGAGAAGAGTAAAGAAGATTAGAGCTATAATGAAAAAGAAAAAAAAATAATGCAATAATTCATTTAATAGGATAAGTTAAATTTACATTATCATAGCAACAAAGTAACTCACCACAATACCACCCCTTGGACTGCGTCTCTTCATAATTTTCCAGCCATCGCTCTGTCCAACTATGGGCAAAGTCGATGATCAGTATGAGCTGAATAAGAATGAAAAGGAAGCCACCAATCATGCCAAAATACATCCAAACTGAAAATAAAAAAATGAAAATATAGACTAATTAGAAACAATTATACAAAGATTTCAAATTTTTACTTACTCAAATCAAGAATTTTCAGACTTAAGAAAAGTAGATTTACCTTTTCCTGTTTTTGATAAACAAATTTATCATACATAACACCCACAATATCATAAGTTCTAGCAAATGAAAAGTTCCATTAAAATATAAAAAATTATTATAAATTTACACTACATTCTTAATAATTTGTTCCTTTTAATAAAAATGCATGTTACATTACTAAATAAGAAAATACTGTAAGGGCCAACTTATATGTTTGATAAACCATTCCCTTCCAACTGCCAGTTCTTCATCTTTAGTTAGTGACACCAAGATGCCAAATATTAGTAGACAATAGTATCACCTCTTATATTGAAGTTACATTAGGCATAGAATTTCATAATAAGAGAAAGATTATCTTTATCTATTTTTCTAACTTAAATCTGTTTATACATTTTTTTTTTTTTTTTTTTTGCTGCATGAAGTGTAAAAGAAGCTTTTATTTGGATGAGTAATTATGAATCAAACTACTTCTCTGGAAGCAAAAGGTTTAATACTTCAGACTTCAGTTTAATATTAATGAAGTGCTTTTAAAAGTTATTCATTCTGCATTTTCAAAACAAATATTTAAAAATTTTTTAATTTCCAAAAGGTTTCTACATGCTCGAAAGAGCACATCAAACTCAGCAATTATTCATATCTTAAAGATTGAAAAATTAGAAAAGTAAACTTCTTTGCCGAACAATAAAATGCAGTCTAAATTAGTTTGCAATATTTTTTCCTTAATCGTGGTATTTGCTCTATACAAAAAGAAATGTTAAAATATGAATGCAGACAAACTTGTTCAACATTGTAGTATCCGATTGTTTGTAAATTCTGTCAAGACTTCTAGAGTAATTTTTAGAATTATTGAAATGGAAGTGAAAATCAATCAGGAATAACATTTGAAAGTTTCACTTATCAAAATAACTTCTCTTCTTTTGCATTAAGAACATAAGTTTGAAAGTTCAAACTCGAGGATCTAATTCAAATAATTTCAAAATAAAGCCTGTTAATCTCAAACTACCAATAAAATGTTCTCACAAATACACCTATATATAAACCAAAATGATATCCATTAAGTAATAAAGTGCATCAACTATATAAGTGAAAAAAAAGCAATTTTACAGATATAAGAGAAGGAATTAATTACACAATTACAGCTAATATAACAATGTTACTTATCTATCTCCAGTAAAAGTAAAAGTTAAAATTAGAAAAAGAGCCAAATTTTATGTTGAAATGGAGTGGCTATTCACTTTCTAAATCTAACTTGCAGCAAATATCAGATAGTGCTCTTTTACATTATTGAATTAAATCATATTCATATATGCTTACATTAGGATAAAATAATTATCTAACCCAAGGAAACAAAAAAGTTGCAGTTAACTATTCAATTGTTACAAATATTCTCATAATGATAAACTAAACTATTCAAACCATTAACATAATTAATACTACTTAAAATATTCAAGGCTTCTGCAAATTGTAATGATGCTATATTGAATGGATAGTAAGACAATACCAATATTGTATCAGATAGAATTAAACAACTTATCTTGTTTAATTTAAAAAACATTTTAACCATTACTCACCTGTTCCAAAAGTAGCTTGTTCAGGTATGAAGAATGCACCCACCATTCCACCAATCAATATTAGATATTTTATTCCCCAAAAGCTGGAATAAAAATAAAAATAATGCTGAACTTTTATTTAGTATCTTTTATGTCATACTTTTTCAGATAAGAGGAATTATTACATGTTAGAAAAAAGTATAAAATGGCATGTGAGTAAAAGACTTTCATCGATAAAACACATTAGCAATTATGATAAAAGAAAAAATTAAAAGTAAATAAACATTAATTAGAGATATAAATCAAAACAATATTAGGTTAAACATTTTTAGAAACAAATATATTAAATTTTTAGCTAATTTTAACTTTTTAAACATGAGTTCTTTCTTCAATGATCATCTTTCATAATTTAGAAAAACAGATATAAAAATTTTTAAAGTGGCAATAGCAATTTGGACTGACGGCTGAAAGCAGAAATTAAAACCAAGAGAGCATTTGCCCTGCTACATCAGGTTCTGGTTTCAAATCACCTGCTCCATATTAACTAACATTCTAGACCACAGGGTATTGTTTTATAAGGGGAGAAAGAAAAAAAGAAGAAGAAAAGCTTGGATTGTACCAGCTTTTTAAAGTGCTAAAATTATTATTATAAAATGGAGCATTTAATAAAAATTGATTAAGGTTCAAAATGTATTAATTTTTACAGGACTCACAGATATATGTATAATTCTAAAAAAGAAATACTACCAATTATTTTTTGCGTCATTATACAGATCTACCAAGTAAATTATAATACAGTAGTTATTAAGATGGTAAGCAAGTAAGAAAATTAAACATATTTATAGAATCTTTTGAGATTCTATGCCATATAACTGTTTGGATAGAAGTGAAGTAATTGAAATAAAACTACCAAGTACCCAAAAAATTTAACTTTCATATTTTCATTATATATATATATATGTATGTATGTATGTATGTTAGTCTAACTGAAATAAGGATTAAAATATATCTAAAAGATGGGATGGCGATGTAAATCTTTCCTGAATTATTCTAGTTTATAAAATGAAATTTAATTTTTGATATATACCATAAAAACAATTTTACAAGCTATTTTTTGTTAGAAGATGTAAACCAATATTATTATTTCAATTATAAATAAAACATTATTTGAATTTATAACAAAAAATTGGTTTTGTTTTATTTTATATTTGATGTAATATATTAACATGAAATTTAATTTACAAATCTACAGTGCACATTACTTCATACTAATAAAAATATTACTTAATTAGATGAAAATACTAATAAAAATGGAAAAAAAGTATCAATATGACCTTTTTTTATAATTATTTATTAATAAAATTTAAAAACTGTATGGAAGCTATTACATATATTACCCATTTTGTATACCAGCTCGGGCATCTCTTGATGATTTGACCCCAATCATTAAAGCAGAGAACAGTAGAAAGAATAACGTCAAAGCAAATATTAAGCGATAAACTGCCAGATATCCAACAGCACTATCACATTTTTCATCACAAAATGGCACCTAAAAAGTAATAAAAGTAAGGATTTTAACCAGCAATTAGAAAAATAAAATGAATATATTAAGCAATAAAACATTATAACATGAATATCTTTTAAAATTTTACCTAAAAATTGTTAGAGTCCTGATCACCACAAATTAATTTCTCTGACTGATAACACAGTGAGGAAAGGGGGAAGGGGAAGGACAATGATTTTCAGTATGATAATTGAACTCGTTAAGAAATAGGTGATTCTTTTTTCAAATGAATATAGAAAAATAATTACATTACTCCAACTCTATAAAACAATATAATTTTAAGGTTTAGAATTTATCAATTGATTCTTAAAAAAGTATAATATTTCAGATGGGTGAATTGAGGCTTCAATGAAAAATAAATAAATAAAGGCAACGCTCCACAGGAATTTTCAAAACAACATGTCTAAAAAAATTAGTTAAGCCTCTTCTACCTTGAAATATGCCTGAATTATACTATACAATTTAGCAAGCCATTATTATGTTTAGCATTCTGAAATAATTGAGAAGTAAGACTATACACAACTTTTGTCAGCATTTATAAATAAAAATTTTTTAAAAAATTATTTTGACTACTAATATTCTATAGCATTATAAATCTAGATATTATTTATTGTTAATATATATATATATATCATTTAATATATATTTCATGCATAATATTTCTATTATATATATGAATTGCTTGTTAAAACTATTTCTTAAATAATTCAAAGATTACCGAGTTGAATTCAAAATTAGTATATAAAACTTCTAAATGACTTCAAACATAGCATACTCAATTATATAAAATATATTCTTTATTACAAATTTAAGTAAAGTTAAAACTCTATGGATGCTGAAAAAATGATGATAATAATTGTATTTTTACATAAAATATTCTCCTTAATTAAAAGTTTTAGTAACATTT
Organism: Argiope argentata; assembly: GCA_026289955.1. NCBI lineage: Eukaryota > Metazoa > Arthropoda > Arachnida > Araneae > Araneidae > Argiope > Argiope argentata. The sequence continues at coordinate 2,146,923 of JAOUZG010003912.1, forward strand.
TCATAATAACTTTATTGAGCACTCTAACTCTATAAGTTTAAATAATCTTTTTATTAGAAAGGAGAGTAAGGATTGGATTTGGGGAAATTTTAAAAGATATAATTTTTAACAATCATAAGTCACCCCTCACATGACAACAGAGGTTCGCTAGTTATGCCAAGAAAACATCAAATCATGGCATAACTTATAATTTTAAAGAATTAACTAATAATCTGCAATTCATTAAAATTTCACTAAACTTATTGTATTAAATATAGTAAAAAAAAAACTTTTTATTTATAATAATTAATGTACTTTATTGATTGTATATTTACATCTCTTTTTTATATCTAATATAAATATATATGAATTCAAAAATAATTCTTCCTTCAACAAAAAAGATAAAAAAAAATATTTTTGTAGTGAAAATAGGATAAAGTTAAAAACATCTTAATTTATTAATTTTTTTAATAAAGAAAACAGCACAAAGTAGCTTTTTAACCGCTAAGTGGTGATAATTTTCAGGGGGCAATTTACACTCCAAATGCATTCTTTTCAGAGTATTACAAAACACTAATAAAAATTTTCATGTTTATACTTTATAGAGTTGAAAATAAGTTATTAGCCTAAAATTTAATTTTTGCACAATGTTTTACACAGAAAATAATTAGAATTTCATGCATTAATAATTAATGATATTATTTAAATCAGTCGAAAATTCATAAAAGTAGCAGTTCACAGACTGTATTGTTTTTAAGTATAATAATTACACTTTTTGATTTCCTTTCTAATTCTGGATTTAACATTATCTTGGTATAATATTTAATATATACATCTTAAGTATAATACTTACATTTTTTAATTTCTTTTCTATTTCTGGGCTTAACATTACGCAGGATACTACAGTAGTCAGAAGAAGCATCAAAGCATACATGATGCGAGTAGAAGTTGAATTTTTGCATGATGGACATGCTGAACAACACAAGCTACAAGCTGCACTTCCACAACAGCAAGCTAGCTGTAAAATACAATGCCCAGATTAACTATTTAAATAAACATAACCATGTTATGTTTATTTTAAACATTTTCAATAATTAAAAACAAACATATATTAAATTATCATTCAAACAGAACTTGTAATAGAAAAATATTAACATCTAATGTACAGCAGCTCCATTAACCTAAAAAAAATATAAATTACTATTAAATAAAATCTTTTTATGATAGCTTCTCACAACAGCACAAAAATATAAACTGAAATAAGTTTTTTTAAAATGTTTTATTTTACATAAGAAATGACTTTATTCATTGATTATGAACTTAAAATTTTAATTACTATTATTTTTTAAAGCCTTGTATGAAAATTTTTGATAAATTATTAAATAATTCAATTAAATAAAATATTCAATAAAAGATATATTCTTTACCTACTTTCAATTCCTACTATTAGTCCCTATATATAGAGAGAGACTCTCCCTATATATATATATAGAGAGAGAGAGATCTTATTCAAATTTTCAATCATTAATAAAATACATTGTATTCATCCAATCAAGTTCAAGTAAATTTTTTAAAACTTGTAATGGATTACTTTTGATGTTAATACTATTTTTTCAAATATTAATACATCAATTTTTTATTAATTAATTAAAAACTAACTTTCATGCTAAAAATCTTTATTTCTCCACCCTCAAATAAGTAACGAATACAGTTTGTTTTCTCCCTACACTAATGAGGTTAGCTTTTAATTTTAAATGATTCTGTTTATTTTCATAATGTTTGATGCATTTAAAATTAAACATTGTTAATTAATGGATTTTTCAGATTCCTTTTGAAGCACTTTTGAATTAAAATAATACAGACTAAAAAAAATTAAAAATTTCTAATCTGTATTGCATTACCTCAACTGAATGAAGAAAATTCACACATTTTGTACTGCCATAATTGGCTTTGAATCTATTGGCCTTGAAAGTGCAATGCTAGAATAAGTTTTTGATCAATTGTTTATAATAGCTGTAATTGGTAGGCCATGATAACCTAGTTGATAAGGTGTTGGATTTGCATCCCTTGGATTGCAAGTTCGAACCCACTAGCTGAAGATCTTTGTGTGTGGTGGATGTTAAATCTGTATAGTCACAAACTTCTCTATGTGGTGAGTAATACCACTAGGGGTACTGGGCCAGAGGCGATCATTTGCTGTTTCAGATCTAAATTATGATCTGTGGATGAATAAACGAAATTTATGAATGAAGGCCACCCTGCAAAAAGGGTTTGTGACATATGTAAGCTAAAAGCCAGACTTCTGCCCTCGGATGCTCAGAGGTCATACTCTCAGAAGCTACTGCACCCCTCCTTCCATTGTAAAGTGGAACACGAGAACCACAGCAAAAACAATTGTAATTACTTAATAAAAAGCAGAAAATAAAATTTTTACTAATTACTTACGTAGGAATTGATTTTAATTTTTTTTATTTTACTTGTTTTTAAATGTTTATAATTATTCAGTCCCTGCTTTTTATTTACTTATACTGTTCACAGTTGCAATCCTTTTTGAAACAATGTCATTACTTAAATAAATAAACAATCACTACTCTTTAAATAAGACTTTATCAATAGTTATAAAATGTCAAAAACTTTAAAGTATAAAATCCAGGAATGCGCAGAGAAATATTATTAATACAATTTCACATGATATCTTTTTTTAAATTTTAATTCACATTTTTCATGGGAGTGAGGAAGTAAAGACAAATAATGATGTATTTTCATACAATTTTCTAAACTATGTCATTAATCCTTATTATCAACAGCAAGTGAATAAGATAAAAGGAAAAAAATTGTTAAAAATTAATCATAAATATACTATTAAGGATAATGAATGATGTTCATAACTAACATTCTAGATTGTCCTCTTTTATACAAACTGACTATTTTTTGTGATATAAGTAAAATCAGTAGAATGTGGACTGAAATAGCATATTGTGAACTAAATGTTCGAAACAAGTAATGAATTTCTTCCAAGCAAGTGTATAACAAAATTTCCTGTAGGATAGTGCTGCTGCGACACAAATCATAAATATTTATTTTAAAAAACGCACCGGTAGTTGAATAATTATAAATATTATTTTGCAAATAGTTGTAAATTCAAATTCTAGTATCATTTTCCATATCAGAATTCTTCATCCTTAAAATAGAAACTAAATTAAAGAATGAAATTTTTTTTTTTATATAATTTTATTTTTATAAGAAAGGAACCAATTCCTAGTAATTTAACTGATTTCCTACAGAATTGAAAAAATTGAGGATAATTTAATTAAACAGAAAATAAGTAAAAAAATAATTCAAATTGAACAGTTTAAACCAATAAAGATGTACAAGAAATAATATTCAATATCTCTATGTCATTTACCTCTAAATAAAAGTACCAATTATATGATATCATTATTCTTATCAAGTTTAAGAATACAATAAAAGCCCTTTTATAAGTATTAAAACTTGGTGGGAAAATTACTTCCAACACTGCATTATAAACTTGTATTTGCTTAACACATTAAGGACAACTAACAAGTTTTATTGTTTTTCATGTCTCGAGTTATGTCTTAATGTGTTAAATAACAGAATCCAAGAAATTTTATTTAAATTATGTTGGATATGCTGAGTATTCAATAGTTTATTAATTACATTTTTAAGAAACTATGAATTAAACATAATTGGAAGATATACAATTGCTCTCCTTAAACTTCTTTAATAAACATAGAAAAAAAAAACAGATTTAAAATCTAAAGTTAAAAGTTCTAATGATCAAAAAATAATTAAAACATTTAAAATTAAAGATGCCAAGTACAAATGTTTGAGTTAAATTACAGTTATCTATGTATATAGATATGAACAATATAATAAGTACAATGACAGCAAAGTTAGTTTAAAATGATAAACATTCAGTTATACTTGAAAGCAAAATTTAATTGCTGTCAACCCAAGAGAATAGAAATAATTTTTTAAAAAAATTAAAGTATTTGATATAGATTTTGCCAGTTGTAAAAGAAATGGAAAAGTGGCAAACTATTATTTACATTTTTAAATATTTCTGAAATTCTTTTTTTAATTTTTTTATGTACAAATAATAATTTAAATTTTTATTTCAAAAATCTATAAAAATCTAGTACCAAAATATTAATCAGGTATTATAGTTAATGTAATAATGAGGGAGACCAATACAAAAGTTATACATATAAAAACATTTATTCCAAACAGATGCACAAAATTATTTTAATATGTAAACTTTAATGAACTGGTTCTAAACATAAGACAAATTGATCGAAATTGAGCAAACATAAAAAAACATTTCTGACATGTAAATGTCAGGAGTTAGTATTTTTTTCCACAATTTACAATTTCCCCAAATGATATGCAGGTATAATGGTATTTATAATATATATCAAAATATAATGTATAATGGTCTATTAAAAATATATATCATAATAAATTTTCGTATTCCCTATAAAAATTTAGCACATTCTAAAAGCAATTATTTTTTAAAACATTAAAAAATGCTTACGAATTCTTTTATCGGATTACTATATCTTTTTTAATGTTTTTTTTAAAAAAAAACCTTGCTTAACACTATATGGCAACTTTTTTATCGACGTTTACCGATAAAGATGTTTACCCGCATATGGAAAATTAATTTTCTAAAATAAATAATGAAATTCTAATCTTAATTAAAATTAATCCAAAAAGCTTTTATTGAAAAACTATGACTCAAGGAAAAAAATAAGCACCGAACATAATCTCGAAGTTTCAACCCTAATAATACAATTAAATACAAAATAAAGATATATTTGTTTATCTTTCCAACTCCATTAAAAATAATCATACCTGCCCTACAGTCAAGGCTCCAAGAACTGCACCCATCTTAGAAATAAAAAGCTATTATCTTAGCTAATATGCTCTAAATTTCAACACTATCTACTGCGAATTTGCGCAGTTTCTACTGAAAAATTACGTTAAGATTTCCTTCGATGATTTAATTATCTCTGTGTTTCGAGAACAAAACCACAACAAAACGAAAACTTGGTTGAGTTGAGAAGTGACATGTCAAAAACACATGACGAAATTGCAATGTTCACTGCAATATCCAATGAGAAAGAAGACTTTTGCTTTGTCTAATTTTAAACGCACTAGAGTTCTAAATAAGTAAACAAAAATAAATAATGAGAATCAAGCGGTCAAGCAAGACAAACTTTTTCTTGTTAATAATCTTACTGAATAAAAGCAACTGAATAAAAGCAAAAATAATATTAATTTAATCACTAGAAGAAACAAAAAAAATGGAGGAGCTGCTCAGATGTGATGTGCAATAGTTTGACTGATGTTTGCCTATTTGATAACAGATTTCTAAATTTTCAACATTTTCTATTTAAATGTATTAATTATCATTTCCTGAAATGATCTACTGCCATTTCGAAATCGACAACTTTGTTGAATCTTATTATATTTGTTCATTTGAAAAAATTTTGTATTCTCGATCTTGTATAAAATGATGTATATAGACAGAAAGTATAATAATTTTCAAAAACTTCGACGTTGAAATTTTAATAAATTTCCACGTTTTAGATGTCCCTGAGTTCGAAAAACATATTTCTATAGTTATTCTTGTCTGTCTATGAGCACGATGGATGAAATTCGGTGTTCAAAATAAATAAAAAAAATCCCATCAATCCAAAGCAGATATGTAGATAAACGAAATTTGATATGTTAGACAGCTTTCTATCAAATTTTGAACGAAATCCACTTAGAAAAGTTTAATATCTAATAGATAAATGGACTATTGTTTATCTACTTATTCGGCACCACCGATAAATCTGTTCAATATCTATGGAAGATAAGGATAAATTCAAATGCAAAAGAACAACACTTCAAAACATAAAGAACTCAACATAAAAAAATTTGACATGTAGTTTAATATCTAAAGTCAGTGCTAAATTATCAAATAAGCATCTGCCTAAATGTTCCGCAATAACAGGAGGCTCCTAAATTTCAATACATTTTGCGAATTTTTTTATTTTCTGAATATATCAATTTTTTATTTTCATTTAATTTATGAAGACCGAGTTCTCGAGCTCTCATGTTAAAATCAACCATCCATATTATTAGAATACTATTATTAAAGTATTATTTTAATATTCCGTTAACTTTTACATTAGGTTGTTCATAAACTCTAAGACCATGTTGCTTTAAAATAAATAAATAAATATATATATATACATTTGATTCTATTATCAAATATTATTTAGAATATAGTTAAAATGTTGCTTTAAATTTTTATTTTATTATTATCGTTAATTTAAATTTGCTTTTGAATTTTAATTTTGGTTACTATATTTTTAAGTGTAAAATATTATGGAAGAATAATTACAGTTATCAAAAGGCTGTTGATTCTCATGAGTCTAATCGCTAAATATTAATCTTCAGAAATAAAAGCCCCAACATTTCTTTAAATTAAAATCCGTAATTTTATTTACAGACTTCCATTTTGATTGAATTGATAGCACATGCTCAAAGGTAAGCAGCCGCATGGTGGGACTGGCTTCACCACTACTCTAAAATCATCTTTCTTGAAATGGGTCTTAAATGTTTTGCCAATTCATCAAGATCTCTATTTAAAACTTCTTACATGTATAACTGAAATCAATAAAAAAAATCTGATATAGATAGAGAGTAAAATGGGTCCATCTGGGCTTATATTGTTTAAAAACCCTTTTAAATTTTCTTCGGTTTGTCTAATATATTTTGTTATATCAAATTCTGAACCAAACTCGTCAACTGTTTGATTATCCATCAATCTGTACAAATGACTACCTTTAAACGCGAGGACTCAGAAACTCTATAACTTGGTACGTAATCTTGATACTAAAAGTGTAGTTCTGTAACAAGTTTTGGTTTAAATCTTTTGAAAAGGAGGAGTGAAAATGCATATTCAATATTCTTCATTCTAACGAAGAACAAAACATTGAAATACGATAATCAAAGCAATTAACAAAAATGAGCACTCATGGGGTTCAGGCTATTGCCCAAAGTCTGCAGTTTTTATACTGGGTGGTGGGGTCGTAATACATTTATCAAATAATATGCGAACAATTCTGGGAATACTGCTGCAGCTGATTTTGGTTTCTATATTATTTTCGATCTTGAAAAGTGTTAAGTTGTATGATTGTGATCGCATCTTGATTAAAAAGACGCTTTCCAAGTGGTATCATATTTCTTTCTTTCTTTTTTCATTCAAAATACTTGACCAGATGGTTTTCGACGAATCTTTCCATCTAACATCCTACAGCATATTTGAAAATATAACTTTTTGGAATAGTGTATGTGATTACCGAAAATTGCAATAAGCTAGCATGAAGAAATTTGATATGTGATCTTACCACCAAATTTTGAGCGAATGCGTTGAAAGGAAGTCTGTTTGTTAATGCAGATCGTAAGCTCAGTGGTTGAAAAATTCAAAAAATTGTCTCGTTGTTTATTTGTATGTGGGTGATTAAAGTATCTCAACTAATATAATGGCACAGACAAACCAAATTTGGTATTTTATGAACAAAATGTGCTATTTTATGAACAAAATCGCATATTGTTACGAATAATTCTCCACAAGAACGATGTGAAGATGGAGACTTTATTATCTATGAAAACGTGTAATAAATATTCGTAACGCAAGCTACAAATTCAAAGCGAATCAAATCTAACCCGCTATTTCGGTTAAGAGCGAAACTATAGAACGCTCGTCGAAGAAAAAAGACTCTCTCTCAAGCTAAACCAACCAACGTATCAAGCGCTCCGAACTGCTCTGATCCCCCCTTTAAGTCTCGCCTTTTAAATAGCGCCCCACTAAAGTGGACAGGGCAAACTCAGAAACGGTGTGCAAGTCTTAAAATTTCATCAACATTCTATAAGAACAAATCTTAGCTTCTACTACACACTGAAGCTTTTAGTAAAAACCGTTAAGGCCCTCGTACGTCGCCAACAGATCTAAATCGTCAATTATGGCGATCTTCTGTTGTCAATTCCCTAAGAACGGCCTTGCCTGCTGACGTGCTTTTACATTACTATTAATTTTATACATTTATCCAAAAACTCATACATATTTACAATATTTTATATCTGATTTACATAAAAATTATAATATTTGTATTCAAATAATTTGAAAGGATGTTCACCTATCCTAAAGAAACTGCTATCATATTGAACAAAACTTAGTAGTTTAGTTAAAAAAAAATCTTTTATAACTATGAGTAACCTGATTAGTGTCCTAACCCTCAGTCAGAAGATTTCAATAAAAAAAAAAAAACAGTAATAAACGCATTAATGTTTTATCCTGATGGTGGAATATCTGCACTCAATTTTTGTCTCCTAGTCACTACATCAATTATTTGGACAACACAATCAGAATTTTACGACATATCAACTAAGAGGGCAAAGACATTTATGTAAAACTTTCTTTAACCTCCTAACTCTCGCTCCCGTGAAAATGACGGGCTGGGATTTCGACCTCCGTTTCTCGCGTCCGCGATATTGTCGGGCTGGTATCACTGTCAATAGTAACGCGACAAAACGATTAAAACCAATTCATTTCTTTTGCCGGTAAGTCATTTTATTTCTCATTTTATACACCAGATGGCAGTAATAGTCTATTTTAAATGCAATTGCAGATTATTTTCACCCAGGTGGTAGGAAAAATTGTGATATGTGTTTTGCAATCTTAACCCAGTTGCATCGTTATACTAGGGCCAGTTGAATATGCGTGATTTGTGTTAAAATGTTTTTTAATATGGTGTTCTTATGGAGTGCAAAGTTTGTTGTTTCAGGAGAGACGAAAACAATAAGAGAAGCAGGAAGGTACTACTGTCCAGATTGTGACGTTGGCCTCTGTATCCCATTCTTTGAAATTTACCACACACAAAAAAATTAACTAATCTTTATTTATATTAGACGTAAGATTATTTAAATTCTCTTTTAATGTTTAAAAGACGCATTTCTTACATTTTGGGTGCTTGCTGGAAAACCAATATTGAGTCAAAATATGCATAATGTTAGTTTTTCATGATTTTTTTTTAAAATTTAAATCTAAAAAAATATTAAAATTAAAGATTGAATGCATATGTTGCTCGTACACTTATTTCTATATAATTTTTATAAATAAAAAAATAGACACTTTCATGATCGTTTTCTTGAAAATTATCCTATCATTAAAGGATTAAAGAGTGATAAATATTTTTTATATTAAAAATTATAAAAATCAAACTCTGCACTTCTATAGACTTAAATAAAAGCATGGTGCTAATTTACAGGACAGAAAGTAAAGTGGTTCAAAAGTGCTTATGTAAAGATTTCTATATATAATTTTTTTTTTAATATAAACAAATTCCAGCGACAGAACACACCTAAAAGATTCAGTACATCTAAGTTGCCCTTTGATTGTATTTTGTTAACAATAAATATATGAAATTCTAGCATGCTAGATATTTTTATTACAATAGATAATAGAAATGGCACCATAAAAACTTCAAACTGTACCTCAAATTCTTATAACCATCATTCTTGAAATTTGATAGGATAACAAAGGCTTTTTCTGAATAGAAAGGCTTTCAAAATCCTGTTGATCTCAAAGAAAGATTATAAAAATGTTTAAAATATGAACATTTGTTCAAAATATTTGAAATGTGCTTTACAGGGATTTTTTTTTATTTTTCTTACCAATTTACTTTAAATGAAGAGAATAGCTATTTTTGCCCATGATAGTAAACAGCTTATAAATCATATTTTCAATGTTATAAGATTTGAACTGAACACTGACTTGCATAGCAACAAACAGAAATTTATTATTATTTTAAAAACAGAAATGTGTTATTTTCAATTTTAAATGAAGTCATGAGTTTTATTGAATTAAAAGCCCAAATCAAAGACAAAAGCATAAATTACATTCAAAAATCTAAAAATATAGAGAAAAATGATACTACTCAAATTTAATAAGGCATTATCCAATGCCAAAAAGCTTTACAGAAACAATTTTGTGTTAAAGTGATTAATGTTTCATAGCAACAGATGATATGTAAGTTAAATATCAGCACAGATGAGAGAGAAATAAAACCAACAGAGAAACGAATACACACTTTATTTGAGCACCATCATATAAATCTGTTTAAAAAGGAGAGAAATGAACACATTAATGGAATTTTCAATCACATACACCATAATACATTTGATGAATTTAAAATACATATTTTTTTAAACAAAATTTAAAATAACAAATTTAGAAATTCTATAAACAATCCTACAGTTAATTTTAAAAGTATAACAGTCAACAAGTAATTCCACTTTTAATTGTTTGTAATTTGTAATAACAAAACAAAAAAGTAGAACAGTTTTATGTACATGAAATATTTATGTAATAACAGTAGGAGCATCTCGTCCAGTATATTCTTTAATCTTTGTGATCTCCAATGCTATGTTTATTAAAGGTTTCAACACCTCCTGGAAGGAGCAGAAAAAAAAATATATAATTAATGATTATGTTTAAATGAATTTTATTATATTTACAGAAAACTTTGTCCCAAAAACGAGGGAGTGATAAAAGTTAACACATTAATATGGCACACGTTTTTTAAAGCTTATTTTGCAAGTAGAAAAATCACACCATTCAAAATGAATGATTTATCTAAATATTCATAGAGGTTTCAAATATGTAACCATTGAATCTTATTCAGTTCTCTCAGTATTAAAAGGTTAAATAAATTCTTTACAATATTTGCAAAAGATGAATGTAAATTCCAATATGTGACTTGAATTTACAAAAGAACTCCAATTATTCAAATTAAATTGCAATGTGGATATAAGGAAAAAACTTGGCCAACTGTATACAGTTTACATTTCAATAGAAAAAGTTGTTTAAAATATTCTTAGTTTGCAGAATTAACAAAGAATATTACAGAAAACTGACTACAATATAAAATTGACATGAAAAGGAAAACCTCATATGATATCATATTGCTTTTATAGCCAAGATACTTCAGAGATTTTAAGATAATTTCATGGTACTGATTTTGAATCTGGCATTGTATTTTGTTTAAGTGGTTCTAGTTTTTGAGATGAAATGAAAATTTCATTTTGAAATGAAATTTCAGTAATGTTGTACAAAACTCATAACTAAATCTCATTAGAATTGCTTTAAATATAGATCAATAAAAAATTAAATTGATACAATAAATGAATTCAATCTTAAAGAGTATTCAATATATAAATAAAAAAACACAGAAAACCTGCTAAATGTAAGTTAAGAAAAGAATAAAATTGAAAAATATATTTAAAAAAAGAAAAATCAAAAACTTATAATAGATTTATAAAAAAATACATTAAAGCAGCAATGGAATACTAAAATACACATGATGTCAAATTAAGTTCAATAAAACAAAAACTAAATAAGTTTTTGAATTAAATGGAAACAGATAAGATTATAAGATTTTGTTTTCTGCAACAAAAAAGTTTAGCATTAGAAATTCCAGCAATAATTGGCTATCATTGGAAACTTCCACCTATCTTAATATTTTTGTTTTATCTGTACATCTTCAGAAAAAATCCAGCTTCTAGGAAAAAAATAACTTTGAACCAATTTTTCACTTGTTTGGTTTTGTAAAAACTTATTAAAAAGGATATTACTAATCAAAGACTCAATACCAGTAACTGACGTTGAATATTAAATTTCAAAATCATAAAAAAAAAAATAAAAAAAAATCCCTACTTACAAATTTTTATAACTCAGTTCCAAAATATTTAACAATAATCAAGTCAAGTTTTATATGAAGTGTAGGGCAAATTATTTTATTTCTATCTGATGCCTTCTAATGCTGTACTTGCCAATCGTTTTTTTCTCAAAACCAGTTATTTTTCTCTAGTGGCGAAACTAGTATCATTTGGGGGATAAAATTTAACTTCAATGGATTATATTTTTCAGAGTAGTTTAAAATATGTTAGATGATTTCGATAGCCATCTTGTGGAAGATCAGCCAAACAACAGATAATGCTTGCTTGAAGTCACAGTTGATTAAATTAATAAAATTCAAAATTCCATAATGTGATTTAATATTAGGCAAAAATGACTTTTTTTTGCCTTAAATGTTTGAATATCAAAAATATCTCACTAGATATCATAAATACAATGAGGAAAATGGTATAAAATTTAGATGATTTTTTTCTCAGGGATGCATTGAACCAGCATAAAAATATAATTCATTATATCATGCAAAATATTTTTTTTAAACTGGAAGCATGCATCTGTACTGAATGGCTTACAAATTAGCCATTGATTTACAATTAGAAAAGATACTTATGTATTATTAATAGTTATGAATTATAAAATTTATTCATATTATAAACTTTAAAATAGAATTAAGAAATAAAAAAGATCATTATATATATATTTTAAAAAAGATAAATCAGAATTATTAGAATGTAGTACTAACAATTACTAGAAAGCAGTTAAGAAACATAATGCTAACAAATGTAAGAAAAAAAATATTCTAATATAAAAAATGTAATTACGTTAGCAGGTTGCTTTATTTTTTCAGCATCTTTCTCATAACTATCAATGTACAAACGAACAGTAGCACCACTGCTTCCAGTTCCACTCAATCTTAAAACAATTCGAGATCCATCATCAAATAGGATTCGAAGTCCCTATAAAAAAGAACAGTAATTATTTTTTTTATATTTTTTTTTTAAAACCCCACATACATGCAAAATTAAATACTAGAAATTATTGGACGATGTTTTGCTATTGCATTTAAATTTTAGAAAAAAAAATATTCACAAAAAACAAATCATCTGTATGTATAGAATGACAAAATGGAAAAAAAAAAATTAAGATGAATTTGTTAATTGCCCTTTGGCAATAACTCATATGTTATGTTGTTTAAATGTTTGCATCAGAGGAAGTGCTATTTTGTTCAGAGTTAAATAATTTCAAGAAATAAATTGAATAGTTTTGAATATAAACTGAAATAATTGAATATGATAAGGCAAATGCAAGCTAAAAAAATCACTCATAACAATAACAAAAATGAAGTATTAAATATTTTTCGAATTGAATACAGTTTTCTAAATATATGAACATAGCTACATTTTATTACCAATTAATTTTCCAATTTTGAAGAATAGCTAATCAATCAGAAAGACATATTATTATTAACCATTATCTAAAATAATATATTAAAAGTAATATTGCTCTTGTATTAAGATGCAGTATATCATAGTTAAATGATAAGATTTAATTAATTTTATTAATACCATTGTTGGCAATTATTTTAATATTATCATGTTAACCATCTCTGGTGAAATGAATATTATTAAAACATTGGAAAAAGAATAAAATCACTTAGATTTTTAAACACTTCAAAATTATATATTTTTATTTTTTAACATTTACTTGTATCATTATCTTTTACCAAAAAATTTTAATTAAAAAAAATGATGATTATGTTCTTAGTAATTGATAAAAATTACAAGCATTTAATACAATTGTTTTAAAAAACTTTATTTTTTATAGTGAATGCATTTTAATATTTTTGTTAGAAGCAAAAGTGCATAATTATATGAAGAGTGAAACAGCAAGATGGGATCACATATCAATATCAAAAACATTCACAATGTGATTAATAGGGGTTGGTGAGAAAAGCAATCAGGGGATGTAATGGTCAGTTACTATTTTTAAAACAAATAATTAACAAAAAGATAATAAATGTAAAAATTTATAAAATCACGATTTTTGCTAATAATCTTTTTTGTACAGAAGTATCGTAAAAATTAATCGTAAAAAAGTTTAAAACATGAGTCTTGAAAATCACAGAAGGAAGATTTCCAAAAAAATTATCAAAAAGAATATAAAATCAAACACACTTTCTGAAAAAAAAATTACATTATTCAGCTTCCTATTTATTTATAAATAGCTTACTTGTTTGGAAGCAATACTTTTATCCACAGGGTCAGTATATTCAAAATTGTCCATGTTTGACACAACATAAGTTTTATTCAATGATGTGAATGATTTTTTAATCAATTTTTTCGCCTCCATCACTCCTTCCAGTTCAGCGATCATCTTGTTGCAAGGCTCAGCGTCGCAATTTTCATAATCATACCTAGAAATATTAAACAAAGTTTATCTCCTGTCATATGTGAGTAACTATTCCCAGGTTATTAAATTCAATGCAGTTTAGATATGCTCTATACATGAAACACAGGGGGAACATCTGTCTAGCAAGGATGACCAGTTTTTCTTTCTTCATATGCAACTACCTGCTACAAACTTTTTATATTCACAGTAACATTTTTTAGGACAAGAAATGATGCTTGTTACACTTACAAAGAAATGCAAAAATAAATTGTCCATTTTGCATAATGTAATAATAAAAAAAACATAAATTGTAAAAATGATTCTTCTGGGGCATTGCCATTTTATTTTACACAATTAAAAGGGTCATTTTTACAAAAATTATTTAAATGAAAAAAAATTAAATTATATCATATTTATTGATGCTATCACATAGTTTCTATCTATTGCCATTTATTGCAAATAAATATTTTAAATTTGCGCCTTCTTTCTGAATGACTGTGTATTCAAACACAGATAAATGGCAAAATATTTTAAATGATGTCAGTTTTTGCTGAAAATCAGCCAGAGGAAAGTGAATTATTTGTAAGGAAACAGCATGCTGCTTTAAATTTTTTAAATATCAGAAATCTTCAACTTGTAACCTGCAGAACAATTGAAACTATCTTTTCATTTTGAATATTAACATTCCTGATAATAATAACTTTGCTCACTAATATTTTTTATTGGATATACTCTAATACTGAGAGAAAAAAATTAAAATGTATTAAAGTAGTATCACCTAATCAATTCAAAAAGCAAATATTTAATATTTTATGTGAAGTGTAGATTTTTATAAATACAAATATTTAAAAGGCAATAATTAAAATTTAGAAGAAACTACATATAACATAGTGGGGGAAAATATAACTAAAATGGCTATTCTAAAATTTGATGTTTTCATAAATTGTCAAAGAATTGAATAATAAATATAAATATTAGAAAATTTTGAAAAATCATTTTCCATTCACACAGTGAGCATTAGGCCAGTTTAATCCTCAATTATATTAAAACAAGTAATCACAAAATAATTTAATAAGAAGAAAACAAGTATCCAGATTAGCATTTTCATGCTTACATAAACTAAACTTACATGGAAATATTAATGACATTTTTTTTGCACCCCACAATAAATAAAAAATATTTTAAAAAACAATTTTTTCATACATTCTTAGTACGTGATTTCACGGCATAAGTTTTTGTTTTCAAATCAACTAATAATGCCATTTATATGACAAAATAAAAATAAATTTAAAATTGTTGAACAATTAAAAAAAATCCCTGAAAGATCTCTTTTGTATTATTTGTATAGTGTTTTCTGAATTCGTTGCAATAATATATTTATAAATTTTCAGATTT
>JAOUZG010003912.1:2172454-2188445 GCA_026289955.1 Argiope argentata
TGTTTTCTGAATTCGTTGCAATAATATATTTATAAATTTTCAGATTTTCTTGAACAAAAATGTATAAAGTTTAAATAAATTACAAAATTCAAAATTAACCCTGAAAAAGATTAGTATAAGAAAGTTAATATAAAAAAATCATTCTCATTATATAGATGCTAAAACTATATATTGATATTAAAAATACAGAAGTTTACACATAATATAATTAATACTTGATGCACAATTAATACTTTGAATGTTGATATAAAGTCATTAGATATACAAATTAAACTTAATATGAAATACTTCAATTTATAATTAACAGTTTAGTTTTTATTCATTCATTTTTTCCTTAGATGCAAATAATTATATTGAAATAGATTTGAATGATGTATGTTGTTATATTTCTCAGTAATACTCATGGAATATTAAATTAAATCAAGCTTCACAAAATCATTTTTTAATAAAAAAAGGTAATGAAATTTTACCTTGTAAAAAAGTTACGTCCAAATTTTTGCCAATGCTCCAAAAGGATTTGTTCAATACTCATCTTCTTATTTGCAAGAACTGATAGCCAGGCAAGGACAGCCCAGATGCCATCTTTTTCCCTGCATAAAGCAAAACAGAATTAGCTTCTACATAGATTTCCATACCGAATTTCAAAAACTATAGAACAATAAATCATTCAATAAACTAATAAATTTTGGCAACCAATTCGTTCGCCCAGTTTATCAACTATTTAAGTTATTAAATGATTAATTCATTTTTATATGACTGTAAAACATGAATTCAATCAATACATTTCAAATTAAAAAGTATATATATTGCAAATTAAAATCCCAAGTGAAAATCCTACTACTGAGTTAATAACTGCTAAATACATATCTTAAGCTGTTCTTATGTATAGTTTGAATTCCTTCATAGCATTTTAAACAATTTTTTTTCTGATAAAATATCTTTGGAGAATGTGTAGGTTAGGAGTGAATTCACAACATTAGGGTTTGTAGTTGAATAACATGATCACTATACAACAGCAATTACTAATGTATAGTAGATGTTATCTGGCTTAGAAAGCTTTCACCATATACTCCCCCCCCACTAGTGAATCGATACAAATGATACAGTTTAGTAAAAGGGTATGGCGAGCAAATTATTGTTTGCGATGTTAGCCATTGTTTCTAATACGCCTAATGACTTTTGCTGTTGGTAGGGGGTGCCACAACAGCTATAAGAAGGTTGCTTATTTAAGGTCACAGGTCACCATTTTGAAGATTTGATGATGTTGACCTTGCAACATTCTGGTTAGTAACCTACTAACATACCCACTATGCAAAAGTTATTACTTGTGCACGGTATATGTTATTTGGCTTATAAAGCTTTCACTACATATCAAATAGGATTAAAAATAATTTTTCTTGTAAAGTGGAAATTGTGCAAAAATGAAATTGATATTGTTAAAAATATAATTTTTTTAAGACTTTCAAATTATATACAAAGGTAATTTTTTCATAAGATAATTGCTTTAGAAAATATGAATATCAATTTTCACAGGAAAATCATAACGATATGACTAGATTTTAAATTAATGTACAGTCGTCAAAATTTAATATTTTGCAGCAATTTGTACCAATTTTTATGCAATCTCTAAAAGCCATTTGTTATCATTTCTGGTATCCATCCAGAATAGCAGTTTTTAAAAAAGTTTTTGGATGACTGGCATGATTTTGATGTGGTTGTCCAGAAACCACTAATTAACCTGAAGTCTTACTAATTTTACTTATCTGTAGATGGTAAAGCTATTTTTGTTCTTGACTAAACTTTTAGCTTGAAATCCATTTTTTTATTTCATTTATTTTTTCTTTCCTCGTACTGAATGCATTTTTTAATGAGATGGCAAAATGTTTCCAGAATATTGCTAATAATATTTGAGGCTTTATTAGCTGAATGAAACACTGAATTTAATGAACCAGTAAAAATATTGAGTGAATGAAGTAATGCAAAATTCATATGATGGTTTGTTAATAGTTGAACACTGTTATTCTATGATAGCTGGTATTCTAGTGAGCATTTTTCCTGTGCCATGTATATTAGTGTTTTTTTGATACTTACGTATTAGACTGTCGATGCCAATGGTTTAGTAACTCATTGATGACAGATTCAAATTTGATGATAAACCATCAATGCCAATGAAACCAAAAAAAAAATTCTAGGCAACAGTTAAAGTTTGAACAATTTTTTAAATAATGGCAGTTTAGCAACTCATTGGCGAGTGCTTCAAATTTGGTGATGAAGATCAACTGTTAATATGTAAGTATCATTTATATATATACATAGCTTTTGGTAGGTATTCTCTTATTATTTTTAGTAGTTTAACTCTTTATTATTTTTTCACTTGATAACATAATTCTCACCAGTTGCAAGATTTCATGTACATTTGTTACATTTTGATAATCAAAAATAAAGGGGGAGAGATGACAATTTTAAATTTATTACCATTCTACTTTTGCTTTCCATTTAAAAAATATATAAAAATTGAATACCTTATGTGATCTGATCCAGTTCCAAAACTTTCTTCACCACATAGTGATAACATTCCAGCATCCATAAGGTTCCCAAAATATTTCCATCCGGTTGGAGTTTCATAAATTTTCTTACCAGTTACTTCAGCCACTCTATAAAATAAAATTAATACTTATACATTATTTGTTAAACAATGTTTCAACTTAACAAACAATGTAACAGGTTATTCTAATACTATTATACTCAACACAATATTTTTATATTCATTCTCAATGTCAATATATAGCAGTATAGACTGCAATCTCATATTTTAATTTATATATATAAAATTAAATATCCATTGGTTTGACTTAAAAAGAATTCTACAGTCCTAAAAGAATTAAAAAGATATTTAGAGTATAATAGTCCCAAGAACCTGAAAAGGCTCAAGGCAATAAAACCTTTCTATGTCTCTTAAGCAAATGATACGAGGGTAAAGCAATTTTACATTTTTCTGCCATAACTTCAAAGCACATAAGAAAAAAATTATTTTTATAACACTTGCAATTCTAAGCAAGGATGCTAATTTAATTTTTTTCTCTTGATTTTTATCAATTTTATACAGTTTAAAAAATGCAAAATTTATGTATACTCTATTTTTTAAATCAAAATATTAAACCTATTTTGCTGTTCAATCATATTTACCTTTTACACACAATTGTAATGTTAAATTTAAGTTGCCTTTTTAAAACATGTACTTTTTTTGTAATGTATCTGTCTAAAATTTTAGGAATTTTTTTCAGTAGCAGTTGAGATTGATATTTATGTGTGTGATTGCAAATAAGAAATTATTATCTGATACAAATGCTTTTAGATTGTTTTCTTCTCAGACATTTCTTAAAATAAGATTTAACCTCTTAATAAAAAAGACAGGTTGAATTTAGAAATATTTCTAAAATGGTTAAGTATATATTGTCAAAGTCTAAAGTAGGAGCTCCAAAATGCCTTTATATATATGTGCCAAATGTGGGGAAAAAATGCTATTTGTCTGAAATCTTTAGATTACCCAGATACAAAACTAGATAAATGGAGATAAAGCTGTGGGTACAGTATAATTTATAAATCAAAAAGGAAATTTATGAGGTACATATTATTTGAAAATAAATAAATATTTATATTTTAAGGAATATAAAAACATGATTCATTTATAATTTTTACAAAATTTTTCACACAATCATATCCTATTATATATAATGATTAAATTAAAACATTTTCACTACAGTTAAGAGGATGGTACATTACATAAAATAACACATAATAGATGCATAGTAAAATAACACTGCAATTTTATAAACTATATTTTTTTACTAACCTGTAATTTTTAATTTGAGTAGAATGATTCATGTTATTATTAATTGTTATTTGGATGCTATTATGTTTAAAATATTTTCTATCATATATTTATTATAAAGTAAAGAAACAGCGTTAATTTTTTTTATGTGAAATCAAATTTAATTAGATGAAAATTTTAGTTGTACAACTTAATTTTCTTCAGATAAATTTTAATCCATACACAATACATAATTATTGCTAAAGTTAAAGGATGGCAACTAAATAAAATATAAAGTTATACCAAGACATTTTTTCCCATTAATTATCTAGTTATTTTCTTTTAACACAGCCCATAAAAAAATCCATATTTAAAAAATTAAGTATAGCTTTTATATTTGAAATGTTTGCAGGGAAAGAAAGCAGGCAAGTAAGCTAACAGGAAATCAAGTCTTTACTCTTTTTCTTCATAATTAAAGAATTTAATCACAGCAATTACAAGAATTTCTTAGTTAAATTCATGAGCACTGAATGACACATATCACAGAGTAAAAAGATATCAGAAAAATGATACTGTGGAAACGCATTTAAGGCTTAGATAGCTTCAAAACAACTTTTATTAAAATTCAATTGACATAACATTTAGTTTAAGGATATGTGTAGATTCTTAGGAATGCAAAAAGCTAGACTGAATTTTGAAGTGAAGTTTAATAATATATGATTGGAAAATAGTCTCAAGTCCTCAGATAAACTGAAATTGTCATGTAAAGCAGTATTTATAAAACAAAAATAATAACAATCCTATACCTGTCTACAGCTCCTGCAGTTGGCATGCTCCTAGCATAGCCTTTCACTCCACTCTTTTTGAAATATGGAATGCATTCCAGATTATTAGCTAAGACAGCCAAAGAATCTGATGGACACACAAAAAAAGCTTTTTTGCCCAAAACCATATTACGATCCTGTAAAATAAAATAACAAGCATATTACAAAGAAAAATCATAGAAATACAGTATGTGATTTTTACTAGCAAAAAGAATGTATGTTTCAAATTATTTTTTTTAAAAAAACTCATCACAACATCAGTAATGCTGAATTTAATTTTATAAATTATAAATATTAATTTTATCAATTAATAATGTTATACATTTCTATGATCATCTATTAAGTGTTTTAAACTTACACCATCACCATCAAATGCAGCTCCTAAATCAAAATCACCTTTCTTCATAGCATCAACTAAATCAGCAGCATATGTTAGGTTAGGATCTGGGTGATGGCCACCAAAGTCTTCTAGTGGCACTCCATTCACAACACCATTAGCATCAGCCCCAAGTTCAGTAACAAAAATTCGTTTAGCATATGGTCCAGTAACTAAAGAGGAAAAAAATTTCTTAACGCTCAGCATTGAAAGTTCATTATTTTTCTGCCAGTACTTGAAATAGTTTTAATCAAAAAGAGAATTAGATAAATTTTTCTTATTTAAAAAAAAATCTTAAAAACTGTCAGAAGACAAATGGAGAAATCTGAAGGACCAAATCACAACAAAAGTAATATTGGTAGGAACTGCTAAAGACCACCACCAGCTACTGTACAACCCCTCCCTTGGGAAATACATCAATTGGAGAAGCCAGGCACCCACATTTTTCAGTCCCTATCAGGTTGCCAAAAACCAATCATCAGCTTCTCATCCAATTATGAATTGCCTCTCTTGAGATATTTGAAAAGGGAATGAAAGATTTTAATTTTGTAACTCCTAGCACAGAACTATATCTAGAACATTTGTAAATAGTAAAGGTGAGCTAGCATGAGAATATCTTTTGCAATTAATTATTTACCTGTATTATTTCTTATGCTCTTCTGTCACTTTGAAACTTTTAGTAATATTATATTTACTTTAGAAATTAGTTTATTTTTTAATATACCTATATGTATCGAGTTTTTAGATATAAAATTTGACGCTTTTCAAATTCTAAAATAAATCTGAGCAAGTCAATATAAAAATGAATTTGTTTGCATTTAAATAAATTTAATTCTTTAAGCATGATCCATTGTTTATAACGAATTATCTAGATTAATAAACCTATAAATTAGAAAAAAACTTTTAAATGATAATTTTTTTTGATGCAGTGATTTTAAAATGACATTTGCATGTGCTTATTAAATTAAAATTTATGTTCCTGAATCAATTTTTTTTTTGTAAACTAAAAGTTATTAGAATAAACAGGAAAAAATTTAATTTCCTATAAAATTATGAATTATCAAAATTCACATATAATCCTTTTACACTAATAAGGATTTGGATATTGGATACATGACTATGCAAGAACCTCACATAACAGAAATGAGATCTCAATTGCAAATTCGGGAGAGAATGCTAACCTTCATTCATTTAAACTTTTAAAGAATAAGATTTTGATGACAGGAGGTTCTCAAAGGTTTAAAACAATGTAATAATGTATTTTTAAAACTTTTTAAAGTCATTTTTATTATTTTAACAATACTATTAATTCACAAAATATTACAAAATATATAAAATTGTGCTGATAAAAACTGGTAAATTTTGCATGCATACAAACAAGTACTTTCAAGAAAATCTGTATTCACAATACTTGAAGAATATCAATATTTAAGGGTTTTATGCAGCAAATCTTCATGCATTTTATACCAAATTTTCATATATTTTATGTACCAAATCTTTATACATTAAATTAAAATCTGAATTTAGTTACTGTCTAAGAATGTCAAGTCTCTCAAAGTCAGCATGCAACAGAAATAGGTACTTTTTCCTTAGCCAGATGCAAGCAAAAAATAATAAAAGAAATTTGGAGGAATTTTATGTCACTTGTCGATTTTTTGCTTGCACCTGGTTAATGGAAAGCATCCAAAAATATTAATCTAAATTATTAATTCTATGTAATTGAATTGAAAGCAAAAATAAATGGAATGTCTAATCATTCAATCAGGTATATACATAAAAAAAGTATTATTTTGTTGAGAATAAATAGTGGTTAGTAATATTTATGATAAGAAAGGAGCAGAGTTTCATCAATGGAATTTATATTTACCAAATAAAAACATATACAGAATTTTACCTTTTCAATAAAGTTAAACTTACCTCCATGCATACAGTTGATAAGGACTTTGAACCCACTAGATATATGTGATTTGATGGCAGAAAAATCAAAGATTTCTTTCATAAGTTCCAAATAATCATCAACAGAATCAACAATTTCAACTCTGAATGGTTCATTTTCAATTAAATAGTCATTTATTCCTATTTTGGAGATATCACATTCTAAATCAGGACAAATATAATATTCTTTTATTTCATTTGAAAGTTTGTAGATACTGTTAGTACAACCATCTGGAGCTGGGCCTATTTAAAAAAGAATAAAACTTTACTGTAACAATATAGTAATATAGTTATAGATTGTGAATGCATTCCTCTTAAATTAACTGAACATGTATTAAAATATTAAAAAGCTTAAAAACTAGAATAAATAGAAAATATATAGAATAAACCCAGAACAATCTTGGATTATATTTACAGCTCTCCCTAACAGTTTACTAGGTGATTTTAGAATATACAAAATTATATTTTAAACAAGATGCTAAGAATTATATAATACGGTCACAATAAGATTTCATTTGCTGGGGATTTATTTCTTGTAACTTTAATTAGTAATGTTTTTAATTTTTTGGCAGTTTATTAGAGGGCATAAATATCAACAAGTACCAATATTCTCAATTAAAAAAAATTTGGATGAAGATCATATTATTAAGATTTCTATATACATTACCTACAGGGTATAAAAATAGCTATACAAAACAAAACCAAAAGTATTTAAATAGATGTAATTCCAATTTCCTAAAAAATCCATTGAATTTTTCTTTATAGAAAAGAGTATTCCTATTAAAATACATGAAAAATTAGAAAGCAAATGAATATTGAATTCCAATGCCAGATACCACAGTTAGATTTTGATGCATTTCAAAACAAGCTTTACTATCCTAGCTTAATCAGAAAATAATACAGAGATAGTTGAAACACTTACCAATATCTAATTACTAAAAAGATACAAAAACTTTGATATTTTTCCAAAATAAATGATCATAGAAAATTTCAATAAGTAGGAAATACGCTTTTGCAAAAAAAAAAAAAAAAAAAAACAAAAAAAAAATCACTGATGATATAAATCAACTATTATACAATTATATGGAAACTTTAATAAACAGAATAGAATGTTTATTTAATTAAAGTTTGATAAAACTCAATTCTTTAAATAAGAGTTAAAAAAAGATAGACCTCAAATATTTGAGATATGGTGAGAAAAGAATTATATCCGAGACAGTACTCTTCTTTCCAAACTTCCATGCCGTAGAAACAATTTAAATACATTAAGAGATTAAACATGAAATTTCAAATAAGATGATACATTTGGATAATACTACACAATAATTATTATACTGAAAATATTAAAAATGATGATTTATTCTTTTTAAATTAAAGAAGAGAATAAAAGAAACAAACCTTTTCAAAAATCAACTTTTCTACTAGTACAAGCTATTTTTTATAAGATTAGTTTGGAATTCAAACAATCTTTTATAAAAATTAATTTTTTATACAATAAAACAAACTTTAATTGGGAGATATCTAGTGATAAGTGCAGTTGATTCATGGAGTGTTTGAATATATAGGCTCTTAACCTCTGGTGTGAAATAAAGTGGAATGAAAATTGAGGCACCTATTAAATACAAAAATGCCTTTAAGATCATAAATGGGTCCTTGATATGGACCCATTTAGGTACTAGTTATAAAAGACAAAAAAGAGAAATTTAGCTAAAACATTTGTTATGCTTACTTAATAATATCTATAGGTAAATTATATTTCCCATAAAGTCATGTTGATGTACCACATAAAGTCTCAAGGGAATTAATTAATAGTAAAGTGATTATTTGAGTTTGTTTTTTCTTCTTTTTTTTGAGTGATTTATATATACATGTTTTAATTATTTTAATAGCAGCATTATCACTATTACCTAATTCTTTGAAAATTCTTGTGGGAAGCTTATTTTTAATAAAATTTATTTACTGTCAGAAGTTGCAAGTATTTTTAAATGTCACTGTTTCTAACAAACCATGGAATATTATTTAACATCAAAAAGATAAAAACAATGTAGGAAAAAAAAATCATGATAAATAATATGCAATAAACATTTCATACCCTACTTTTATGAATAATGCATTATAAAGTAACAGGTGGGAGAAGTCGTAAGAAGCATAAGCCAACATTGCATAGGGCCCTTATATTTTTCTCATTTTAAATAAGCATGAATCTGAAGAGAAGTAAAATACAATAAAATGAATATTTTTTTAAACTACAAGATAAACTTAATCCTTAAAATATATTTTTAAAGGGAAAAAAAGGAATAAAATGAAAAATAAAGTGTTATAAAGCTCCATAATTTTATACACCTCCATTAGAAATATTAAATTTAATTCCAAAGTCTTCATTTTCACCACCAGGGTTGTGGCTGGCAGTTAAAATGATACCTCCATCACACCCTTTCTTTCGGATTAGACAAGATACAGCAGGAGTGGACATAATTCCATTTTGAGCAACAACTAATTTTTTCACCTAGAAAGAAAATTTATAAATGCCTTATAAACATTTAGTTTAGAAACAGAACCAATAAATAGACATTTAACTGTGGTAATTGAATACCACTGATGAATATACTCATATTTCATCGAAGAACGTAGTAAAATTAAATCATTCACAAAAATTACTATTTAATATATAAATGACATGGAATAGTAAGTATATAACATTAAAAAAAAATCTTGAAATATCTATACTCTATATCTAAATCTCAATTCCTATCTATTAATTTGACATTTCTCTCGTTAAAAATAGAAGGCATTGTTCAATTTGATTTTTTTAAAAATTAAACAGTGCAAAAATTAAGAACTAGTTTCCACAGATGCAAGATGAAAGTACATCAAACATGATTATAACTTATTAACTAAAAACTGGCACAATCATCATAAGTAATTTTTTAAAGGCATAAATTAACTTGATCTGTAACCTAACTGCATACTTTAGATAATAAGTGGCTACTTTTTTTGCAGACTGTCAAAAATTCTGTACCTTGTTTTTCAGTTTTACTCAATAGGTTAAATGAAAGATATCGCCTATGAAGATTCCATATTCATTTTCCCTTCATGAGCAAACTATCGATCCATCCCCTATGAAGTTAATACACAAAGAGAAACATTTTTCTAGCATGACATATGTAATTTCCAGAAGAAAAAAGTAAAGATATAATTGAATTTAAGAAAGAAGAGATGTTGAACATCTTGCATTATTTGAAAAAATAAAAATTAACTGATGCTGGTTATAATAAAAAGGGTACAAAATGAATGAAAGCAGACCTTGTTAGCAGCACAAATTTTAATGATTTTCTGCACTGCTTCCTTGACATAAAATCTTCCGTCTCCACCGACCGCCAAATAGGATCCTTTCAGTTTGTCGCCCATCGCTGTCAAAATACATTGCACAAAGTTTTCGGTATAATTGTCCTGCTTGAATACTTTTACTTTTTTCCGAAGTCCACTTGTACCGGGTTTTTGCCCTTCAAAGGGAGATGTGGGAACAGTGACAATTTTCAAAGATTGCGGCATCGTAAAAAGTCGTCTGCTATACTATGATTTCTAAGAAACGATTGAAAAGAGAGAAAGAATGATTTTTTAAACTTCAAATCGTGTTCCACCCAATATCTGTTGTATAATTTAAGAGATACAAGTACGGAAACGGCTTTAGAAAAGAAGACTTTGGCTTTGAAGTAGATAAAAACAGAAACACAAATTCGAATGAAGGTCACTTTTCAGAAATGTTGACCTGTTGCCAAGACGACTTTCTGAAATGCATTTAGTTCCGGAATCAGAGAAATGTTGTGTGTGCTGCCCATTTTTCAGAGTAACTAAAGCATTAGTCCACTTCCTTCCCTAAACTTGAAAAAGAAAATGTCATGTAATGGAATGATTCTTTCTTATTCCATATATTTTTCTGATAAAAGCTTTTCTAATTTAAAATATAAACTTTGCTAATTTTTAATCATTAATAGTTTTTTTAAACGATTAATCATGTTTTCCCTCAGAATTTTCGATTCCTAAATACAAATCCAGGACACATTTGTATTCCAGATGACCATTTATTTATTTCCAACGGTTTGAAAGAGAAATTTAATTATTTAAAAGAAAATCTTTTCTCAAGAATTGTCAATTCAAATAATAGTAATGATAAATGAGCTTTTCTTTTCAATGTATAGCAGTCATGAGCAATACAGGATCCATAATTTTCAGCATTCATTTTATCTTTTCGGGGTTGAAAATTCTTCACTCCTAGTGTCCCACACCTTTCTATTCAAAGTCCATCAATGTCGTTTAAAAGTACTTATTTATCACCGCTTTACTATCAGTGCATCTGAGTAGAAGCAATCTCGATATTATATAATACTAACAATTTATATATGGGATACTAGACATATCCTGAATGGATTTGATCCGAATTTGAAACTAAACTCGAATATGATGTAAAAATAGTGCACCAAATTTCATTCATCCTGCTCAAAGCGTTTTTCAGTTATTGTTTTCACAATAGTTAGATAGAAAGGGCAATAATAATAATAATTATTATTATTATTATTTCTATCTCAGAAAGATTTGCCAAAATCTCGAAGTTGGATTCTCTAGTGATTACGATACTTTTTCTTCATATACGAAGAGAAAATAAAAAAGCAGAAAATCATTAAAAGGAAAAGATTTAATGTTTTAGTACAGTAATAAAAATACGTTTTTCAAAACTGTTGCATTAAATTAAAACTTACAAACAAGATCCTTATTCTTCTAAATTCTATCATGTTACTGTTACTATTCTTTTCCCAACGAACACAACAACATTAATAATTTTTTCAAGTGGCCTACTCATCACAAGTTCAAACTTGCAAATTCTTTAGAAACTTAACATGTTCTTGTGCTTAAGTGATTTTATTTAATACATTTATTGGCTGGGTTTTATTTAAGAGAGATCATTTTGAAAATTTGTTTTTTTGTTTCCCCAAAAATTGTTTTTTAATGTAGTAAATAGAAATGGCTAAACATTTTTAATGCATACCGTGGGTTTTATTCTTTTTGAAATAGTATTATTTTTTTATTACTTAATCATATTCAACTTAAAAAGTGATATAAACGTGTTTATATTTGGCAAAATTTAAGAAGGACAATCGGCGTACCTGTAGATTTTAATATCAGTCTTCCAAATCAAACTTTTTTATGCACCGACTTTAAGATGTCCAAATCATGCATTTATCTAAAATGGCATTACCATTTAGAAGCTGAAATTTAATTTTTAAAAAGTCCATAGATTTAAAGGAATTCTTCTGTTTTCATTTGACATCTACAAAATCCGAAGATTGATTGACATTAAATAAAACTTACGCGTTTTAATCACTTCTTCTTTCAAAATCCTGTCTAAGATATGACTCCTTTAATTTGACTTTTTTTTTATTTGCAAACTTTGCGAAAAAAATTGTCAAATAATTCGCTTTAAGTAACATTTTCATGCATTCCCAGAAAAAAAAAAATTAATTAAATATTGATTTTTTTTGAAACTCTTTAAATCAGGCTTTCTTTAATTTTTTTCTTCGCACATTTATTTTTAAAATGAAAAGAGAGAGAGAAAGAGAGATTTCTTGAATCTGTTTTTGGTTAAAAGGCTTGGTCATGAATAAAAAATTTAAAGAAAAAAAAGCTCTTAAAAAAGCATTAATTGCTCTAAAAAGGAGAAAATGGTTATGTAAGACGGTTATTTAGGTTTTTTTTATTTTATTGAGGTGTTTGAAATTAGGAAGATTTTCAAAAATTACATTCTCTTGCACAGGAAGTATATAAAAAGTTTACAAAATTCTAATTATATAAAAAAATCGAACTTGAGATTTTAATGCATTCTTATACTTCGAACCTCCTTAATAAAGTATTTTTACACAATTATATCTGAAGTTTAGACGAAAAATTGTTATCGTCAAAACATTCGAACATGATATTTTGAAATGATTTCATGTTCCTTCATACCTCAATACGAAAAATTCATTTTCTGCATTATGTTTGTCTGTTTGGAAACTCAGTACTTCAAAAACGTTTAAGCTATGTATATGAAATTTGGTATATGGATTTATGATCAAATTTGTAGATTTCTATAAACTTTGAATGTAGTCCAATCACAAGATGTCTGGCTGTCTGAATGTTCGAGTACAAATGAACTTATTAAAAAATATATTGCTATTTTGGTGATAGTATACTTATATTATTGAATTTTATCAAATTACATGAATATGTCATGAAATATTTTAATGATCTTTCTTTTAGCCTGTTAATAAGTATAATGATAAAGTTGAAGTAGTATCAGTAATTAATTTATTTTGGATATTCTTTTCAAATAAATGATAAGAAAAGAATGAATGATTTTAGAGTACTGATAAAACTTCTCGATTTTCAACAATGGGAGGAAATAAAACGATTAAATATTTTTTGTAACATTGAAAACGATTTGAATT
This sequence comes from Argiope argentata, assembly GCA_026289955.1. Classification (NCBI taxonomy): domain Eukaryota; kingdom Metazoa; phylum Arthropoda; class Arachnida; order Araneae; family Araneidae; genus Argiope; species Argiope argentata. The sequence continues at coordinate 2,185,883 of JAOUZG010003912.1, forward strand.
GCAGCGCAACTACTTGATGAAAATTAGGGGGGGGGGCCTGGAAAATATGCACGGTTATTAAATTGATATCACTAGAAAAGTAATTTTTTAAATTTTAAAATGATAAAAAGAAAAAAAAGCCAAACATTTTTTTTTGCAATTATATTTTTGAAAGTTATAGTGGAAAAATTTCAATTAATTTAAGCTAAAAACTAAAAAAACAAAATGTGCACATTGAACCGTTCTAAATTATATAGGTTCCAAGTTGCTCTAAGTTATATAATAGGTTGTTCTAAGTTAAATAGTCTGCTGAGTGCCAATACATGCAGACACATATACATTTATTTTTATTATTATTTGAAATAATTTATGTACCTTTACATTTTGATTTACACTACTAGTCCGCTTGTCCTTCAAAAATACCCAGTATCCTAAGTTTTAGTGCACCTTTTGAAACCACTATTTCAGCTTTTTATATCTTTGATTTTAAATTTTAACCCTATGGCAGTTTAACCAAGTATGGCTCTTGCTCATAAAAAAAACAACCCTCAAAGAGCCAACCCTTAAAAATTGTGAAATTGAGAGTATAATGATTTTTTAAAAAAGTATTGAAGAACAAAAAATGAATGCTATCAAAGTTGTACTGATATAGATAATCACTTCCGAAGACATAGACTGAAAAAATTAAGATTTAAGAATTGAAAAGGTTATTTGGGGGTACTTTTAGAAAAATGTTATATATGTAGAAAATATTTAGCAGATCAGGAAAACCATTTTTTTTTAATGTATGCAGAAAATTTCAGGAAAGTAAAGAATATTTCGCAGAGAAAATTCTTTTTGTTCACGTACAATAAATAACCTTTCTTTCAGGAAGTATGCATGGATGTAAGAGAAAAGGACAATTGCTCTTTAATTAAAGCGCATGGAAACACATCAATCTGAGAAAATCTTTTAAAGCTTGTTTTAAAGAATATAATTTATAAATGAGCGATGAAACTGTGAAAGAGAGGCTTTGAAAAATAACCAATTCATTGATTAAAGGCATTATTAAAAGGAAAGAATGGTAGGCCTTTAAATCATGAGAAATAATAGTTGAACATGTACAGTTGCTTGCTTGTGATGTGTTTTCTTTGTGTTTTATTAAGTGCTGTTCAAAAAAGGTACCCTAAATGAATAAAAATATGATCGAAATATTAATTGATTTATTTCCTTTCATATATGCGAGCATATTTCAATGAAATAATTTTTCATTCGAATAACCTTCTTGTAATTTAACACCATTGTCTTAATTTAATCTAAATTAAACATAAATTTAATTGGAAAAATTTGAAAATTCTTGTTACTTTTTTTTAAAAAATATTTTCTTTGAAGCCCTTTTCTTATGTTTTAAATATTTATTTTATTGGAATTTTCACCGTCTTCTTAGTGATATTTCTTTAATTTTATATTATTCTGGAATTTTGCGTTTTAAAAATATCGTTTGATATATCGTTTTCTTCTAATTTAGTACAGATAATTAATAATTCTGTTCTTCCTGTCAATTTCCAAAGAAAAATTGTTTTTATATATTTTTCTTTTGAAGATATAAAACTGTTTAATTAAATTAAAAACCTGAAAAATAATATTTGAAAAAGCATTTTCAATGGAATTTTGAAAGATATTCGCCCGATCGGGAAAAAAATCGTTACAAACATAATTATGTATATTTATTATCTACATAAACATGAATTTGTCATTCATTAGCTTAGTTATTATGAAAATTAGTATTTTATTGTACTTTGGGGTCCACTAGAATGTTCATAATAATTTCGCATCTATTTTGACTAATTGGAAGATTAAGAGACTCTCCCGAGATTCAAATCGGCTACGCATACTATTATTTATTTGAAAACAATTAGAATTGGATGCTGCAGAATTTTTTTTCCCAATACCTCTACTAAAATTTGATAAAGTTTTAAAACCAGATAAAGTTTTGTACTTCGAGCAAGGTCTTGAATGTCTAGAATTGTGTTAGTAAACAATAGATTTGAAATATAGATGATTGGCTTGAATTCAGCATTTTTACAATTTACCGTGAGATCCTTGGCGAATTTTTTTGATATTTAATCTTTGGCATACGTTTAATACTATCCGAAAATCGAATTTGTATTTTATACAAGCTTTTTTTCCCAACCGACAGAAAATCAAGTTTTATACAAAACTACATTTGTAAATAAAAAATCCCAGATCAAATTTAATATAATTAATAATTAATTTAACATAATAAATTTAATTAATTAAATCAGAGGGTTTTTATCGCATTTGCATTTTTTTAAAGTACGGATTGACAAACGTTCAGCTCTTTGCATGATTTTTCTGAAAATTTGATATGCACCTATATTATAGTTAAAACTATATATGGAATTTTCAATCTAGTTCTCCCCATTTTGTTGTTATCTTATTAATTTATATTTGAACTGCCGAATAGACAGAATTCATCTAAACCGATTTTGTTCAAAATTTGAATGAAATCTGGAAATTTGTTGTAGAGATCATATACCAAATATCATCAATCTATGTAATCTTCCCATTTTGCTGTTATCTT